>CM044009.1:62922904-63280404 GCA_024085815.1 Flaveria linearis
TTTAGTCATTTTTAAACCTAATTTTGGAGAATTTGCTACCATTTTAAAACCATTTCTTTTTTCAGAAAAAATGGCCCTTTTTCCTTATTTCATTAATTGCTTAAACAACTATAATTTGTTTGAGCTCTATTGATACATCAAATAGCAGAGCACATCCAAACACCATCTCCTACACCCGTATAGTGTATTACTATGTCTATACTTACTGATTATGATTATTTAATATCACAATAACCACTTTCATTTTATGACCAATATCTAATTAACAACATACTGCATCAATTAATGTCATAACAGAGAAAAGCTGAATTCCATGAATCTTTGCTGTACATGGCACCGGTGGCAGTTGTGATCTTGCTTCCTGCAACACTATTAATGGAAGATAATGTGGTGGGGATAACGATTGCTCTTGCAAGAAAAGATGTCAATATTGTTTGGTACCTGCTCTTAATTCTGCTTTAGCATATCTTGTCAATTTGACAAATTTCTTGGTTACCAAACACACACGTGCTTTAAACTCTCCAGGTATTCACACCTGCTTTAAATATCTTCAGTTTCTATGTTCATATTAATTCTAAGCAATGGATTATTGTACATGATAGTTGTAATATTAAGTTTCTCTAGTACATGATAGTTGTAATATTAAGTCTCTCTAGTTTCATGGTTGTCATGAAGTAGTAGAACAATCTTGTTTTGATGTTAAATAGCATAGAGTGATTTGGGTTCCCTAGAAACCAATGGAACACTAAAGTTGCATATAGAGGAAGCAATTTCACTCATTTACTTGGGCTGTATATCATCTTAATGAATCAAGTCAAAAACTTCATCCTTTTATAGGAGAACTGATCAAACGGGCTGAAAGTTGCCTAAAGTCTATTTTTAGTACACACAATCTCCTAAGCTTTTTATCAAAGATTACACTTGTAATAATATTGATCTTTTGTAATGAAAAACAAATGGACTAAAAAGATTAGCTGGTCAACCTAACCTGGACCAGCCTCTTTTAGCCTGTACCCCAAATTGACTTGTTTAACCCATTACCTAACCTGCCCGATCCTCTCATCTTGGCACCTCTAGTCGCATATGTATGTTTTTCATCAATAGTGATGATGCAAATTAGGCACATATTTGAAGTTTAATTTTTCTTTATGTTGGTTTAAATACTAGGTTTTGGGAAATGCAAAAGGAGCAGTGGCTGTTGTTATATCAATTTTGATATTTAAGAATCCTGTATCGGTGACTGGAATGCTCGGTTATTTGCTCACAGTGCTCGGGGTTATTTTGTACAGTGAAGCCAAGAAAGGAGCAAATAAACCTCACATACCTTTTCGTTCATTTTTTTATTGATGAACAATGATCTTCATTTCTTGTACGTGAAAACGTGATTACGAGTTTACAGTTAATACTGTTGTATACATACCCTTAAATGTTTATAAACATAAATACGTGATTGTTCATGAAGCCTGTTTGTGTTCTTGGTCATATTATATTTTAGTTTATGATATTTCTGAAGAATTTCTCTCTGTATGTGCATTGCGCAATGCTAACATGGAAATTAACAATGTACCAGAGGTATGATGCCAACTATCATCTCGCGTACCAATCTGATATGCTTAGAGATGAGAAATTGGAATGAGTTGGATAATGGGTCAAACCTGGTTAGTGCCAAGATTGGTGTTTTTAGCACGGGTCAACATGGGTCGGGTTGACCCATAAATGCTCTTCTTTTCTTGAATTTGAATAATTACTTCAGCATACTTTCTTTGTAAAGGCATGACCATGCCAAGGACCCATCAGGTGGGCTGGCAACGACCCTCTATTGAATCACTGAGATCATGCTTTTTGGTTCGTGAACTAGACATGGGTTTCATGCTTTTTTGGTTCGTAACTGACATGGGTTTCATGCTTTTTGGTTCGTGAACTAGACATGGGTTTCATGCTTTTTGGTTCGTGAACTAGACATGGGTTTTCTTTCTTCTTAGTAATCAAAATTTACATAAGTTGCAGTTGTAATCTTTTGGCCAAACTTTAATATAATACCCATAAAAAAAAAACAAAATTTTGATTTCCAATTGCTAACTAATACAAACCTCAGGGACTATTTGTGTAAATATTAAAAAAAACAAACAACTACTACTTTCTTCTCCACTTCATCCACGAGCCAACCCCACCTCCATTGTTTTACTCCATGTTTTCGGCAACTTTACCACAATTCGGGCACTAAATCTTCAAAATATTGAAGAAATCGAAAGTGGACAATCTTATATATGTATTTAATCTAACTCATCCCTTAATTGCATCTAAAACACACCGAACACCACCATTAAACATCCTCCTCGTCGCGGACCTGCTACACTGTCGAATCCCATTTTCTGAGCTCTAATTCACGAAATTAGCATAGGGCTTTGCTTCCGATCATTGTTAGAAGCTTCATACGAAAGGAATTTGATTATCATCGTGATTTGGGCATCGAACCGAGTCCTCCTCACCCGCGACCTGTTCTTCGTGGGTTCATCATCGAATCGACTTCATTCGGTAAATTAAAACTATCTACATACTCGATTTTAGTCTAGGAATGAAAGCCCCAACAATGATTTGGCTATTAACATCGATTTGGGGTTCAATTTTGGGTAAATCGATTCTAGGGTCATAGGTATTTGGGGGTTAATTGAAACTATGTTTAAAAGAATTAAAAGCCAGGTAATACTGCTGGTTGTATGCCTGGTTCAGTGGTATGTGTGTGGGAATGTGAGTTGGAGGTCCCGGGTTCGACCCCAGGCATCTCCATGTTTTTTTTAAAGGCTTTTAGCCTTAAATAAATTACAGAAAATTCTTTAAAAAGAATAGATTTTAAATTAATTAATAAATTATTATTAGTCTAAACGTTTCTTTTCACTTGGTATTGTTTAAAATCATGATTTATACTTATTTATAAAATATTTCCAAACCTGTAACGGATGTGTTTTTAACCAGAAATGATTTCACGGTTTATCAAAATACCTTGATTTATACGTATTTTATAGCCAACTTACAGAGGCCATAATTTTTCATAACAGATTCAAATCAGTTAAATCTTATGTCCACGACGAAGTTCGTCGAAAGACGAATCTGTTGATATATAAACATCGAAAACTCATTCGTTTAGACTCCCAACAGTCGTTTTCGTAACAGCTAGCAGTTCTGCGCAGCTGTAAAGATCCACGTTTTTCTCATATTTCGGTAATCCAAATCAGAAACTTTTCTAAATGAAAGTTGTTTAGAAATAACTAATCTAGTAAAATGGAGATTTTCAGAATTTTAAACGTCGTTTAGTATTTTTAACGAGTGCAAAAAGACAGGGGCAGAACTGGAACTTTTCCAATTTAAAATAGGAAAATCCAACTATAATTTGCGTTACGTTATCGTAGGTCTCGCGGCGTTAACCGAGCCTAGACCTTGTTTCTGATCATGTCTTTGTTTAAGGTACGGATTCTTGATTACCTTTATCATAGTATAAATTCTGTTCTGTTACTTTGTAGTACAGATTTTGATACCATGTTTCCGTTAATAACTCATTTGGCCTTTGGTATTTTACTAGTCGTCTAACATTATTTGTTATGTTATGACTCGTTCGACTTGTTAATTTTACTTGTTGAAGGCCTACAACATGCAATATATATTTTGTAAGTTTGTGCTCATTATTGCATGTTCCTATAAATGTTCTATTGATACGTTATATGTTGGTAGTTGTACTACCATTTGCTTTGATACTCTGTTACCCGAGCTCTCTGACATGTCATTGTGGCGTCAATGATGTGACACTTTTCGTGACGGTTTGTAATATAATTTCACGGCGTCTCCGTTAAACGTTAGTACTCAGGTAGTACTTTGGCCATAATATCTGGAGGCGGATGGATCGATCCTAGTTCAGTTCAGATCAGTTCAGTTCAGGGGGATGGAATCATGTGTGTACGCCCCACACACCATCTCATTAGTGCATAGTCTAGCTAGCTATGTACTTATCAGTTCAGTTTCGGCTCTGGGTACTTCTTATATTACACGACTTATTTTGTTTGCATATACGCGTCGTGTAGATCTGTTCAGTTTTGGTATTACATGTTCAGTTCAGTATCAGTATATATGTTAGATTCAGATTTCCGTTTTCCATATCATATGATCAGTTCAGTATCAGATATCAGTATGTTATGCTTCTTATCATTACTATTGTTATTTCCGTCACTGAGCAACTTTTGGCTCAGCCGTATTTTCTTTCGTGGTGTTTTTCTTATTTGATTGTAGGTAATCAGGGTAATCCGGGAAATCAGTGAAGAGTGGCTGAAGATCAGATTATATTTTACTTAAATCGATGTAATGAACAACTTAATTAGGTTCTTTCGGATTATGGGTTTGTTTGAATTTATTTCTTTTGACAATCTCTTTAATATCGTGGATTTGGTTTTGATTTGATATCTGTAATAGTGACACGTCAACCTCTCCGGGTTGGGGTGTTACAGTTATGGTATCAGAGCAAAGGCTCTTTCCTGTAGAAAACTTAAACATTAATAATAAACTTATGAGGTAATGGGTAGACGTTGGGTTAGGATCTAATTTTTGTTCCCAATCTAAATTCCAGTGTGCACACGTGTATCTTCATTTCAGATGGCTCCTAAGAGACGCGTGAACAACCGCAATAACTCAAATGGCCCCTCATCTGATACTCCTCTTGAAACCCTCGTTGCTAATGCCATAAACGCTGCTATTTCTGGAATACTCCCTAATCTGATGACTCAGACTGCTCAAACAGTCATCCAGCAGATACAACAGGCGAATTTAGGAGGGAAACAACACAGGACCTCCACCCGGTGGAAATAACTCAGAGCCACCTTCTGGCGGGAACAACACAGGAGCACTTTCCGGTGATAATACACCACCACCCCGTGATGGTATTCATGTCTGGTTGGAACATTTTCAGAAGCAAAGGCCTAAGTCTTTCAGTACTTCCAATGATCCGGTCGAGGTGCAAAACTGGATCAGTCATATTGAGAAATATTTGAGGTACTTGGTGTTGAGGACGTATACAAAGTAAGGTTGGCTACATACAAGTTAGAAGATGATGCTCACAGATGGTGGACGACTGTGAAACAAGCTAGAGGAGGAAACGAATATGTAGCTACACTTCCTTGGGATAAATTTCGAGGAATGTTTTATGAGGAATACTTCACTGCTGCGGACCGCACTGAGTATCGTAGACAGTATGCTAATATTAGACAGAGGGATGACGAGCATACAACGGATTTCAAGACACGATTTACGCGATTAGTGAGTTTTCTTGGTGCATCTGCAGGCTCACCACATGAGCAGACAGAAAATTTTCAGTGGGCCATATGTGAAAGAGATCGAAAGTTTATATTGAATCATCGGATTAAAGATATTAATGAAGTGGTTGATGCTGTTAAAAACCTATATAATGATAAAAAGAATGGAAAAAAGTTGTATGATGATAACCGCAAGCGGCCTAGAGAGAATGACCATGATCAGTCATCTTCTCATATGAATAAGAATCAGCCTTCACCACCACGAGACCGTCGAAACCGTTTCGATCGCAACAACAACAATAACTCTCGATCATGGAAGAATCGAAACCAGAACCAGAAATCAACTCATAATCAGACTCAGCAGGCTCCTACTCGTACTCAACCACCAAATCAGCAGCACCCTAATCAGGATCGGAATGTTATCCCTCAGTGTAACACATGCGGGAAACTTCATAAGGGAGCTTGCCGTCTGGCCGGAGGATTATGTTTCAGATGCGGACGTGCAGGACACATGATTAGGGATTGCCCTCTACGCGACCCTCGTAATAACGCTGGAGGGAATCAAGCAAAACCTGCAACTGGAGGACGAGTTTTTGCACTCACTGCAAATGAAGCAGCTAATGCACCAGGTATATTTCTGACCCCTTAGTTAGGGACGTATTATATACATATATATGTCTTATCCGATATTGATAGTAAACGCCCTAGGTATGATCTCCGGTACCCTTTGCGTAGGAAAGCGGGATATTTATGTCTTAATTGATACGGGCGCTACGCATTCTGTCGTATCTCTTTTATTTGCTAAGTACTTAAGGACTGCACCGACTGCGTTAGAACACACTTTGGCTATTACTACTCCATTAGGAGATTCGACTATCATCTCGCATGTCTATAGAGATTGTCCGATCAGAATCGAGTCTATTATTCGTAAAGCTGATTTGTTTCCAATGCAAATGAGTGACTTTGATGTCATACTTGGTATGGACTGGTTAACTCGACATCATGTTACTATTGAATGCCATACTCGTCGTGTTTTATTTGGAAATCCTCAATGCCCTGAAACTCGTTTATCAAGGGACTCAGCCTCGGAAATCGTTGAAAATCATCTCTGCGTTTAAGGCTCAGAAACTCTTATCGCACGGTTGCGTGGGATTCCTAGCTTCAGTGAAAGCTACATCTTCTGAAAAGCCGAACATATCTGATTATCCGATTGTATGTGATTTTCCTGACGTGTTTCCTGAGGAGTTACCGGACTTCCACTAGATCGCGAGGTAGAATTCACTATTGATCTTATTCCAGGTGCTGAGCTGATTTCTAAGGCACCGTATCGTATGACACCTATGGAGCTTAAGGAGTTAAAGGAGCAGTTACAGGAATTACTAGATTTGGGATTTATTAGACCAAGCGTCTCGCCTTGGCGCGCACCGGTCCTATTCGTGAAGAAGAAAGATGGTTCTATGAAACTTGCATTGACTACAGAGAACTCAACAAGATCACTATCCGTAATCGTTACCCTCTGCCTCGTATTGATGATTTATTTGATCAGCTTCAGGGTGCAAAGTGTTTCTCTAAATCGATCTGAGGTCTGGTTACCATCAGTTAAAGATCAAAGATTCTGACGTTCCTAAATCTGCCTTCCGTACTCGGTATGGTCACTATGAGTTCCTGGTTATGCCGTTCGGGTTAACTAATGCCCGGCCGTATTCATGGACCTAATGAACCGAGTCTTTCTCAAGTTCCTCGATAAGTTCGTCATTGTATTTATCGACGACATCTTAATTTATTCTAAAAGTAAGGAGGAGCATGAGAATCATCTTCATATCGTGCTCGAAACACTACGTGAAAAGAAGCTTTATGCTAAATTTTCAAAGTATAAATTTTGGCTGAGCAAGGTAGGCTTTTTGGGTCATGTCGTTTCTGCGGATGGTATTATGATGGACCCTGCTAAAATAGAGGCGATCACTAAGTGGCCTAGACCTACCTCAGCCACAGAAGTCCGTAGTTTCCTTGGCCTTGCTGGTTACTACCGCAGATTTGTCGAAGGTTATTCTGTTATAGCTTTACCCCTTACGCAACTGTTAAGGAAAGGGGTTAAGTACTCTTGGAATGATGAACAAGAGAAAAGTTTGAAGAGCTCAAGAAAAGATTGGTGTCTGCTCCGGTTCTCACACTTCCATCGGGCACGGGTGGATATCAGATTTACAGCGATGCCTCTAAAAAGGGACTTGGATGTGTGCTAATGCAGCATGGTAAGGTCATTGCTTATGCTTCACGGCAGTTGAAACCTTACGAGGTTAATTATCCTACGCATGATCTTGAACTCGCTGCTGTTATTTTCGCGTTGAAAATATGGCGTCACTATCTTTACGGAGAGACTTGTGATATTTTTACTGATCACAAGAGCTTGAAATATATCTTCACACAAAAGGAACTAAACATGAGGCAGAGAAGTGGTTAGAGTTGTTAAAAGATTATGATGCCAATATTCAGTATCATCCGGGAAAGGCCAATATGGTAGCTGATGCTCTTAGCAGGAAGAGCTCAGGAACAGTAGCCTCCCTACAACTACAGCCTCAGAACATTACCGATCTCGATAGATTGGGTATTGGTCTACATATTGGTAAGAGCGACGGATATCTCGCTACACTCCAGATTGAGTCAGACTTAATATCCCGGATTAAGAACGCACAGAAAGACGATGGTGAACTCTGGGCAATCTTACAAAATGTGGAGATTGGTAAACAATCAGAATTCAGAGTAGATGAACATGGAGTAATCTGGTGTGGTAAACGTTTATGTGTGCCTAATGATTCTTCTCTTCGAGAATCGTTATTAGCTTAGGCACATAGTTCTCCGTTCTCTATCCATCCTGGATCTACTAAGATGTATCGTGATCTTCGTCAAAACTTTTGGTGGAATGGAATGAAAGAGGATGTGGCTAAGTATGTTAGCCGTTGTCTTACCTGTCAGCAGGTCAAGATTGAACATCAGAGAGCTAGTGGTTTACTTCAGCCACTACCTATCCCTGTATGGAAATGGGATGATATTTCCATGGATTTTGTGACAGGTTGCCAAGAACATTCAAGAAGAGTGATGCAATATGGGTTGTAGTTGACAGGTTGTCAAAGTCGGCTCATTTTCTCCCAATTCAGCAAGGATTTTCGGTTAGCAAACTATCTGAGGTGTTCACACAAGAGATTGTTAGACTTCATGGCACTCCGGTGTCTATCGTGTCTGATCGAGACCCGAGGTTCACTTCTCGTTTTGGAAGGGTTTGCAAGCTGCATGGGGTACCAAGTTGAGGTTTAGTATGGCGTTTCATCCTCAGACTGACGGTCAGTCAGAGCGTACTATTCAGACACTTGAGGACATGCTTCGAGCTTGTGCCTTAGAGTGGACTGGGAACTGAGATGAGTATTTGTGTTTGGTCGAGTTTGCCTACAACAATAGTTGGCAAGCTAGCATTAGCATGGCACCTTTCGAATTATTGTATGGTCGTAAATGTAGAGCACCTATTTGTTGGGAAGAGGTCGGTGAAAGAGTCATCGAAGGACCCGAGTTAGTTCAGATCACGAATGAGAAAGTAGCTACTGCTAGAGAAAAGTTAAAGGAAGCTCAAACTAGACAGAAAAGTTATGCAGACCGACACCGTCGACTTTTGGAGTTTAAGATCGGTGACAAAGTGTTCCTGAAGGTTTCGCCTTGCAAAGGCGTACGACGTTTTGGTCTAAAAGGGAAACTTAGTCCACGGTTTATCGGACCCTTTGAAATTCTAGAAAGAGTTGGTGAGGTTTCCTACCGTTTGGCTTTACCACCTCAACTGTCACATGTGCATAACGTCTTTCATGTATCTCTTTTAAGGGGGTACAATTATCATCCCCTTCACGTTGTGAATTATCCGCTTCATCTGATTCGTGAAGACTTATCATTCGAGGAGGAACCCGAGGCCATACTTGACCGACAAGAACGCATTATGTGTAGGAAAACTATTCCTTTTGTTAAAGTATTATGGAAAAACCATTCCGAACGTGAAGCTACATGGGAGATAGAAGATGAAATCCGTTCTCAATATCCGTATCTATTTACCTCTTAGTTATTATCTTCTATATGTTCCTGTTATTAGTTATGAAGTTATCTGTTTTTTTAACATCACATTAGTCATCTCTTATACGATTTCGTCTATCGAATCGATTCCGTCTCAGCAATTGAATAGTTATGAGTGATTTCGTTCACTTGTTGATTTTCATTACTCTGCGTACGTTATGTCATATTGTGAATCCAAGGATCGCAATTCAGGAATTATCAGTATTAAAATAAATCAATTTAATGATCGCGGAATTATCACTAATTGACGTTTAATTGTTTGTAATGATCAATGATGAACACAACCACAGAAACACAATAAATACGAAATCTATAATAATTCAAATGTATTTCATTAACTATAATGTAATGATTACAAAAGAATAATGAATAACTATGAACAATCGAATTCTGTGAATCGAATGATGTTTGATATTGATGTGACGGCAGCTAGGGTTGCACAATGAACTCTTGATCGCCGTAATATTGATTGATTGTGTTCATCGAGATGTGAAACCTAGGACTCATATTTATACACGGTTTGAGTCGGTTAAGGAAACACCGGATCTCTCGGGATTTGTTATTGATTGTGTTGACTTGTTTGACTTCTTGGGATTAGCAATCGCACAAGTATAATGTTCTTCCGCAGGAGTCTTGTCTTCCGCAGATCTTTTGTTCTTCCGTAGATGATTTGTTCTTCCGTAGGAATGTTGTTCTTCCGTATGAAATCCTTCTTCCGTAGGAGTCTTCCCTTCATGAAACTTGATCATCCGCAGAAACTTACACGGTCATTTGGTCTTGTATGAAACATATCTACGGATTAACAAAATTGTTCATCCGTAGATGTTTCCTACACTTGGTCAATTTCAGGAAATCCATCCAAGTATATTGTTTCTCCTGTCAAGTCACAAATCAACACACATACATATATGGGGTTATCCTATAGATTCAAATCACATATATATATATATTTGACTGTTACAAATATTAATTACAAGACTTGATTTTCAAGTACTAAGCCTATACAAAATTGATCTAGCCCTATACAATCTAGACCTAACAATACTCCCCCTTAGGCTTAGCTCCTTGTAATCAGTCTTTTAAACTGCAAGCTCCTTAACTCTTGCTATCATTTTATTGTAGAAGTAAGATACAGCAGTTTTCTGATCATCATATTTGTACTTTATCTGCATCCTGCTGATCTTCTTCAGTGTGTCATAACTGAGTCCCAAAACATCTTCTTCTGTAGTGAGTGTTTCCACTACACTATCATTATGCACTATTTCTAATTCATCTTCTTCAGATATTCTGAGCTCAGACACTTCAGCTATCATTGTTCCTTTTAGTAGTCCAGCCTCATGCTTCCTTCTCTTGTGTGCCTTTGCATGCAGTTTATCTATCACTTGAATCATATGCACATACAAGCAGAGATCATTCTGGGCTTTTTCATCTGTTAGTTTTGGGAAGAATTTATCATGAAGATATGAAGTGTAGCTTGGGTGTAGCATCTTTATCTCTACTGGATCAAAGATCCTGATCTTATCAGCCTTCTTCCCATCAGCATTTCTCAGCAATACCATCTCTTTATTTCTTTCAACATATCCCCACTCTGTGATGGGATAAGTGAATTGATTTCCTTTGATGCTTTTGATGGTATCTGAGCTTTGTCACAACCAACTCTCTTTATCATATCATCATCTACAAGAGATGAGACTTCAGCTGTTCTTCTTTTCTTGCTTTGTTTGAATCCTTTGTGCTCCTTATCATCTTTCTTTGCTTGTATGAGCACATCATCAGAAAATCTGGTCTTCATACCATTTACAGCTGCAGAGAAGTCTCTCCCCCTAAGATGGATTGGATAGTTGGTTATTGGGATGCTTTGTAAATCCCTGATGTCTTGCTCCGGAAGACTCAACAGAGCTTCCACATCATGGAAGTATTGAATTCTTCCAGATGTCCTCTTTATTACTGCACAATCCCAGTCTGGATCATATTTCCAGGCCATAATCCTGTGTTCTTCCACAGAACTGGGAGTTGTGATGTGATCGTACAGTTCAATGAGAGATGATTTCTTCTCAGTAATCTCTCGAACTGTTGTTCCCAGAGGCCATACCTTTCCGGGGATTACAGCCCTTGGCTCTCTGATTAGTTTTTCTTTTTCCTTGTGCTGATCTTTTGATTCAACAGTTACTGGATCAGCAGCAAGTTTGCTTTGTTCTTTTGGATGTGGAGCAGTGGTTCTGAACTTAACTCCAGTTTCCAGTTCCACTTTCATCACATGCTCCATCATCCTCCGCAGTTCTCCAGTGGTTCTGCCTTTGAGCTCATGCGGTTTGTAGTTGTGACCCTGTAACCAGCAAGTCATATTATACTTGGTCAGTTTGGCTGTGTCACAGTGGCCCAAATCCTTCTTGATTTTCTCCAATGATTGAAATGTAGTAAAGGCTTCATAATCACAGTTTGGGATTATGAACCTGGCAAACTCAAATTCTTTCAATGCATTGGTCATTTCTGATGTGTTCATCCTCTCAACCATGTCATACGGAAAACCATGGTTGATGAGGGTCATAAACATGCTGGAATCAGGCCTCTCTTCCATGATATCAGCGGTTGTTAGAAGGTCATCGGCCTTTCCACCCTTATCATCAGTGGGGGACTCCATTCTTGTTAGTTCCTCCCACTCTTTATCACTGTCTTCTTCTTCTCCGGAGGATACCTTCACAGCAGACACTTCTACTGAAGGTGTAGGTGCAGGAGATGGAAGTTTTGGTTTCTTTGGAGAGCTTTCATCTTCTGGTTTCTTTTGAGTAGCTCCAAAGTATTTTCTTTTTCGGGTGTATGAGATCAGTGGCTTAGTAGCTCTACCCGACTGTTTTGCTGGCTCAGTTCTTGAATCCACTTTTGTTTTCAGATCAGAGAGTTTTCTTTTCAGGCTTTCTATCTCTAGATCTTTTTGCTTTATTTGCTCAGCCTTTTCATTTTGCTCAAGTTTTAAAGATGCCTCTAACTCTCGTTTTGTTTGCAACAATAGATCAATAACTTCATTGTTGGATAGTGCATCTTCTCTGAGTCTTTTTAGACTGGCATCCTTCTTCATCAGTTCTTCATCCTTTTCTTGAATTATACCTTGCAGTTCCCGAATTCTTTGTTTTCGCTTATTGGTTTTAAGTATCAACTTGTTGTACTTAGCAACCAGAAAGCTTTTGCTCACAGGAATGTCACTGTCACTTAAGTCATCTTCATGGTATGCAGTGACATCCTGAGCAGATTCTTGAACTTCCCCGTGTTCATCAGCAAGTTGTTCATCTTTCAATGAAGGTATAGGCTCGGTATGTGCTGATGAAGGTTGTTCTTCTGTGTGTTTGGTGAGAAAGGAACAGTGCTGGCTTCAGATAATATTTCTGTGTCTCCTGAGTGTACGGAGTGTACAGACTCAGTTACCTCAAAAGGTTCAGTCCCAGCACTTTCCGGTGATTGATGTTTTGGAGATTCTGGTGGTGGTTGTATGGGGGATTGGATTTGTTGTGGAGAGAATGGTTGAGTGTGATAAGATGATGATTGAGAGGATGATGATGATATTAGTACAGGTGATTGATGGTGGTGAATTGGGGAGATTGGTTGGGTGTTTAGGCTTGCTGGTGATTGTGGTTGTTGAGAGGGTGATTGGCTGGGTGATTGATGTTGTAGTGGTGGTGTTTGGAGTGGTGATTGTTGTTGGTGTTGTGGTGTTTGGTGTGGTGAGTGAGAAGATTGTGCAGAATCAGCAGATGATTCTGCTTCATCTGCCCAGGCCAACTCTTGTGGCAGGTCTGCTTGAGGATCTATAACATGTGCGAACATTGGCATATCCGGACCCTCATACTTTCCACTAAGTTTATTCAACACTGATTTGCTCAGGTGTGCTTGAACAAACACATCGCCAACTCTGTTCAACCCTGGAAGTTCTGAGTTGATCATCAGTTGTAGGAATCTCGGGAACATATACATCTTGTCATTCTTCTGCAATTTGACTTGTTCACTCATACAGTTGAAGATGTATTTGGCGTAGTTGTAAGTTCTCCCCTCGAATACCCCAATGATTCCGGATGATATATGCCGAGAGAATCTGTCTAGCCCCGACTTCCTGTTCGACATGCATTTCAGGTAGGTGTGACACAAGAATCTATACGGTTTGCACAGCCTACCCTTCTTGATTTCCCCTTTCTCGTAATCACCATCGTACCCCATGAGGTTAAATACCTTTTCAATGTATTCATTCTCGAATACATCGGGGTGCCCTATTTCTCTATCTCCCAGTTCCAGACATCTTCGTATGGTGCTTTCAGTGATTCGAAGACGCTGATTCAGAATCTCAGCCACTATCACCTCCTCATCGTCTTGTTCTTCAACTCGTGCTGAGTTCCGAAATCAATAATGTGCGCCTGATGGATCACAGGCTCAGCCGTCAAGGCGTAGAAGAGCCTGGATCGTCGGAGATATCTTATGATATCTTGACATCCTTCCGCTGCTGGATCATCAGCGTTCAAGAACGCGCACACATTGTGCTCTTTAGCAAATCTATTTGCCATCTGCAAAGAAAATCAAGTTAGAAACCATGCAGTTGAATCGTTTGAATGTCAATAATCGATGAACCAGTTCCGTATTGATGTTTAAGACATGATTTACCTTTGCAGTAACAATAATCGGTTACTGGATAATGTTGATATTTTGAAATTTTGAAAAAGAGGGAAAATGGGCGATTTTCTAGGTTAATCTGAAAAAGTGCTCTGTAAAAGTGATAAATGAATTTCAAGAGTCAGAAACCTTATTTATAGTCGAACATAATTAACTTCTTTTATTAATTATGTTGGGCTCACATTATGTTGGGCCCACTTCCATTTATTCCTATGTTGGGCCCACTTCCATTTATTCCTTTCCGTATCCCAAGTGTTTAGAATGCATTATCTCTTCCGCAGAACATCTGCGGAACCTTGACATCTGCGGATGTCAACATCTGCGGAACCTTGACATCTGCGGATGTCAACATCTGCGGAACCTTACATCGGATGTAAAAGTTCAAATAATGCATTTGTTTTGTTTTGCTGCTGAACCAGAAATCACACAATACTTCCTTCGGATGAGAGGTATTACTGTGACTTCTGCGGATGCAGAAATTTCACTGTTACTTCTACGGATGAGAAGTATTACTGAAACTTCGGCGGAACTTAAAGTTTGAAAACTTTAAATGTATGATATCTACAGAGTAGAATCAAATGTTGATGTTGGACATTGTTGACTTTATATGCATGGCAATTAAGTACAGGGAAGCAAGTTTCCTGTATCCTGCATTCAAGTTAGTGCTCAAGTTCCAATTCCTTCAAAGTAAGTTAAATCAATTATCAGCTTTGTATTGTTTTTCATGCATGAACTACTCCCCCTAAATTTGTGATTAATGTGAGACAGTTACATTTATCATAAATTTAAGTTGTAAACAGGCATGACAGGCATATGACAGTCTAAATGAGAGAAAGTCAGTTGAGATAACAATTAAACATCTGACAAACAGTTACATGCAGGCATATATATATAGAGGGATCATACTATAACTTGGCTGCTGCTGATGTTGATTAGTTGATTCAACACATACCTGATTGCAAGTATATAGATCCACTTAAATTCAAACATGAGTATTGTATCAACTAGGCATGCGAGTTTATCATGTTGTGAAGTTTGTTAATCAGTAGCAATCATGAGTCCCACATTCAATTATCATTAGAGTATGTCTTCCGTAGGTGAGGCAAACCACTACATTCCACACTTAATGACTATGTACATTAAATTATAAGTTCTATCTTGAGACAAATTTCAGTCTCATGAATGCTTGGATGTTAAAGCTCTTTGACTTGATGTACAATGGATCACAAGTGTTTCCTTTTTAGAGCTGAAATATGATCTTCATAGTCACCAGGTCTTTACTTTCGTAAAACAGAGGTGAACTTTAACCCAGGTCTTTGTTTACACAAAACAGAGGGAGAATGAAGATCACACGTATTAATCACATTCCCAGGTCTTTGTTCACACAAAACAGAGGGAATATGACTTTGCAAAGATAGAATATTATAAAGTATTTTACATAGTGTGCTTGTGTAAGTGATTTGATCACATCAGGAGAGAACATACCTTCTTGATTCTCAAATGGAATCCTCACAGACAGTTACCTCATGCTTTTAGTTTGGTATGCTCTTAGCTTTGTTTCCACTCAAGTTGAACCTACTCACATATCAGTATGATATAAGTCAGATTGAGGTTTTGTTTAATAGCCAAGTATAGTGTACTATCATTTCCCAAATATAATGCATGCACAGATGTTCTATCAGACATTTAATTCATCCCTAACATTTACTCTTCTCAAAGTCAGTCATATGCGTTTGTTGAATTATTCCAAGTTAATCATACCCAAAGATTCTATCAGAAAATTAAATCTAACAGAATCAAATGCTTTAGTGAACAAATCAGCAAGCTGATTTGTTGTATCTACTTTGACTAACTTAATTAGACCTTTTTCAGAACAATCTCTCAGAAAATGGTATCTAATTTCAATGTGTTTAGTTTTACTATGTTGAACTGGGTTAGCAGTTATAAACATAGCAGCTGAATTATCAATATGAATTGGTGTGTGAAGGAAATTGTAACCATAATCAAGTAATTGGTTTTGCAACCAAAGTACTTGAGAGCAACCTGCTGAAGCAGCTATGTACTCTGCTTCAGCTGTGGATACAGATACATTTGTTTGCTTCTTGCACTGCCAATTGTGGATTTTCTGTTGTTGTTGCACCCTCCATAGTCACTATCTGAGTAGGAGTAGAGGCTAAAATCTCCATCTTTGGGATACCAAAGTCCCAATGCAGGTTTGCCTTTCAGATATCTGAAAATTCTCTTTACAGCATTCAGATGTGACTCCTTTGGGTCTGATTGATACCTGGCACAAACACAAACAGCAAACATGATGTCAGGTCTACTAGCAGTTAAGTACATTAATGAACCGATCATTGATCTATACAATCTTTGATCTACGGATTTGCCAGCAGGGTCAGGCACAATCTTGTCTATTGTTGATGCTGGTGTCTTGCATGAAGTGGAATCAGCAAGATTGTACTTCTTCAAAATTTGATGAATGTACTTCTCTTGATTGATGAAAATGCCATCTGGTTTCTGATGAACTTGTAAGCCAAGGAAGAAAGTCAGTTCTCCCATGGAGCTCATCTGAAATTCAGATTTCATTAAGTCTTCAAAGCTTTGACACAGCTTCTTGTTGGTTGATCCAAATATGATGTCATCAACATATATTTGAACCACCAAAAGATCTTGATGTTCTTGTTTGAGGAAGAGTGTCTGATCAATAGTTCCTCTCTTGTACCCATTCTTCAGCAGGAAGGATGATAGTGTATCATACCACTTTCTGGGAGCTTGATGAAGACCATACAAAGCCTTGTCAAGCTTGTATACTCTATGTGGATAATCAGGGTCTTCAAATCCAGGGGGTTGAGCCACATAGACTTCTTCATCAATTTTTCCATAAAGGAAAGCACACTTCACATCCATCTGATAGACTGTGAACTTCTTGAATGCTGCATAAGCGAGAAAGACTCGTATAGCTTCAATCCTTGCAACTGGTGCAAAGACTTCATCATAGTCTATTCCCTCTTCCTGAGTATATCCTTGAGCAATAAGTCTGGCCTTGTTTCTCACGATGATACCTCTGTCATCCAGCTTGTTTTTGAAAAGCCATCTTGTGCCAATTGGATGTTGACCCGTAGGCAAATCTACAAGAGTCCACACTTTTTGTTTTCTGAATTGTTGTAACTCTTCTTGCATAGCCTCAATCCAGCTGTTGTCTTTTAGTGCAGCTGTAATGTTTGCAGGAACTATTTGGGACAAAAAGCAGGTGAACAAACAAATGTTTGCCACACCTCCTTTGCTCCTTGTGGTTCTAGCATGCAGGTCCCCAATGATATTGTCTGTTGGATGAGACTTGTGTACTCTGCTTGTTGAGATAGCATCAACTTGAACAGTGGAGTCTAAGTTTGTGAAACCCATTGAAGCAGATGGTGTCAGCTGAGAAGTTGAGTCGATGAAATAATCAAAAGGCTCATGGTCGTTCGGATCAGCTTGTGTTTGATTGGCTGCTTTGTCTTCTTCCGCAGGAAGTTCTACGGAAGCAGCATTTTGTTCTTCCGCAGGAGGCTCTACGGAAGCAGTATTTTTCTTCCGTAGGAGGAACTGCAGCATCGACGAGGCATTTTGTACTTCCGTAGGAGATACATCACCATCCACGGATGAACAATGTTGGTCAGCTGGCAATGGTTGTTGAATGACCACCTCCTCTCCATCTCTAGCATCAGTAGTTGCACCAGTAGTTATATCTACGGATGAGGGAACATCTGCTGATGAATTTACATGTGTTGGAGATGAAGAGTTTGCTTCTCCGGAAGTAGCTTCATGCTGCTGACTTGATCTTTGCTGTGGTCCAGGTGACACTTGTGCTCTTGGTGGGTCAGCTGTTAAAGGTACTTCATTCACACTTGGGGGCACAAAGGGATAACATGTATCCGCAGCACCTGCGTTGATCAAATAACCAGTGTTAAATGATTCAGTTAATGCATCTATATCAAATAACCAAGATGATCCTTTTACATTGGTAGTAAACATGGATTCATCAAAAGAAACATTGGGAGTCTCTTCAACTATGTTATGTTCTGGAATGTACACCCTATATGATTTAGAAGTGGATGAATATCCAACAAAGAAACCATCATAGGCTTTTTCAGAAAATTTTCCCAATTGTTCTTTAGTATTTAAAACGGACACATGACACCCAAAAGCTCTAAGATATCCTATAAAAGGTTTTCTTTTAAATAAGAGTTCATAAGGTGTTTTATTATGTTCTTTGACTATCAAAATTCTATTTTGAACATTGCAAGCTGTATTCACAGCTTCTGCCCAGAATGTAATGGGCAACTGAGAATCAGCTAGCATTGTTCTGGCTGCTTCTATCAGTGTTCTATTTCTCCTTTCAGCCACTCCATTTTGTTGTGGAGTTCTTGGGGCACTGAATTGTCTAGCTATTCCTTTAGTCCTGCAAAAAGAATCCAAATCAGCATTAACAAATTCAGTTCCATTGTCACTCCTAAAAATTTTAACTTTTAAATCAAGTTGATTCTCAATCTTGATCACAAAGTCCATTAATGTTTCAGATGTTTCACTCTTATGTTTTAAGAAAAAGACCCATGTAAATCTAGTAAATCATCAACTATCACCAAACAATATTGCCTTTTTCCAATGCTCAGCACATTGGTTGGACCAAAGAGATCCATGTGAAGCAATTTGAGTGGTGTAGTGTTAGTGTTGATTGTTTTGGATTTATGAGACACTCTGTGTTGTTTTCCTTTATAACACGAAGAACAGTGATTAGAACAATGAAATTCTTTCTTTGGTAATCCAATGACTAAGTCATTTTTCACCAATTTATTCATGTTCTTCATGTTGGAATGGACAAGCCTTCTATGCCACAATTGAGATTCATCTTCGGAAGACTTGGACAACAGGCATGTCTCATGATTTGTGAGTGTGGTGTTGTTCATATCTAAAATATATGTGTTGCCTTTTCTTGATGCTTTAAGAAGTATCCAGTCTGCTGGAACTGTAAACCCTGGCTTAAGAATGTAACAGTTAGTGTTATCAAATAGTGTTAAATAATTTTGATCACAAATTTGGGAAACACTAAGTAAATTATACTGCAAATTTTCACAGTAATTTACTTTTTCAAATGTTAAAACACCGTTAGTTACCATTCCCTCACCAACAATTTTACCTCCCTTCTTATCCCCACCAAATGCCACATAAGAGGCATGTTTATGTTTGAAGTCATGGAGAAGTGCACAGTTGCCTGTCATATGTCTGGAACAACCACTGTCAACATACCACTTGTTGTCAGCTCTCCTTGATTGTTCCTGCACACAAAAAGAAATTAGTTAGTCTTGACAATCCAAGGCTTAATTGTCTTGGTTTTGCCAGATGTGTCAACAATAGTTACTCCTTCATGAATTAATCTTGAAGTTTCAGTATTAGTTGTTTCTTTTTGATCTGATGGTGGTGAGGATGATTCTGTTGAAGATGATTCAGGTTTCTGAGTATCTTCATGCTTATCCGAGTCATTCTTCAACTTGGCTTGTTTTGGTTGGTATCTTAACTTTGAAGAGGATCCTGTAGACTTGAAAGTTTCTTCATCTTTCTGCTTTGATTGAGACACATGAATTCCTTTATCAAAGTTGTCAAAGAAACCATCAACAACTTCAGTCTGTTTATCAGACAAATCCACCTTTTTGTGAGGTGTCTTAGCCTGTGCTGGTATTTTCTTCTTCACAGTCTTGTCCGCAACAGAGGGTCTTTTCTTTGACTTTTGTTGTTCTTTCTGAATCTTTGTCTCTTTGTCACTTTCTGAGGCTTGAGAATCTGATTCAGACGATGTATCTTGTGACTTCTTTTGCTCTTTTTCTTGTTCTTCTTATTAAAATAACATTCCTGAGTGGAATGGTTATTTTTGTCACATATGGCACAGTGTTTGTTGAAGAAACAATCATCAGTCATGTGATTGTTCATATTGCAAATGGAACAATAGCTGCTGAAATAGCATTCATCAGTATTGTGATTCTTCATATCACACCATTTGCAATATTTCTCAGAAGTGTCTTCGAGTTCAGCCTTCTTTGTGTTGTTTTTGTTCTCACTTGCTGAAACATCAGATGATTTCTTCTTGTTTTTGTTTGGTGCTTCATTAGCTGTTGTTTGTTTGTCTTTGGCTCCCTTTAGTTGCTTGATATTGACCTTTTTCTGAGCATGTTTGTTTGTTTCTCTTGTTACCGTGTCCGCAGTATCAGATTCTTTCTTCCGTTGCTTGTCTGCGGATTCAGTAGTTTTTGCCTTCCGCAGATGATCTACGGACTTGACAGTTTTTGCTTTCCGCAGATGTTCTACGGATTCCTCATTCTTTTTCCGCAGGTGTTCTACGGATTCTTCAGTTGGTGCTTTCTGAGGATTCTTGTTTGATTGTTTCTTACCTTTATCAGAAGATGACAAAGGTGCTTTTGTGCTTGATCCGCAGCTATCAATCTTGTGAAGATTCAGTTCTTGTAATCCTTCATTAAGTTCAGCAATCCTCTTGCAAATAGTCTTCAGCATGTTCCGTTGCTTTGGCGGGTACTGCAACTTTGA
Source organism: Flaveria linearis (assembly GCA_024085815.1). Taxonomy (NCBI): domain Eukaryota; kingdom Viridiplantae; phylum Streptophyta; class Magnoliopsida; order Asterales; family Asteraceae; genus Flaveria; species Flaveria linearis. The sequence goes on from CM044009.1 coordinate 62,943,532, forward strand.
TTCTTCAAGGACTCGCGGAAGACCAGTTTCAACTTGAACATTCTTACCAATGTTCAGTTGATCAGTATCAGTTCATCAGAATCATCCAGGTCATCATAGTTATCAAAATCTGATTCATTATGTTTAATTGATTCTGATTCAGTAGATTCAGTTTCACTCATCTCAGTTTTATTGTTGTTTGTTTGACTATCTTTGATGTCAATTTTGGTGCTTTGCACAAAATGATTTGACAAATTGTTAGTCATTGTTTCAGGTAAAGGTTAGTTATCATTAATAGGTGGTGCAACAGCATTATAACCCAACCCTGACCTGTTCTTTGATTCAATATGAGAATTTAGCAACTTCTCATATTGCTGAGATGATAGTTGAAACTTCTGAAGTTTCACTTCAGTGGATGCATGATCAGCCATGGATTTTGTTAAGGAAGAGGTCAGATGCTCAACTTGGGCTTTTAGACTGTAGTTTTCAGAAACATATTTTTCTAAATCTTTTTGTAAAGAGTTTATTTTGATTTGATATAGTTTTTGTTCTCTTAAGTGTGATTCATTTAAAACCATAGTTTCTTTTACTTTATCAGCCAATTGTTGAGCATGGACTCTATATCTCTCAACTTCCTCAACACATGTTGATGAACATAACCTGTCTTTTACCTCTCTGGCCATAGGAGGGACTTTGTTTTCCATATGTGCCATCAGTGCTTGATTCTCCTCTATCACTTCCTTCTCATACAGGCTCCAGTCACATGTTCCATCCTGAAGTATGATCAGCCCTGTCTCCTTAGAGTTGCTTGGTCCTGCTGATGTATTTGTGGCTGGTGGGGATGTGAGTTGAGGTTGTCTATGCAGAGATCTTTGAGAGGTTGGCTGCTGATTCTGATATTGTTGTTGCTGCTGATTTTGTTGTTGCTGCTGCTGATACTGTGGAGTTGATTGTTGGTTGCATTCTCTAGAAAAGTGACCATAGAGATTGCACTTAAAACATCTGACTTTTGACTTATCAACTCCAATCTTCGATGTTTTGCTTGCTGCTGCCAGATTTTTATTTCGTCGAAGATATTGCTTGGCTCTGTAGGCAATCATCGCCATCTGCCATTGTAGATCCATCTCTTCTACTACATCAGGAGGGAGTTCCTCCAAGTCTTGCTGACAGATGTTAGCTGATGTAAGGGAACTTCCAAGATATGCTTGAAAGCTAGAACTAAAAGCTGCAAAGGCTGCTTTTTGTTCTTCAGAATCCAATATCACAGTTATTGGTTCTGAGTTTGCTGTTGCTGATGTCTCTCTTTTCTCTGTAGATTTAGCCTTTTCCTTTTGATTTTTACTTTGAGATGATTTCTTAGTGGGTTTGGACGCATAAAAGCTTACTTCCTCTTCATCATCACTCAAAGTACAAGAGTTATCACTTTCATTATTAGAGATAAATGCACTTCCAGCATTCTTGGTTTCCTTGAAGTGATAAGGTGAGACATGAGTTCTCACACTCTTGTTTCTTGACTGTTCATCCAGTTCAAGTGCTTCAACTTTAGCAACCAAAGTATCTAGACCAGTTGTCTTGAGATCTATGGTGTTCTTGAACATAGAGACTGTTTGCTTCCAACTTTCAGGTAAAGTGTGGAGCATCTTCTTGTTTAGTTCCTCAGTAGTATATTTTAACTCCAAGATGTTCATCTCAGTAACAAGTTGCATAAATCTATGGAGTTGCTGAGGAATTGACTCACCCTCAATATGATGAAAAGTTTCATATTGTGATCTAAGGGTGTCTTTCCTTATGCTTCTGATCTCATCACTCCCTTCACAGAGAGTGTGAAGTATCTTCCACAGGGAATTTGCTGTTTTATAGTTCTCGCACCTGATCAAGATTTCTTCAGGCAAAGCCATACTAAGCAAGCTGTATGCTTTAATATTGACTTTGACCTTCTTGACATCATCAGGTAGCAAGTCCTTAGTGCTGATTGGCTGATTTTTGTCATTATAATCCGGCCCAAGAGTGGGTGGAATATAAGGACCTTGTGTGATGGACTCCCACAAGTCAGAATCTGTGTAGTTCACATGATTCCTGAACTTGATCTTCCAGGATTTAAAATCAGCTTTGGTTTCCAACTTTGGTGGTTGATAAGATCCTCCTCCAAAAGTACTCATGTTTAAAGTAAACGAATGAATAAAAACTTAAAAACGAAAAATTGACAGATCTATCAGAAACGCAAATCTAGTATTCAATTGATTTGAATATAGATCTAAATTAAACAAGCAATGAGAGAGTGCTTGCTGAAAAATCAGTCGTTGATTGAATTGTTTGAAAATCAATTAAACAATTTTAATACTGATAGATCAATTGATCTAAATCAATGAGCACCAATGCTCTGATACCACCTGTGAATCTAAGGATCGCAATTCAGGAATTATCAGTATTAAAATAAATCAATTTAATGATCGCGGAATTATCACTAATTGACGTTTAATTGTTTGTAATGATCAATGATGAACACAACCACAGAAACACAATAAATACGAAATCTATAATAATTCAAATGTATTTCATTAACTATAATGTAATGATTACAAAAGAATAATGAATAACTATGAACAATCGAATTCTGTGAATCGAATGATGTTTGATATTGATGTGACGGCAGCTAGGGTTGCACAATGAACTCTTGATCGCCGTAATATTGATTGATTGTGTTCATCGAGATGTGAAACCTAGGACTCATATTTATACACGGTTTGAGTCGGTTAAGGAAACACCGGATCTCTCGGGATTTGTTATTGATTGTGTTGACTTGTTTGACTTCTTGGGATTAGCAATCGCACAAGTATAATGTTCTTCCGCAGGAGTCTTGTCTTCCGCAGATCTTTTGTTCTTCCGTAGATGATTTTTCTTCCGTAGGAATGTTGTTCTTCCGTATGAAATCCTTCTTCCGTAGGAGTCTTCCCTTCATGAAACTTGATCATCCGCAGAAACTTACACGGTCATTTGGTCTTGTATGAAACATATCTACGGATTAACAAAATTGTTCATCCGTAGATGTTTCCTACACTTGGTCAATTTCAGGAAATCCATCCAAGTATATTGTTTCTCTGTCAAGTCACAAATCAACACACATACATATATGGGGTTATCCTATAGATTCAAATCACATATATATATATCTTGACTGTTACAAATATTAATTACAAGACTTGATTTTCAAGTACTAAGCCTATACAAAATTGATCTAGCCCTATACAATCTAGACCTAACACATATCTTTGTTCGATTTGTACCTAGCAATTTCGTGGACGAAATTGTTTTAAGGGGGGTAGAATTATAATACCCATAAAAACTAAAACAAAATTTTGATTTCCAATTGCTAACTAATACAAACCTCAGGGACTATTTGTGTAAATATTAAAAAAAAAACAAACTACTTTCTTCTCCACTTCATCCACGAGCCATTCCATTGTTTTACTCCATGTTTTCGGCAACTTTACCAGCAAATTCGGGCACTAAATCTTCAAAATAATTGAAGAAATCGAAAGTGGACAATCTTATATATGTATTTAATCTAACTCATCCCTTAATTGCATCTAAAACACACCGAACACCACCATTAAACATCCTCCTCGTCGCGGACCTGCTACACTGTCGAATCCCATTTTCTGAGCTCTAATTCACGAAATTAGCATAGGGCTTTGCTTCCAGATCATTGTTAGAAGCTTCATACGAAAGGAATTTGATTATCATCGTGATTTGGGCATCGAACCGAGTCCTCCTCAACCGCGACCTGTTCTTCGTGGGTTCATCATCGAATCGACTTCATTCGGGTAAATTAAAACTATCTACATACTTGATTTTAGTCTAGGAATGAAAGCCCCAACATTGATTTGGCTATTAACATCGATTTGGGGTTTAATTTTGGGTAAATCGATTCTAGGGTTCATAGGTATTTGGGGGTTAATTGAAACTATGTTTAAAAGAATTAAAAGCCAGGTAATAACCGCGGCTGTATGCCTGGTTCGTGGTATGTGTGTGGGAATGTGAGTTGGAGGTCCCGGGTTCGACCCCGGGCATCTCCATGTTTTTTTAAAAAGGCTTTTAGCCTTAAATAAATTACAGAAAATTTTTAAAAAAATATACAAATCATTTGGTGGACTTCAAATATTTCTAAAAGTCATTAAATATTTTCTGTATTTTTCTGATGTAAAATTAAATAATGTCTTTGTAATAAAACATTTTAATAAAGAATGTTTTCGAATAATTCTTTAAAACGAATAGATTTTAAATAATAATTAATAAATTATTATTAGTCTAAACGTTTTTTTTCACTTGGTATTGTTAAAATCATGATTTATACTTATTTATAAATATTTCCAAACCTGTAACGGATGTGTTTTAACCAGAAATGATTTCACGGTTTATCAAAATACCTTGATTTATACGTATTTTAAAGCCAACTTACAGATGCCATAACTTTTTCATAACAGATTCAAATCAGTTAAATATTATGTCCAAGACGAAGTTCGTCGAAAGACGAATCTGCCGATATATAAAACATCGAAAAACTCATTCGTTTAAACTTCCAAACAGTCGTTTTTGTAACAGCTAGCAGTTCTGCGCAGCTGTAAAGATCCACGTTTTTCTCATATTTCGGTAATCCAAATCAGAAACTTTTCTAAATGAAAGTTGTTTAGAAATCATTAATCTAGTAAAATGGAGATTTTCAGAATTTTTAAACGTCGTTTAGTATTTTTAACGAGTGCGAAAAGACAGGGGCAGAACTGGAACTTTTCCAATTTAAAATAGGAAAATCCAAACTATAATTTGCGTTACGTTATCGTAGGTTCTCGCGGCGTTAACCGAGCCTAGACCTTGTTTCTGATCATTTCATTCGTGTTTAAGGTACGGATTCTTGGTTACCTTTATCATAGTATAAATTCTGTTCTGTTACTTTGTAGTACAGATTTTGATACCATGTTTCCGTTAATATGACTCGTTTGGCCTTTGGTATTTTACTAGTCGTCTAACATTATATGTTATGCTATGACTCGTTTGACTTGTTAATTTACTTGTTGAAGGCCTACAGCATGCAATATATATTTTATAAGTTTGTGCTCATTATTGCATGTTCCTATAAATGTTCTATTGACACGTTATATGTTGGTAGTTGTACTACCATTTGCTTTGATACTCTGTTACCCGAGCTCTCCGACATGTCATTGTGGCGTCAATGATGTGACACTTTTCGTGACGGTTTGTAATAAATAGTTCACGGCGTCTCCGTTAACACGTTAGTACTCAGGTAGTACTTTGGCCATAATATCTGGGAGGCGGATGGATCGATCCTAGTTCAGTTCAGATCAGTTCAGTTCAGGGGGATGGAATCATGTGTGTACGCCCACACACCATCTCATTAGTGCATAGTCTAGCTAGCTATGTACTTATCAGTTCAGTTTCGGCTCTGGGTACTTCTTATATTACACGACTTATTTTGTTTGCATATACGCGTCGTGTAGATCAGTTCAGTTTCGGTATTACATGTTCAGTTCAGTATCAGTATTATATGTTAGATTCAGATTTCCGTTTTCCATATCATATGATCAGTTCAGTATCAGATATCAGTATGTTATGCTTCTTATCATTACTATTGTTATTTCCGTCACTGAGCAACTTTTGGCTCAGCCGTATTTTCTTTCGTGGTGTTTTTCTTATTTGATTGTAGGTAATCAGGGTAATCCGGGAAATCAGTGAAGAGTGGCTGAAGATCAAGATTATATTTACTTAAATCGATGTAATGAACAACTTAATTAGGTTCTTTCGGATTATGGGATTTGTTTGAATTTATTTCTTTTGACAATCTCTTTAATATCGTGGATTTGGTTTTGATTTGATATATGTAATAGTGACACGTCAACCTCTCCGGGTTGGGGTGTTACACTTTAAGGATCTAAATAATATCAGTAGTTAATATCCTCTAAATTTTATACAAGTTGACCATAAATTTTATTCTAGTTATACATTTTAAGTTGGTTAAATAAATATTCTAAGTTATTTATTACCTTTTTTTAAACTCTCATTAGTGATTGAATTACAATTTACAAGGTTATAAAGCAAAGCACACAAGATTGACATACGGTAAAATATATGTGTGTTTAACACGCTTAGTGAACCTGAATACAATATGTTTAAACACACTTAGTAAACCTTAATACAACACATTGAACTATATGTATCTTTTTTTTTCTTCTTCTTTTCTAAGCGACATGTTAGTTGTTAGAAGTTAATAACACCAAGTTACTAATAATTCGCTAATGTCAATGTTTGAACCTTAGACGTTAAAAAAAAGCAAAACCTCCCGCCTTCCATTTGAACTACTAAGCCAAGAGATCATTGGCATGTATCATTTTCTTAAATGCTAAAACAAACATATATAATGCCTAGGTTACGTAACACAACACTTTTAAGCATTAATATAATTATCGACATGCTTCACCGTACACGATTAAGAAATAATAACATATAGTTATCACCATAAAATAAAATTTACTAAAATTACCATTCATACTCAATATAATATGTATTAAATGATTTATAAAACTATATGGTTTTAAAAGAGGGGTTATAAACGTCACAATATCTATTTATCAACTTATTTATGTATCATAATATACATGTTAAGCAGGTCAAGTTGTACTTACATATCTTTTATCGTGTCATTAACACCTCAACCCGATCAAACCGAATCCATTCATCTCAAACACTAACCTGTTTAATTTCATGTCGAGCCTAATTGTATTAACAAGAAAGATGTTTCATAAGTTTCCTTGCTAAAGATGTTTCATAAGTTTCCTTGCTATTTTTAAGTTGATAAAAAGAAGATAATCCAAACGCCCTCTAAACTTTCTTCATCTTCTCCTTTGAACAACTTCAAGTTCCTTCATACCAAGAAGAAGAACCCATGGCATCCAACGGTAACATCAATACAATAATCTCTTCTTCCTCAATATGCTACAAATATAACATATGAGTTTCTTTTCATTGCAGATGTTATCCTTCAAGACCTAAAGATTGGATTAGCAGAGTTTGAACTCGTATCTTCTCCCGTCACTACAATCGCCGTTAACGTTTCTCGGAATGCCGTACAACCTGTGTTCATTACTGATAACACACACCGATTCTTTGCGCGAATTGGACCAAATATGTAAGTGCAATAACTATGGTTCAATTGTTTGTTGTTAAAACTATTTAGTGTTGTGAAATTAGGGATTTTGCTCTTGTAACAGTACTTAGTTCATTTATACGGTCAGTTTTAGGTCTAATTTGGTAAATTGCATTTGTTGAGAGCTTAATTTCATGTTTCAACTGGATGGCTATGGTGCTAGATTCCTTAAATGCTCTAGTTTTTGTTTAAGTTCAATGATATCTTCCTTGAATTTAGGGAAGCTTCACCAGCATTGAACAAAGTGAAGAGTTTTAGGGTTCATAAAGTTACTGGTGATGGCCGATGTATGTTTCGCGCTCTGGTATGATTTATGTGGCCTGATGATTCTTTGGTTTTAATATGTTTAGAAAATAAACAAGAAAGTGACAACGTGAAGTTATGTAAAATAAAGAGAACGAATTATATGAAAAGATTCAATGGGAAGCATTTTGTAATGAGATTTTATGGAATAAGAATTTGGAATTGGATTTTATTGTAGGTTAAAGGAATGGCTATGAACAAGAGCCTTACTCTTAGCCCCCGAGAAGAAAGAGACAATGCAGGTTCTTTTTTATGCTTCATACGTCTTTTCCTTTTGTGTTTCATTTGAATTCGATTGGATTATTAATTTCAATGATATAACACAAAAGTCGGCTTGCTTGATTACTAGAAATTAAGAAAAAGAACAGCCCTATTCGAGTAGGGTGAAACTCCAATTACAAAGAACAATTCAGATACTAACTCCACCCTGCTTCTAAACGTAAGCATAAATAAGAGTAGTACTATCTCCATGCTTAATGAGTTACTGCTTTTGACTGATTCTCAATACCCCTCTAACCCAGCTGGGTCTGCCCCACCACAGCTGGGTCGGTCCGTAGATCCTTATCATTCAACTTCTTAGTTCAGCTTTAAGGTTCAATAACAATGTAATCATGAAGATGAACTGTGCGATTAATGCATATTGGAAAAATCATTTCGCCAAGTAAATGCTTCAAAACAATGGTAGTCAATCGATAAAATCTGTACTATCTCAGAGTTTTAATAGCTTTCCATATATGTGCATGTGTATTGTGTGCATGTAAAATTGAATAATCTCTCACATGTATATAATCTCAATTCTATAGAATTCAAGTTTCTCCACTTAACAATGATTAATCACAGGTTCTTCTGACTTCTTTATATCCTTAAAGATACCATATTAGATGTTGCAACCGATTGTTAAATGTATTTTTTGGTGTGCGCGTGACTTTTAAGTTTGTCTTCTGTTGTTAAATCTTATAACTTCGCCTAAATGTTTGGGGAGAGTGCTGCAGATGAACTGCGGATGGCAATAAAAGAAGTCTTATGTGATAATGAAAAAGAAAGACATCAATACGAAGAAGCATTAATTGCAATTACAGTTGAAGAATCCTTAAAACGGTTAGAACTGTGACCTCTTACTGCACGAGAAACTCAAGATGTGCAATCTGATGATAATATTATTTATTAAATGCTTGTAGTTACTGTCAACGCATTGCACGGCCAGATTTTTGGGGAGGAGAGTCAGAACTACTGGTTAGTATTTAATATATATTAACTATCTGTATGCATTGTATAGTGACTCAACAAAGAAAACAATAAGTTGGAGCTTATGGGGGTAAATTTTGAAAGATGTAAATGGATGCATGGGTCATTTTTAAACTTTTGTGATTCTTTTAAGGAAGTTATTTTCATCTGTGTCATTTGCATTTAAAATTTGCTTTGTACGTGCTTTCTTGTTAAACCTTAAATGGTTGACTCTTTGTGTAGTCTTAACCACATACCATTTTAAAAAATGCAGAACATTACCTTATGTACATAATCTATTCTTAAAAACTAGAGTTGGTGAAACGGGCCTGACTAGTGGGTTGGGTAACAAATCAAAATGGGTTCAGGTAAAATGGTTAATTTTGAGGGGGTCGAAAAGGGCCAAGTTTGGTTGATCTAGAGTGCTTTTTGTCCAAATCTTCTATTTTTTCTTTTTAATTTATAAACATTTAGTGCATTAAATATGATAACAAATTACGTATTATTTGAATAACCTCTAAAGAAGAGGCATGGCAGGATAACCTCTTAACTTCAGTGAATGTTGTATTTCAGTTAGACTAACAACAATAACCACTACTAGCAAGAGCGCACCTAATTTATTTTTTAGGCCTTCTTTTCTTTAGCAATAAATGAGAAAGATAACAACTGTTGTCTTCATCCTTGGAACAATTGGGTACTTTAGCTTATTTTATATCTGCCTTTTGTTTACACGTGGTCCATAGGTACTCTCCAAGTTATGTCGCCAACCAATCGTTGTCTATATACCTGAGCATGAGGTAATAATCCTTGTTAAAAAGATTCGTTCAGGTAGAGGTGGCTACATATGCGGGTCAGATTATGAATAGATTTTAAATACAGATCGAATCGGGTTGACCTGCAAAGAATCTTCCTGCAGTTTTATTCATTCATAAACAATTAATGGGTAACCATGATTGAAAAACTATATATTTTATTAGTTAATTTTGTAGTACATGTGTGCTACAAGTCAGAAGATTCAAGCATTAAAATACACTTTAGGTGACTTTCAGTTTCAACCTGGTTTCCCCTTTTCAACACATACAACCCATTTCCCTTTTAGCTATTTCTTTATTTGATCCATTCAGCGGTGTTTGAGGTATAACATTAACATAAATTAGATAGTGAACTGATTTGTTATGTTGTAAAATCTTCTGACACTTGCAGCATACAAGAGCTGGTTACGGGTCGGGTTTCATACCCATTGCTGAATATGGAGCTGATTATGGCAAGGGTTCAAAACAAGGAAAACCCAAGAAAGCTGTGAGACTTTTGTACAGTGGGAGTAATCATTATGATCTGCTTGTATAATTTTACAACATTTGATATCAAGTTTTGAAGCAGAATACCATCTTAAGAAGGGTATTTTTTACATTTAATTGACTGTAGATTTTTTTTTTATATCTATTAAAAGTTATTGTTGGCTAGGATGGCTGTTTTCATGTGATCAATTGAGAGTTTGTTTATTGTTTTCATTTCATTTGCATGTATGTTGTTATATGCTGTATGAGAGTATGACTTGTTATGTTACAAGTGAAACAAATAATAACTATTGGGGATTTACACTTATTTGCAGTTATATGTCTGATTTATCAATTACATATTGGGTAGGATACACACATTAGATGAAATATATAAGTTAACGTTTATTATGATTATCTTTATTATAACTTTTTTAATAAAAAAATCTAGACTACTAAATTATATTATCGTAAACTACTCCTTACCAGGTTTGAACTTAAAATTACTCCAAATAGGCTTTTACTCTTACTATAACCCAAGTGGCATCATTATTATAACTAGAAGATATGATTTAACTAGTTTTCTTTGTAATCATTCTTATTAAACTTCTATAAATAATTTGTAATACTTTATGACATTTTCATTATTCTATATGGTTGCTTTTTTTTTCTTCATATCTCTTTCTACTTTAACCGCCACCAGATCGTGGTTTCTTCTCTCATCACCTTCATGTGTGACGTCTTTCTTTCTTTTCTTCTTTCGTCTTGTATGTTTACATAAGGATTAATTAAAATTTTCTCTTGTTAATGTCATCGTGCAACCATAGTCATAGTTCTTGCTATCGCAGTTGTAGCTCTTGTCACCATAGCTTGACATGCCTCTTGTCGTGACTATGGCCTTAGATCCGTCGCCACAATTAGATCGGGAGGAAATCAAATGCTTAGACCAAAGTGAAATACCATGAATATGTAGGTGTAAGAAGACTTTACAATCTCAAGAAAAACTCCATAAAAACGTAAAATGTCATAGCGGCATTAGTGAGAGGTGGCGGCAGAGCTACAGTGACAAGGGTGGCGACTATGGCCGCGACAGGAGAAAAATAAAGTATGATGTGTCCTAGAGCAAAATGAAAGAGGGAAGAAGAGAAGAAAATGGTAACACAATGACAACAATGGAAAAGGGTGCCAATGACCAGCCAATATATCAGTGGGCCCTAGCAAAGAAGAGGATAACAAAGAAGGTAGAAATCTGAACCCTGATCTCATATAACATATTGTGTATTATTGATGCTATTTATAGGAGTACCAAGAACAATTATAAAATAATCTATATATCTCTTAGGCAAAGACTGTTATAATAACCTCTAAGAAAACAGATTTTTCTATTAGTAGTACCCAATTCCAACCATAACATTTTGATTTTCTTGATATTTTGATGGTGAACAATTACAAAACAAATACATATATTTTCATTGTGGTCATATGTCTCTAATGTTATCTTACTCCTGCTTATAATTATTTTCCTATGGACGGAAACAGCACAAATTTGCAACAGGTACGCTAACTATATCCATTATCATAGTCAAACGTTTGACTTTTCAGGTCAAACAGTCCAACTTTCAACTGTGAAATTGATTTGATTGTTTCATTTATTAAGAGTATTAACATCTTAATAAATTCTCTATATAGTAAGTAAAGAAATGAATTATATGATAATCCTTTACTAAATTTGTCTCAGTGCTAGGGTTGGAAATTAGTCGGTTTGACCTTGACTTTGATGGACCGATAATATGCAGCTGTTATAGGGATTTGATTCACCTAATCTTTGTAAAAATGATTCCAAACAGACCTACATCTCCTGTTGATTGTTCATCAATTAATTTTGAAGTATGACCATTTTTACGCACCATTTTAAACATGTATGTTTTATATTTGTGTTCTAAATAAAAATAGTTGTGCAGAAATAGGTTATTAACTTATTATCCACCATTCCACCAACACCTCAAAAATCATTGTCCATAAACAGTAGCAGTTGATTGTATTGATGTATACCATGAGTGCATATTCTTGAAACTATGTCTAATGAAGATTTGAACTATGATGCAAACAAAACAGAGAATTATCTAAAGATGATACAAAAGTAACAAGTGCACCGTCTCACAAAGTAGGAAACATATATCAACTACATTAATCTCGACTGTTTCCAAAACTGTCACGCTTGTCTTGTTGCCACCCGTATCCTGGTCCAATGCGACTTGAATCACCGCCATGGAAATTGCCAAATGGCATAGCTTGAGGTGTAGGCGGTGGTGGGAGTGACGGGTTTGCCGCCATCATGCCGCCGCTCCTTCCATCGTTACCATTCACTCCTTGTGGTGGTAGACCTCCTTGAAAGAAGCCACCTTGATTCATAATCATAGAAGGGTCAAGTGGTTGACCATTTGGTCCCACATTCCAAGACTGAGGATAACCCAATAAAGATCCTGGTTCTACACTTGCTTCTGGAACCTGCTGGCCCGCATAAAGCGGTTGACCGAATGAACCAGGACCCATTACATTTGGGTTCACTGGTACCACAAAACCAGGCGGCTGGAGGGCGGTCATAGGATGGTCAAAATTCATTTGCGGAATATGCATTGGTGTTGGCCCATCAAAGCCATGGGGCGGGTTAGGGTGTGGCTGTATGAGTGGTCTAATTGTGGGTTGGGTTTGGGGCTGTTGGGTGCGGTCTTCACCCTCTTGTGGTGGTCTTGGGGTTGGGGCTTGAACCGTTGATTCAGAAGCTGTTGGTTTCTTCGTGCTTGCAGCTTCAGACTCATTTCCATCCTTTTGAGGATTTGAGTTAACAAGATTGGCATGAACCGTGTGTACATGGGCCTCGAAATCAGCTTTTTTAAGAAACGATTTTAGACAATGTGGGGCTGCGCATACGAGGATGCCTTCCATCATTTAATTGTCTGGATCTTCTGAATACGATCATCACACCTTTGTAAAAAAAATAAAATGGTAATCCTAATAATAAGACTTTGTTTTACATAGTACAGTGAATAATTCAGCTCAAAACTTCAAGCCACTTTTTGGGTCCACTAATATGTGGAACCTTGGTTTTAAAAAGGCGTGAGGCACTCTGGAAACGCCTCAGGGCTTGAGGTGGCGTCTCATGTACATTTTTATCAAATTAGGGTATTTAAGAGGTTGATATGTAAAAACAACCAAGGGATCCAGAGATTATGAATGTTTACTTGATAAAAAGGCTTATATGTAAACAAGACAAGACAGATGCAAGTTTTGGTTGCTTATTTGGTTGTATATAGAGCAACACCTTGCATAAATTATGCACACGCCTTGGATTTTGGAATCAAAATGCCTTCGAGCGCCTCGAAGTGTGGAATGTGGCAAGAAGTTATTTGGGTCGATTAATATTTAAAATTGTGAAAAAAGTGTATGTTGCTAATTCACTTTTCTTCTAAGTTTTCGCGACTTGGAGCCATTCTTTTAATGCTTTCTAAATGATTGTACCAGTGAAACTAAGATTAGTCATTTTATAGATGTAATTGCAAAAAAACAATTAGTAAAAAACACTAATTTTAGTCTTACAAATAGCATATAGAGTCACTCCTAGCACAATCCAGGCAAAAGGCATGCTCACAAGGAACCTGCAATTACCAGAAAGCTGTTGGTGAAAATCAAGACAACCGCTAACTAATATTCCACATAATATTAGATTATTATGAACTTAATCATATAAATATAATATGGCCTTAATCATATGAGCTTCCCTTGAGGGGTGCGGGGTAACAAGTCAAAACATGTAATCTTTTGGTACAGATAGTAATGGGCGGGTTGGGTTGACCAGAATACTTTAAGTCAAATATGATTACAAATAACAAACAAACAAACAAACATACCCAGTATGTCCCACTGAGAGTAGGGTCTGGGAGGGGTAGGTGGTGGCCAGTCTTTCCTCTATCTTGAGAGCCAGAGAGACCGCTTCCAAAGAGACCCCCGGCTCGACAACGATAACAAACAAATTATATTACATATATCACCTAGGCATACATGACAAAAGAGTTTTGTATATGCATATGCATGTCCATAAACAAAATAACCAGATTATATTGCATACCTCACACACATCACATAAGCAATAGCATACTCAAAACAATCACAATGATAATGTGAGTCATAATACGCAATTAAGCAAACGTCACAAAAGCAAACACAACAGCATTGAAACAGGTTAGAGGCAGATAAACTTTACTATGTTACTAGGCAAGGAATAAGGCAGATAAATTATACTACGACATTAACAATACAAATAGGGCCGTTAGCACTAAGGCCTCACCTACATTGGACAAATAACGTACCACTAGTAGTCCCTAACTTTAATTCTACGTCTCCACGCACTTCTATCCTAGACCATATACTCGGAGAGGTGCAACTCTACCATATCCCGGCTAATCATCTCATCCCTGTCAACTTAGGTCTTCCTCTACTCCTCTTACCATCTATAAAATGATGCGCTCCACTGCTCTAACTGGCGCTGACATCTGTCTCCTCTTCACGTGCCCAAACCATCTCAATCTTCCCTCTCGTATTTTGTCCGTATGATTACAAATAACATATTATTAATTTCTCTTCGTGTTCATGAGACCCGTTACCGGTAAACTCATAATACCCATCAATACTCTGCTAAAAAGAGGCCAAGGTAAATCGTAGCTTGCACGGGTTAGGTGACCTTCAAGAGTTTATGAAAAGAAACAGAAGCAAAATTCGAACCTAAGACCTCTGCTAGAGGTGAATAAAGCGCTTACCAACCACTACACCACCCCTTGAACACAATTACTGTTACAGTTCATTTTGAGCGAGCTTCAAAATTCACTTAAGCTCTTAAAAGTTAAAACAATGTAAAAGGATTGGACATAAAAAACAAATCATAATTTTAACATTAAATGCTAATCAACTAATTACGTGCTTGTGAAAAGTAAGGCAAATTACACAAACCATAATGAAGTTTACACTTTTTCCTGATTTTACGCTTTTAACAACCAAGTTTGAACCAATTACCAACTTACAATTTATCATTGATTTCAAATTTACTGAATTTAGACACAAATTGCTTATGTGGCACTGGTTGCTGCTGCGCCTGTGTCACATCAGACACCACATATGCAAAAAATCCTCTTGTGAAAAAACGTTACAATAAATGTATTTACAGATTCAGAAAAAAATCTTTTCTTAATTATACTTTGAAAGAGTATTAAATGTGGCAGATAAACTAAAATAAAAAATAAAATATCACATCAGCAACTTTACAAATTAGTAAACAGATGAGATGACCAACCGCTCAAACATATCATTGATTGGTAATAAAATGTAATCTAGTTGCTAAAGTTGGTCCTAGTATGTGAGCTGATACCTATCACGCGTCAAATTTAAAGACGGTTGCTCAACAATGATAAAAAAATGTAAAGTTCCATTTCTATTTTAGGCAGTTTGCCTTAAAACATAACGCCAGTTGATAAACAAGTCAATACTCAAATTTTAACAACAAAATTTCTATCACAAAATAACAACCAAGGCAAATAAGCCAAAGATATTGATCGCAAGAATAAAGAATCCCCAACTAAAGTAAGATATACACAAGTTAATATCTTTTTTTTCAGAATATCATAACAATTTCTTTCAAGGTAAATAAACCAAAGATAGTGATTACGTACCAAACGTCCATAAATCGCTATAGGAAAGTCACATTGAACACAGAAATGCACCCTTTCACCAAGCGGTCGGCGGGACCTACGACCAACAGTCTTGACCAGAGTAACACCGGTGGCGGCACCAAGGCTTTTAGCCACCGGAAGCTCTGCCAAAACAAGGTGGTCAGGGCATGCAACTGTCACTGTTTCCCCTGATGGCAGCTTTGCTCCCCCACCACTTTCTGAAGCTGCAGCCTTGTTGCTAAGCCGAATTTGAAGCATCTTTAAAATTCTGAATAGTAATAAGAGTATATTAGTCATTGGCCCCGAAAACATTGCATAGACTCGCATAATGTTAGTGATCATCATCACCCACAACACTAAACCAAAAACATTGTATACAAATGGGGCAGATAGTATGATAAACATAAAAGCATCATATATCAGAGCATGTAATGCATAAAGATGATAATTTACATACCGAAATGCAAAAACTGTAGGCACGAAAAATGCAAGCATTAGGTTAAACATTCATTTCAAAATAGGAAAACAAAAACTCCTCAACCTAAGAAACTGGTTGGCAAAAT
Organism: Flaveria linearis; assembly: GCA_024085815.1. Classification (NCBI taxonomy): domain Eukaryota; kingdom Viridiplantae; phylum Streptophyta; class Magnoliopsida; order Asterales; family Asteraceae; genus Flaveria; species Flaveria linearis. The sequence goes on from CM044009.1 coordinate 62,959,814, forward strand.
CTTCACCAAATTGAGTGTTAAAACAAGCTAAACTCACCCCTAATCCAAAAAGAAAATTATAAAAAATATTAAAAATTTAAATCTATTAGAAAAAATAAACTATAGCACTTCTAGCATTTGAAATCTGTAGAACTACATCAAATTTCATGACAGATATTAAAATTAAAAGCAAATGGGGGTAAATTGGAATCAGAAGCAACACAAATTCTGTGGAATCAACATGCATATAAACAATTGGTGATTTTATTCTAGCCACGTAATCGCTAATTCATGTGAAAACTTGAGTGTGCAAACCTAACATGATTACGAGATAAAGAAATCGCAAAATTAAATGATTTGGCAAAATAACAAAAAAGTAAAACCCTAGGAGATTAATGGAACGCATGTGTAAGAAAATATTTGTGTGTTGAAGAAAGAGCGAAACGAGAGTTACCAGAGAGAGCGAAGAAGATGAACGCAGAGACGGTGAATTTTAGCGCACGGAGACGACTGGCGAAAGGGCTGGGGGTTCAATTTGGGGATTTCTTCTTCAAAGTTAACCAAACTTATTATTATTTGCCTTTTCTTAACCATTGCTTGCCAAAGTTATGAGTGTGGGTGTTACTAAGTCATTGAGTTTACCGGGATGATTATGTTTAAAGTATATCAGTGTTATATGTGTTTGTAAGCGTGAGTGACATTATGATATTAAGTTTACTCTGAAGATTAGGTTTGAAGTATTCATTTGCCAAGAAATCGTAAGGCATTTACTTGATAACTTTTAGAGTAAATTACAAACAGTGTCTTTTATTAATATATGAAATTACATGGTATGTCTTTTAGTTTTAATAATTACATACGAAGTCCTTTTATTAAAAGATTTACATACATATTGTCCTTTACACTAACTATCATCTAAATGTACAGTTAACTTAGTTATGTGTTCCCTCACATGAGGGTATTTTTATTAATTTTTTTCACATCTAATATATTAAAAAATTTATGAAAAATAAAAATTTTAAATGAAAAAAGAAAATTAAAAGATATCGGACCGTTAGGTAAGTCGGTGAAACCAATTACTCTTGGTGTGTGTTCATTCAACTAATCGTTAAAACTTTTAATGACAACCTCCAATAACATTTGATAAATTAAGAAGTTTAAGTCATAAATCATTTACGAGGTCGGGAAATCAACAAGTCGGGAAATCAACAATAAACACCAAAAAAAATACATGCAAATACTTTATAAACTACCAACACCAATAAATAATGAAAAATCAATAAGAAACACAAACTTGAAGATTACATGTGATTCTTTGAATTACTTATATAATTGCAAAAGCATGAAAATGAACTATAGTCGCTTGTTAATCACACAACAATATAAGCCAGAAATTTAAAAAGCAATGAAATACAAATAGTAAATTAGGGATTTTAATCTTACCATCGTTATTTGTTTGAGTTCAAGGGGTTTCAATGGTGCGTGAGATGTTGTAGGTGGTGAAAATGACCGGTATTGAGCTGTCAAATAGAGGGGGATGATGGATTTAATGGTATTAAACGTAAGAGGAACGCTGGTCCACTGACTTATTCAATGTCTCGATATTTCTTAATTTTATTTTTCATATAAAATAATTAATTATTTTTATCTGTTTAATATAGTAGATGTGGAAAAAAAATGACAAAAGTGCACCTCATGTAAGAGATACGTAACTGAGTTAACTGTACATTTAACTGAATGTTAGTGTAAAGGACAATAGGTGTGCACATATTTTAGAAAAGTGACATTGAATGTAATTATTAAAACTAAAGGATATAACATGTAATTTTATGTATTAATAAAAGACACAATTTGTAATTTACTCTAATTTCGACCTCTATCTACACTTTAATGAGATTTCATCTATTTTACACTTTAAAAAATATATAAAAAGTTTATAAATAAATAACAAGTATGCAATAGAGTACGGTTAGAAAAAGGTTGGGTTTGAAACAAATCTTACATTTAGGGGCTGCTTGATATTTTCTGAATGATTAAGGGGTGTTTGTTTTTTCCAAAAAGGTTTGCGTGACCTTTTATGTCTGCGTCGCGCAGACCACACGCGGACATAAGGCTCTACAGTGCGTTTGTTTTTTCGAAGCATTTCATTAAAAAAAGTCTACGCGAGGTCTTCTTGGTGCATACATGGTCTTCTCACTTCTACAATCTCCTAATCTCTTCTACCCTCCTCTTTTCCCCTCACCATATTCCAGCAGTCATCGCCGGCCACCGTCGCCCCCACAACCATTGTCGGCCACCATCGCAGCCCTCCTGTTGCAGCCCTCCCGTCGTAGCCCTCCCATCGCACCCCCCGGTCATAGCCTTCCCGTCGCTGCCCTCCCGTCCCTGCCCTCCTGTCGCAGTCCTCCCGTCGCAACCATCCACCTTCGCATCCCTCCTCCATTTTCAACTAAAGTTCAACTTAGGGTTTCTATCATCTTCAACTTCTATTCTTGTTGTTTCTCAATCACAAAACTCTGGTCGTGGTGATTGGGTTTTGTGTATGTTCTTGAACAGCCCTAGATTAATTCCTATTAAGAATAGATTCTGTTGGCTAATAAACTGAATGATATGCGTTATTTGAGTTTGAATTTTGCTTTTTATTCTTGCAGAGGAGGTGAATTTTGTAACATCCCGTATTTTTATAAACAATTAAGTTTAATACGTTATTAATTCCAATAATTACAAAAATTATAATAATAATAATAATAAATAATATAATAATAATAATAATAACAACAACAATGATTTATAAAAAAAAATGTATAAAAATTGAATTTATAAGTCTAGGGGGTAATATTGTAATTTATGAAACTTTAAATATAAGTTTCAGCATAAAATAATAAGCACTTTAAATTATAGGGACTGAATGTGTAAATTTTTTAAAAATCCATCACCACCCCCATCGACCACCTTCACCGCCGGCGAGTCTCCGGCCAACCTCCGGCGACACCACAATACTCCAAAATACTCGGTTTCAATCAAATTTAATACTCCCGACAGCTTTACATGGGAGATTCGAACCCACGCACTCAAAATAATTTAAAAATTCAGCTGATGAGTGCGATCGATCACCACCCACGATATCGGCCCCTGTTTCCAGCCACTAATCGCACTAAACAGTATAATAATTAAAAGAAATCGCATATTCATGATCATTTTGTCGTTTCTAATCATCCACTGAACTCAAATCAGTACAAAACACTCACGAAAACACACCATCGATCACTCTCACTGTCGCGACCTGTTCATCATAGAATTCACCTTTAATTCAAACGCAAACAGGTAATTAAACATACACACACACTCGATTTGACATGGGGAACAAAAGCCAATGTCTATTGCAGTGATCATTCGAGTTTTAAGCTTCAATTGGGATCGATCAAACTAGGGTTCATATGAATCGGGGGTTCTCTTGTGTTTGTGTTTAAAAGAAATTGGAACCAAGTTATTACCGCGGCTGAGGCCTTGGTTTGCTGGTTCTGCGCTCACATTCTAAACAAGAGGTCCCGGGTTCGAACCCGGGCACCTACACTTATTTTTTTAAGGGCTTTCAGCCCAAATTAATTTACAGAAAATTTTTAATAAATATAAAATTTGTTTTTGTAAACTTTTAATATTTTCGGATCACCAAATAATTTTCAGGATTTTTCTATTAATTTAAAAATTAAATTAATGTTTTAAAAACATTTTAAAAATATTATTCTTGGTTAAATCCTATTAAAAATGGGTTTCAACTAATAAATTTATTTCGGTACAAACGTTATTCTTTTAAAATCATAGTTACCTTAAAATGTTTATTTAAAACTTATATTTAAACTTTATATGTTGATACAAATAAATTCTTCATAATTATTTATGTAAAATTGAACTTGAAACAATAAATCTTTATAATATTAATAGGCATTATTAATTAAAGTTTTATCATGATAAATGTAAAAATTATATATTTTATAATTTCACAAATTATTTACCAATATTATTTCCTATTAAACTAAAAGTTTAGATTAATTTGTTATTAATCAAACATTATTCTAATTATTTTAAATAATAAGGATATATTTACTCATTAAAACTTTATCATTATTTATACTTAAAGTCATTTCTAGAATACTTAAATGAATGGTCCTTTTAATTGAATCAAAACATAAATAATTACGTTAAAAACTTATTACTTATTAAAAACCCTAAAACTATTAAAAACCTAATCCTTATGGAACGTTAATCGTATTGTTAATCTTAACCTTAAATCTTGTAATATATACATTCAGGTGCTTGTGAAGGAATTCATTGAAACATCGTTTAATCCTTATTATAATCTTATACACATATATGTCAAGGTGAGTTTCACGGCCCCTTTTTATGCTTATACAAGTTTTCAATGTTTTCAAACTTGGGGGAAAAGAATGCTTACTTACTTAACACAATTTTCAAGCATCTTCCTTAGTGGAAGTCTGCTGCAACTCTTATGGTTAATTTATCTTGCTTATCTTGTTGAATGATGCTGTTTGACTCTATGCTATGTTGCTACCTTGTATATTACTTGGTGGCTTTACATTTCTATGCGCTATTACTTTGATGCTATGAGTTGTATGATGTTACTTGTGAATGCTATTGACCTAGGATGCTCTTGGCGGTGTGGTTCTTCTTCGTGGGTCTACTTTGTGGTTCTTCTTTGTCGAGCATCCATTACAACCATTAATCCCGGTAATGGGACCTAAGGATTGGTTGGTTATAAACTATACGTATGCGCTTTGTGGAACTTGCTACGTCATTTTAAACTATTTACGCTTTAGGAATGCTTTTTATACAGCCATCAATTCCCGTGTGGAACCGAAGAATAGGTTTGGCTGTAGATATTATAACTGGTAAAACCGCCTACACATAGCATTTATTAAACTTACATGCTGTTTTCATCTTAACATGTTTTATTACTTAAAAACCTGCGAAGCTCACCAACAATTATGTTGACCGTTTTGAGCATATATTTTCAGGTGATAATAATAAAAGAGCATAAGCTAGAGCCGATGCCTTAGCAGAGACCCTCAGGACTTCAGTAGACATGCATTAGTGTTTTGACTATCATTTGATTTCGCTTATGAATACTACATTGAACTTTTTGTTTGTTGGATTTCATGTTGGATTTGGTTTTGTTAAATCGATAGACTATGCTAGTCGTGGAACTGACTAACCACGACACAAGTCACCATTGTGCCGGGTGTCGTCATGACACGCTTGGCATCAATTACATTCATATATTGCATCTCTATTGTTAACCATGTGTTATGACGATCCCGTCCGTTACATCCTCGTGTTTCCGCTATAAGCGGGGGTGTGACAGATTGGTATCAGAGCCATTGGTTATAGAGAATTAGGCAATACACTTGACCTAGACTATAACCTAGGAACCTTCATGTAGAATGCATGCTAGGACTGGTTTGCAATTAATATTACATGTGTGTTCCTCTATACTTGCTACTTGACTCTATACATGATTCTATGCATATGTGCTTGTTATCTGATCATCCTGAGGAAGACACTATTACTCTTAGTCTTTCCCTATGGGATACCATTATACTAGAATCTTAAGTTGTATGTGTACTACATTATATCATTAGGTCAGAACACTCACGTGAAGGGAAACTTCACAGATCACGCGTAGCGTTGATCTCAAATACTAAATCCGAACCTAAGATAGTATGTCTGAGATCCTGAAAGTATGATGGACAGATAACTATTGTTAGCAATTCGTGTTTATATGCTTGGACTTTATATGCTATTTGTAACACCTCGTATTTTACGCATTTAATCTTATAAGGACCATTGTGGTCACTTATGAAACTCATGGTGATTTGCGTGTTAATGCCTTTAATTAATTAGTTAAGCTTAAAATGTTAAATAAATAATGATAATAATAATAATAATAATAATAATACTAATAATAATAATAATAAAGATAATATTGTAAATAGATAAAACAATATAAGTCTTATTATTTTAAACTTGTAATTAATAAAGTTGAGCATAAAATAATAAAACTACGAAACCTCGGGGACCAAACCGTAGCTTAACTTAAACTAAATTGAAGTTTAGAATTAAATTAACAAAAAAAAACACAAACCACAGGGACCATTGGTGTAATTTTGTTGAAACACCCAACCCCACCCTTCCACTTCTTCCCCGATCCTCGGCCAACCCCACCTCCAATTCTTTTTCTTCCATGTTTTCGGCCATGATTTGGCCATGATCGAGCACTAAATCCGGATATTAAGCAAACTAAATCCACTTAAACGATCATATAACTTGTATCAATCTTCTGCAACTCTCAATTGCTCCTAAAACACACACGAACACCACGTCGATCGCCATCCTCATCATCGACCTGCAACTAAATCAAAGTCGAACTTTCGAGCATCATTAATCGAAGTTGATTGAGGGCTTTCATTCCTCATCACTATACGAAGCTTCATACAAGAGTAATTCGATTATTATCATCGAATTCTCCCCGAACAAATTCCTCCTCTGCCGCGACCACCTGCGAACTTGAAACCGTCGATTTCTTGAATTAATAGGTAATTTGACATTCTTTAGGTTCGGTTTTACATGGGGAACAAAAGCCCCATGGTTAATTCCATTAACATCTGTGTTTGGTTGCTCGATTTGGACCCAAACGAATTTAGGGTTCATATGAATCATGGGTTTCTTTTATTAATGCTTTAAAGAATTGGGAACTGGGTTTAAACCGTGGCTGGATGCCTGGTTCACTGGTTCACGCTTCACCTGCTTACCACGAGGTCCGGGTTCGAACCCGGGCACCTACAACCATTTTTTAAGCCTTTTTGGGCTTTAAAAAAATTAAATAAAATTTCTAAAAATTATAAAAATCAGTTTTATAAACCTTGTTTATTTTAAAAGTTATCCAATTATTTTCTGTAAATTATTTCTTTAAAACACCTTAACAATTTTTATATAAAATATTATTAACAAATGTTACAACTAGTTTATTTCTATAAAAATAAACTTTAAATAGTTAAATTCACTAAATTATTATTAGTTATTACGTATCTTTAATTATAGATTAATTATGTTAAATATAAAATTTTATTTATACTTTATAATTTAATCATTATAAGGATTTAATTCCTTATAAATTTCACAAATTATTATAAAAGGATTAATTAAATTTTCTTTCATTGTATTAAATATATATGATTTCAATCTTATTTAAAAACCCCAAATCGTTATTGAAACCCTAGTTCACATTTTAATCATCAATCTTATTAACAAAATTTTAACTTTGTGAATATATATATACGTATTAGGTGACTTGTGACGATTCACGTTAGAACGTTGCTATTATTCTTATTAATCGTCAATCTTATACTTATTTGCCAAGTGAGTTTTCCTTGCCCCTTTTTACTTTATTTCACACCATTTTGGGGTGAAACATGATACTTATACATCATACACTTATAAACGTTGAGACTTGTAAAGCACTTGCAATTCATCTTTATATTTTGTCATGGTTATTTGTGTGATGTAAGTGATTATATGAGATACATAGTTTGTTACAATCATTAACTATTGCTAGCCTGACGACGTCTTAGATCTTTGGGCCTGACAAGCCTATTTGGTGCTAAAGTCGATGTATTGCCGACTCCTAGGAGCCGTATGCTTGTGCACTAGGGAACCAAATACACTTAGCCAATCTTATATACTTGTAATCAAGTCGAGATTTGATTGTAAAGATATGTGTTCTATAACCTTACTAGCTTATAACCTATGACATGAATTGCTACTTGTGATCTTTTCATATTATGTATGAAAACCTTGGAAACTCACCAACTATTTTTAGTTGACCTTTTGTTTTTATCATGTTTTAGGTAACCCCCAAGTTTAAAGTGATCTTTTGAAGCTTGCAATAAAATTAGGACGTGGACCTAGTTAAATAAATAAAATGTTATGTTATGTTTTGATTTATGTTTGAACTTATTGTGTATTGAGACTTATGTTTGTAATTTCTTTTGAAACTATTGATTTTAATATTTACATTTAAACATAGCGTTATATGACTGTGAACAATCTTATCCCTCACACCTCGACGATTCCGCCGTTCAAGGTTGGGGTGTGACAGATTGGTATCAGAGCCCATAACTATAGGGAATTAGGTTATTAGAAATGGTGACCTAGACTATAGCATATGCATGAACCTTATAGAATTATATTTCTATCTTTTAAAGTATATGGTTTGCATGCTACATAATGCTATGTCTCCTTATCTGCAATTTGATGCCTTAGCATAGGACTGCCTAAACATTTCTACATGTCTCCCAAAACTTTTATTTGACTCTTTGACTCTCCCCGAACATGAAACCTCTTAATCTTATCCTCGACGACACGTGGAATCGTTTACTTATACTTATGACTTGGATCTTTAGACGTTATGTCTAATCTATATAAATCTCATCAAGGTTTTGATTTTATGAACCTAAGAAATACTGTGTGACACATAAACACCTGTATTCTGGATTTCCTGGCAAAAAGCCTTTGGGCTAAGGTAAGCGTTTCGTATAATCCTACGGGACTAGTTACGCTTACTGGGGATTTCTGGGATGAGTGATAAACTATGGTCACACTAGTTTCTAAGGTAAATGGGTCAATTTACCTTGACGTGTTAACGTTTTCAAATGGTGATACGTTACCGACTGGAAACATTCCGTATAATTCATGATTCTTACTTTAACTGTCTATCCTTATTGTCCTTTTACCCATTCCTAATCTAATTCGTATTTTCCAGTATGTCTCGCCATCTCGGAAACCGAAGAAGATCCGACCGTAAGCTTGCCGCCATGATTACCCGGCAAATGGCTGCGGTCATCCCGAATATGATGGCTGAACTCAGCAGCACTATGATCGCCAACGTCACGAACAACAGCAACGGCCAAGGGGAAAATAGTGCAAACCAAGGCCGTAACAACCAAACTTGCACTTTCAAACACTTTAGCTCTTGCAAGCCCACTAGTTTTAGTGGCAAGGAAGGAGCCATTGGTCTTCTTGAGTGGTTCGAAAGCATGGAGAACACTTTTGTCAATTGTGAGTGTCCCGAGGCACTCAAAGTCCGTTATGCCACTAGTATGCTTCAACAAAGGGCACTTACCTGGTGGAATAGCGAGAAGCGAAACCGAGGAGCTAATGCTATTTTGGCACTCTCTTGGGATGAGTTCAAGAACATCACTATCACAAAGTTCTGCCGAGAAGTGAATTGCAAAAGTTGGAAGAAGAATTCTGGAACTTGAAGCAAGATAGTGGTGATCATTTGGCCTACTCAACTAGGCATCATGAGTTGAGTTTACTACTGCCCCATATGGTCGACACTGTCCCCCACAACATTGAGAAGTTCATAAAGGGTGTACCACCCCAAATCCAAGATGCTGTGGTGGGTAGCCGACCCACAACCTTGGAGGAAGCCATCACTATCACCGCTCAACTCACTGAGAACCATATACGAGCGGGCACCATGTCTGTGAAAGGTGCAAAAAGGGTGGAAAAGACGGCTACTGAGGTTGTTAGGGAGACTAAAGTTGAACCGCTCATAACAACAACAACAACAAGAAGCGCAAGTTCACACCGACACACAACTATGCCGTAACTGCACCCAAACAATCCCAAAGACAACTTGTACCTGTCGCTGCACCTGTGGCACAAGTGCCTGGGGCTAGGGCCTACGTTGGTCCTCAACTATGTGCAACACATGTAGGTATCATCATCCAGGAAATCAACCGTGTCGTATCTGCATTATTGCGGTAAATATGGTCATTTTGTGGCAACTTGCCACCGTGCACCTAACAATGCCGCCGTGGTCACAAATCGTGTTTGCTACAACTGTGGGAACCAGGTAACTTCCGACCCCAGTGCCCTCATCTTGTGGGTAATGTTCCACAAGCTCGTGGACGTGCATTTAACATCAACGCGAACCAAGCTCAGGCGAACAACGATGTGGTGAACGGTACGTAAAATTTCAACCCTATCTCCTTAGAATTTCCCTTAGATTCGTTGCTTATGTCATTAAGTTCCTATAAAACCTGCACAGGTATGTTTCTTATTAATGACACCTATACTTATATATTATTCGATTCGGGTGCCGATAGGAGTTTCGTTTCCTTAGAATTCGAACCGACACTTGCTAAATCTCGCACGAATCTGGAAAGACCTCTCACCGTTGAAGTTGCCGATGGGAAACCGATAATCGTCGATGTGGTCATCCGCGATTGTCTATTGTGTCTCGACGACCATAAGTTTCTTATCGACCTCATTCCTATGAAGCTCGGGAGTTTCGGCGTCATTATTGGCATGTATTGGTTATCTAAGAACCATGCCGAGATCATTTGCTTCGAGAAATGCATTCGCATGCCTTTACCCTCCGGGGACACGTTGAAGGTGTTCGGTGAACGGTCTTCCAAAGGACTCAAGCTTATGACATGCACTCAAGATCGGAAGTGCCTAAGCAAGAGTTATCCGGCATTCTTGGCCTATGTAGTCAACACCAAAGTCAAAGGGAAAGAACTTAAGGATGTCCCTATCGTACGATACTTTCCTGAAGTATTTCCTGATAACCTTAGTGGTCTACCTCCTATGCGAGAAGTTGAGTTCAAGATTGACTTAATCCCTAGTGCAAACCCTGTGGCTAAATCGCCTTATCGTCTAGCACTGTCTGAAATGTAAGAACTAGCTAGTCAACTGCAAGAGTTGACCAATAAGGGTTTCATTCGGCCTAGTTCTTCACCTTGGGGTGCACCTGTCTTATTTGTGAAGAAGAAAGATGGGTCATTCCGTATATGTATCGATTACCGGGAGCTCAACAAGTTGACCATCAAGAACCGGTATCCTCTTCCTCGTATCGATGATCTGTTTGATCAACTTCAAGGAGCTGCTATATTCTCGAAGATTGATCTACGTTCTGGATATCATCAATTACGAGTCCATGATGATGACATCCCAAAGACCGCGTTCTGTACTCGTTATGGGCACTACGAATTTACGGTGATGCCTTTTGGCTTAACTAATGCTCCTGCTGTTTTCATGGATCTCATGAATCGAGTATGCAAGCCCTATCTAGATAAGTTTGTGATCGTCTTCATTGATGACATACTTATCTACTCCAAAACCAACGCCGAGCATGAAATGCATTTGCGACAAGTTCTTGAGTTGTTAAAGAAAGAGCAATTGTTCGCGAAGTTCTCTAAGTGTGATTTCTGGCTAGAGGAAGTTCAATTCTAGGACACGTGGTGAATAGCCAAGGAATTCGCGTTGACCCTGCAAAGGTGGAAGCCGTGAAGAATTGGTGTGTTCCCACGACTCCGACCGAGATTCTTTCTTTCCTTGGTCTTGCTGGTTATTACCGGCGATTCATCGCCAACTTTTCAAGAATCGCGAAGCCGCTCACTTCCTTAACACAAAAGAATAAACCATTCAAGTGGGGGCCCGAGCAAGAGGAAGCTTTTGAAGCGTTAAAGCACAAACTGTGCAATGCTCCTATCTTGACCCTACCCGATGGAAACGATGATTTCACCGTATATTGTGATGCTTCAAAACAAGGTTTTGGTTGTGTTCTTATGCAACCAGGAAAGGTCATAGCTTATGCATCAAGACAATTGAAGGTTCACGAGGTGAATTACACAACACACGATCTCGAGCTTGGTGCTGTTGTTTTTGCCTTGAAGATTTGGAGGCATTACCTTTATGGTACGAAATGTATAGTTTACACCGATCACAAAAGCCTTCAACCTGTTTTTTAATCAAAAGATCTCAATATGAGACAACATCGTTGGATTGAGTTGATTAATGATTATGACTGTGACATTCGTTACCACCCTAGGAAGGCAAATGTCGTAGCCGATACACTGAGTCGTAAAGCCCATAACAAGATGACCTCATTCCAAGAAATCCACGATCGACGACAATGGTTTGATACTTTAAGAGGATTCGATACTGAAATTCGACTAGATGTCAACACGGCTACTGTACTGCTACAAAATTTGAGAATAGATAGTGACATTGAGTCTAGTATCTTGGAGGCTCAATAAATGATTCAACAAGAAGGAAGAATGAAGGATGAACTGGAGTATAACCTTCTAACTCAACTGAAGACGAAACCTAATGGGTTGATGTATTTCGCGAATCGAATTTGGGTTCCAAATCGTGATAATCTTCGTACCCTCGTCATGAACGAAGCTCATCAAACTCGTTATTCTATTCATCCTGGCTCCGATAAGATGTACATGGACCTACGTGGTCAATATTGGTGGCCTGGAATGAAGAAAGACATAGTGACTTATGTAGCTAAGTGCCTCACGTGTACGAAGGTTAAATCCGAACATCAACGTCCAAGTGGGTTACTTGAACAACCCAATATTCCTATGTGGAAGTGGGAACACATATCCATAGACTTCATAACTAAACTACCCCGAACCTCTCGAGGACATGATAGCATATGGGTGATCGTTGACCGATTGACCAAATCGGCACATTTTATTCCCATACGCGACACTTACAAGACATCAAGGTTAGCTCGGATATACATTGATGAAATTTTAAGTCGTCATGGGATGCCTCTTCACATCATATCTGACCGAGATGCTCGTTCACTTCACATTTTTGGTTGTCTATGCAAGAACTTTTGGGTACACAACTAGATCTAAGCATAGCTTACCATCCTCAAACTGATGGTCAAACCGAGTGAACAATCCAAACCCTGGTGGATTTGCTATGCTTGTGTGTCCTTGACTTTGGTGGTGATTGGGATACGCATCTACCGCTTGCGGAGTTTTCGTATAACAATAGTTATCACTCGAGTATCAAGATGGCACCATTCGAAGCACTTTATGGTCGTAAATGTCGATCACCGATCTGCTGGACCGACATTGGTGAAAACTTCATCACTGGTCCTGAACTCATACAAGAGACGACCGATAAAGTCTTTATCATCCGAAAGAACCTTGAAGTGGCAAGAAGTCGACAAAAGAGCTATGCTGATAAGCGACGTAAGCCATTGGAATTCCAAGTTGGGGAGATGGTTCTTCTAAAGGTTTCACCGTGGAAGGGTGTTGTTCGCTTTGGAAGGAAGGGTAAATTGGCTCCAAGATTTGTAGGACCTTTCAAGATCCTGAAAAGGATTGGGAAAGTGGCTTACAAACTAGAATTACCTTCCGACCTTAGTGGAGTTCATCCTGTGTTCCATGTCTCGAATTTGAGGAAGTGTCTGGCTGACGAAAGTCTGCATGTTCTGTTGGATGACATCCAGATTGACGAGTCATTACACTTTGTCGAGAAACCCGTTGAAGTTATGGATCGCATTATGAAGAAGACTAGAACCACCACTACCCCAATCGTCAAGGTTCGTTAGGAGAATAAGCGTGGCGCTGAATTTACTTGGGAACGTGAGGAGCACATGAAGAAGAAATACCCTTTTTTATTTATATAGTTTTATTTTTAATTTCAGGACGAAATTCTTTTAAGTTGGGGAGACTGTAACACCTCGTATTTTACGCATTTAATCTTATAAGGACCATTGTGGTCACTTATGAAACTCATAGTGATTTGCGTGTTAATGCCTTTAATTAATTAGTTAAGCTTAAAATGTTAAATAAATAATGATAATAATAATAATAATAATAATAATAATAATAATAATAATAATAATAATACTAATAATACTACTAATAATAATAATAATAAAGATAATCTTGTAAATAGATAAAACAATATAAGTCTTATTATTTTAAACTTGTAATTAATAAAGTTGAGCATAAAATAATAAAACAACAAAACCTCGGGGACCAAACCGTAACTTAACTTAAACTAAATTGAAGTTTAGAATTAAATTAACAAAAAAAAAACACAAACCACAGGGACCATTGGTGTAATTTTGTTGAAACACCCAACCCCACCCTTCCACTTCTTCCCCGATCCTCGGCCAACCCCACCTCCAATTCTTTTTCTTCCATGTTTTCGGCCACGATTTGCCCATGATCGAGCACTAAATCTGGATATTAAGCAAATTAAATCCACTTAAACGATCATATAACTTGTATCAATCTTCTGCAACTCTCAATTGCTCCTAAAACACGCACGAACACCACGTCGATCGCCATCCTCATCATCGACCTGCAACTAAATCAAAGTTGAACTTTCGAGCATCATTAATCGAAGTTGATTGAGGGCTTTCATTCCTCATCACTATACGAAGCTTCATACAAGAGTACTTCGATTATTATCATCGAATTCTCCCCGAACAAATTCCTCCTCTGCCGCGACCACCTGCGAACTTGAAACCGTCGATTTCCGTTGAATTAATAGGTGATTTGACATTATTTAGGTTCGGTTTTACATGGGGAACAAAATCCCCATGGTTAATTCCATTAACATCTGTGTTTGGTTGCTCGATTTGGACCCAAACGAATTTAGGGTTCATATGAATCATGGGTTTCTTTTATTAATGCTTTAAAGAATTGGGAACTGGGTTTAAACCGCAGCTGGATGCCTGGTTCACGCTTCACCTGCTTACCACGAGGTCCCGGGTTCGAACCCGGGCACCTACAACCATTTTTTAAGCCTTTTTGGGCTTTAAAAATTAAATAAAATTTTTAAAAATTATAAAAATCAGTTTTATCAACCTTGTTTATTTTAAAAGTTATCCAATTATTTTCTGTAAATTATTTCTTTAAAACACCTTAACAAATTTTATATAAAATATTATTAACAAATGTTATAACTAGTTTATTTCTATAAAAATAAACTTTAAATAGTTGAATTTACTAAATTATTATTAGTTATTACGTATCTTTAATTATGGATTAATTATATTAAATATAAAATTTTATTTACACTTTATAATTTAATCATTATAAGGATTTAATTCCTTATAAATTTCACAAATTATTATAAAAGGATTAATTAAATTTTCTTTCATTGAATTAAAATATATATGATTTCAATCTTATTTATAAAAACCCCAAATCGTTATTGAAACCCTAGTTCACATTTTAATCATCAATCTTATTAACAAAATTTTAACTTTGTGAATATATATACGTACTTAGGAGACTTGTGACGATTCACGTTGGAACGTTGCTTATTATTCTTATTAATCGTCAATCTTATACTTATTTGCCAAGTGAGTTTTCCTTGCCCCTTTTTACTTTATTTCACACCATTTTGGGGTGAAACGTGATACTTATACATCATACACTTATAAACGTTTGAGACTTGTAAAGTACTTGCAATTCATCTTTATATTTTGTCATGGTTATTTGTGTGATGTAAGTGATTATATAAGATACATAGTTTGTTACAATCATTAACTATTGCTAGCCTGGCGACGTCTTAGATCTTTGGACCTGACAAGCCTATTTGGTGCTAAAGTCGATGTATTACTGACTCCTAGGAGCCGTATGCTTGTGCACTAGAGAACCAAATACACTTAGCCAATCTTATATACTTGTAATCAAGTCGAGGTTTGATTGTAAAGATATGTGTTCTATAACCTTACTAGCTTATAACCTATGACATGAATTGCTACTTGTAATCTTTTCATATTATGTATGAAAACCTTGGAAACTCACCAACTATTTTTAGTTGACCTTTTATTTTTATCATGTTTCAGGTAACCCCCGAGTTTAAAGTGATCTTTTAAAGCTTGCAATAAAACTAGGACGTGGACCTAGTTAAATAAATAAAATGTTATGTTATGTTTTGATTTATGTTTGAACTTATTGTGTATTGAGACTTATGTTTGTAATTTCTTTTGAAACTATTGATTTTGATATTTACATTTAAACATAGCGTTATGTGGCTGTGAACAATCTTATCCCTCACACCTCGACGATTCCGCCCGTTCAAGGTTGGGGTGTGACACTATTACATACTACTATTGGAATACTAATGGCTCATGGACATGAGGACTTTACACGAACCATGCTTGATGTGTGTTGACAATACTATGATGTTAACTTGGGGTAAGTGGAGTTAGGGTGGCCATGCAAGGTAAATTACCATTACGGGTGCACACGTAATTGCAATTCGCCGTGCATGAGAAGTCTGGCAAATCTTACCATGAGGTAACGATCAGGAGTATCACAAGTTCTCTATTCTATACCCTAGGGTGTGCTAGGATCATAATTCTAGTAAGACCTTGTTAAGGGTAACAAAACATTACTAACACTTACTATTACATAAGTCCTGTCCTACTTAGAGCCTTCATGGTATTTCTAATCATGACATCGATTCTATCTTTCGCGAAACATTCCTCCACTTAGCATTTCAGTAACTAAGGAACTGATTGAATGCTTAGAATGAAAGTGGACTTCAAGAAATGTAGAGAAGTGATGATACTCTTTACACATACATTATGTTATTCATTAGGATTATGCTAAGGAAAATTAGGATGTCATGTAACCGGTTTAAGCATCATTCTATGTATATCGAGGGTGTGGTGGGAACGCTGCGGGGAACCCTATATATAAGCATCACCGGTATACTAAGAATATGTTTGAACTGGGCTACGTGATGATCCTGATGGACTGAAGCATGGATTGTTGGGACTTGATAAGTGGAACCATATGTGATTCTTTTTATACTTTGATTCCTATCAAAGCACACACAAATCTTAAATCATAGTCAAGGCATTGTGTGTTTAAATCAAATGATTTTCAAAATGAGCTTTGAATCGTTATTCATGGTTTGCAAATTCGTCAAAGTCTGTGTCTTACAACTTGAAACATGTAATGCTGGAAGAGTGTGATGCCTGTATCTCGGGGTGTTCTGTCTAGGAAAGGTATTCGTATAAATCCAAATCAGCTGATAGATCTGTCTACCTTACCTGGGAACCCTCGGGATGAGTATCTGCTTATAGGTACGCATGTCTTCCATAAAGTTGTGGTTGACCTAATACTTTGATTAGTCAACGTACTCGCTTTGATTTACGAATCAAACGATTACACACGGAACATCTCATTATTATTGTGCCAAATTCCCGATTGTCGTTTTCATGTTGTATAGCTCATATTACCTAATTCTCATAAAATATCTTAATGATATTTCAAAATGTCTACTCGTTAAAACCGATCCCGATCTGGAAACTCTGGCCGTAAGATTGCTGCTATTGTAGCACGTGAGGTTGTTGCGGTCATACCAACCCTTCTAACTCATCTGAATCAAGGCACGAACCCTGCTTAAATCTCTGTTTGTTCTAACCCTCCACGTGCTTGTACCTACAAGCATTTCAGTTCTTGCAACCCTACTAAGTTCAGTGGAACCGAAGGAGCTACCGGATTACTACAGTGGTTCGAAAGCATCGAGAACATTTTTCTAAGCACCGAATGGTCTTCAAAACTTTAAATCATTACTTATGGTTCTCAAGTTCTCTTAAGGAGGTGTCCCATAACTAAGAACATGCAATGCAGTAGGTGGAATTCCTACATCTCGAGATACTTTGCTAATTGAATGTTAACCTTGTTAATTTAAATATTATAAGTGGTCACTCACCTCAATTATCGAATAAACTAATTATAACTTTGTTACCACTTATAAGTACGCGTGCCTTTAATAAGGCTATGGTTGACCTCATATCCTGAGAAGTCCACGTATTCCCTTCGATTGTAAATCGAATGTTCACATCTCATTATGATATCAATCATTTTTGTCCTTGATTTCATCTTCCCGATTTAAACCATCCAAGATTTGAACACCATCATAACAAATTCTGCTATCTCAAACTTTGATCTTAAGCTTGTAAGCATGATTTTTCCTTTGTGACACTGATGTAACTTGAAATTTTCCGAATTTCTAATTGATATTATTTTCCTTTCGTCGTTAAGTCAAACTTCGTACCGCTTGCACCATGGGAGATGCAAGAGTTTGCAAGTCAACCTATGACTAAGAACACTCGTAACTCCTAAATGATTCTATCTCATCAAAGCAGGGGAGATTCCCTTACTTTGATAAATCTCTATTCGTTTCAATAAATGGTTTCCAATTGTTTGTTTTGTGAAATTTCATCCTCTGGATTAGGGTGATTTCCTTATCTTGAGGATTGACTTCAATTATTCTCATTGGAACTTACCTTTCACAAATGACATGATCTCACCAAAATAGGATTGGAACCCGTACTTTGGTGACAAACGTCAATCTTCGATTGTTTTCTTGTTATTATGAAATTCCATCATCAAAGTAGGAGTGAAAACCATACCTTGATTACTATTCCCATTTCTTGATCTTTAACTTACCAAGGTTGTAATCAAGTGACGAGAAGCATGTAGTAACTTAAAGGGTGAAACAATGTTAGTGTTTCGATCTATCAAGCCAAAGCATGATTTTTGAACTCGAAAGGAGACCCGATCTCTCTAGATTAATTTTGGTTCCGAGCTGGGAGCATGTAAATTCTTAAATCGAAATCTCTCTTTTGTCTTCATGTTTTGACTCGATCTAGCTACATCGAACCATTTATTCCTTATTCATCGACTTTCATTTTGAATTATCATCAAAACTTGATTGCGCGATGGTAGCCTTCCTAACCAATCTCTCTGCTAAAGATATTATCAACTTATGCTCATGACTTTCTAGTCATACAAATGTTCTCAGCTGTGCTTATGGTTTGTTGAACTGCATATGTAAAATGTACTTAGAGATTGCTACCTTGTGAAACATGGTTACAAATACCTTTCTTATTGACTGTGTCACTTCTTGAATCACTTTCGAACCCGTAACCTTGGAAATCCTTAAAACTCCATCTTGATTTCGATCAACAAGACTCGTTATTATCCTCATTGCGATGTGGATATAATGGTTCATAAACCTTCGTAACTTGTAGTCATGGGTTTGACATAAGGAAAAGACGTAACTTGATATGTATCCAAGTGTCTTACCACCACATATTACAAAACCTAACCTCCATGTTGCCGTGAATCTCCTGTTTAACTTTTCATTCACTAAGTGCCTCTTATCTTAGCTGTCATGATGACAATTGGTGCATGATGGACCGATTGGCTAAAAATTTAATTCGACCCATTATCTCACAACGTCGAGAAATTAACCTGTATCTGTTTCAAATATTCGTATACCGTGGTATGACGTTAAAACATCGATCGTTATTTTGAATCATTGATTCATCTTCTGTTTTAATAATATTCTTAACCATCGTCGTGAACTCATTCCAAGATCTTCGCATAGCGTATTATTCTTAGACCGATGGTTGGTCAAAGGAGAAATACATATTCACAAGATATGCGTTAAGGTCGTTTCATATGGTGACGTTTGGGATTCTTAAATTCCAACGGATAACCTTTCTTATCATTGCTGGTCTTTTAATGATTTCTAGACATCACCTTACCATGAAATTATATTCTGGAAGTTGTGATTATAAGTCTAACATACCATGGTAACTCGTCATCGTGTTCTAACGTTCCATATGCCAAATCTCAAACTGAGTCTCACGATTCTCTGGAAGAGTTCAAATTGGCATACATTATGTCAAGAATCTTGTAAAAGATTCTATACAAGTAAAGCGTAGCCGGATACCCACTGTCAAAGTCCGCTAAAATCTAAACGTGGCCCAGAATTCACCTAGGAACGTGAGGACCAAATGAAATCCAAGTACCCACATCTTTTCGTTTCAGCCTCCTTGTGATTAAAATTTCGGGACGAAATTTCCTAAAGCAGGGGAGACTGTAACATCACGTATTTTTATAAACAATTAAGTTTAATACGTTATTAATTCCAATTACAAAAATTATAATAATATAATAATAATAATAATAATAATAATAATAATAATATAATAATAAATAATGATAATAATAATAATAACAACAACAATGATTTATAAAAAAATATATAAAATTGAATTTATAAGTCCAGGGGGTAATATTGTAATTTATGAAACTTTAAAAAGAAGTTTCAGCATAAAATAATAAGCACTTTAAATTACAGGGACTGAATGTGTAAATTTTTTAAAAATCCATCACCACCCCCGTCGACCACCTTCACCGCCGGCGAGTCTCCGGCCAACCTCCGGCGACACCACGATACTCCAAAACACTAGGTTTCAATCGAATTTAATACTCCCGACAGCTTTACATGGGAGATTCGAACCCACGCACTCAAAATAATTTAAAAATTCAGCTGATTAGTGCGATCGATCCACCACCCACGATATCGGCCCCTGTTTCCAGCCACTAATCGCACTAAACAGTATAATAATCAAAAGAAATCGCATATTCACGATCATTTTGTCGTTTCTAATCATCCGCTGAACTCAAATCAGTATAAAACACACACGAAAACACACCATCGATCACTCTCACTGTCGCGACCTGTTCATCATAGAATTCACCTTTAATTCAAACGCAAACAGGTAATTAAACATACACACACACTCGATTTGACATGGGGAATAAAAGCCCCATGTCTATTGCAGTGATCATTCGAGTTTTAAGCTTCAATTTGGGATCGATCAAACTAGGGTTCATATGAATCGGGGGTTCTCTTGTGTTTGTGTTTAAAAGAAATTGGAACCAAGTTATTACCGCGGCTGAGGCCTTGGTTTGCTGGTTCTGCGCTCACATTCTAAACAAGAGGTCCCGGGTTCGAACCCGGGCACATACACTTATTTTTTTAAGGGCTTTCAGCCCAAATTAATTTTGCAGAAAATTTTTAATAAATATAAAAATTGTTTTTGTAAACTTTTAATATTTTTCGGATCACCAAATAATTTTCTGAATTTTTCTATTAATTTTAAAAATTAAATAATTGTTTTAAAAACATTTTAAAAATATTATTCTTGGTTAAATCCTATTAAAATGGGTTTCAACTAATAAATTTATTTCGGTACAAACGTTATTCTTTTAAAATCATAGTTACCTTAAAATGTTTATTTAAAACTTATATTTAAACTTTATATGTTGATACAAATGAATTCTTAATAATTATTTATGTAAAATTGAACTTGAAATAATAAATCTTTATAATATTAATAGGCATTATTAATTAAAGTTTTATCATGATAATGTAGAAATTATATATTTTATAATTTCACAAATTATTTACAAATATTATTTCCTATTAAACTAAAAGTTTAGATTAATAATTTGTTATTAATCAAAACATTATTCTAATTATTTTAAATGATAAGGATAGATTTACTCATTAAAACCTTATCATTATTTATACTTAAAGTCATTTCTAGAATACTTAAATGAATGGTCATTTTAATTGAATGAAAACATAAATAATCACGTTAAAAACTTATTACTTATTAAAAACCCTAAAACTATTAAAACCTAATCCTTATGGAACGTTAATCGTATTGTTAATCTTAACCTTAAATCTTGTAATATATACATTTAGGTGCTTTTGAAGGAATTCGTTAAAACATCGTTTAATCCTTATTATCATCTTATACACATATACGTCAAGGTGAGTTTCACGGCCCCCTTTTTATGCTTATACAAGTTTTCAATGTTTTCAAACTTGGGGGAAAATATTGCTCACTTACTTAACACATTTTTCAAGCATCTTCCTTAGTGGAAGTCTGCTGCAACTCTTATGGTTAACTTATCTTGCTTATCTTGTTGAATGATGTTGTTTGACTCTATGCTATGTTGCTACCTTGTATATTACTTGGTGGCTTTATATTTCTATGCGCTATTACTTTGATGCTATGAGTTGTATGATGTTACTTGTGAATGCTATTGACCTTGGATACTCTCGACGGTGTGGTTCTTCTTCGTGGGTCTACTTTGTGGTTCTTCTTTGCCGAGCATCCATTACAACCATTAATCCCGGTAATGGGACCTAAGGATTGGTTTGGTTGTAAACTATACATATGCGCTTTGTGGAACTTGCTACGTCATTTTAAACTATTTACGCTTTGGGAATGCTTTTTATACAGCCATCAATTCCCGTGTGGAACCGAAGAATAGGTTTGGCTGTAGATATTTATAACTGGTAAAACCGCCTACACATAAGTGTAGTTGCGGTAGCATTTATTAAACTTACATGTTGTTTCATCTTAACATGTTTTATTACTTAAAAACCTGCGAAGCTCACCAACAATTATGTTGACCGTTTTGAGCATATCTTTTCAGGTGATAATAATCAAAGAGGATAAGCTAGAGCCGATGCCTTAGCAGAGACCCTCAGGACTTCAGTAGACAGGCATTAGTGTTTTGACTATCATTTGATTTCGCTTATGAATACTATATTGAACTTTTTGTTTGTTGGATTTCATGTTGAATTTGGTTTTGTTAAATCGATAGACTATGCTAGTCGTGGAACTGACTAACCACGACACAAGTCACCATTGTGCCGGGTGTCGTCATGACACGCTTGTCATCAATTACATTCATATATTGCATCTCTATTGTTAACCATGTTATGACGATCCCGTCCGTTACATCCTCGTGTTTTCGCTATAAGCGGAGGTGTGACATATTTGATTGTTACAAGTTCATATCTTTGTTAGTGATTTTCATGAGTTTTTGTTTATGCAGTTTGGCTCTTGTTGAATATTGCTATCTGGTACTGGATAATCGAATCGATGATTGCTAGTGCTTAATTGTTGTTCCCTGCAGTTGCTTAGTTTTGAATTGATGATTGCTTAGCATCAAATTGATGATCTGATCTAATTAAGCCAGTGTAGATTAGTATTAGTATTGACATGCTTAATAGTTTAAGTTTATGAAGCATGTTTGTGATTTGGTTTAAGTTTTTAGTTGATTTTATGGTTTATGTTGGATGATTTGTGATTTGATTAGCCGTCTGCGGATGTTAAAAAACAAATAAACTTTTTCTTGCAGACTGCAGCCGTTTGGTCCACCTCTTCTGCTGCAGAGGTCTGCAGATGTGGTACGCAGACTACAAACATTTTTCTGCAGAAAAAACAAGCAACACCTAAGTGTTGAAACAATAAGAGGTATGAACCATTAAGTGTTGAACCATTAAGAGGTTTGAATCATTAAAAGCTAATATAACGCTAACTATTCAAAGGCAAATATCTGATCAACTCAGATAAGAGGTTTTAACCATTTAATATTAGTATAATGTTTAATTATTTAGAGGCAAATGTCTAAACCATTCAGACATTGCTCGTGAAACAAATAGTCTGAACCATTAAATGCTAAACTATTCAGAAATCTGAACCATTGAAAATCTAAAACAAACAGCCTCTTCCTTAATAAGACGGAGAGACTAAAAAGAAAGACTACTATTAAATATACCTTTGACTATCTCTAAAATTTATAGTTTTATGAATTTTGAATATATTACATATGAATACCCACTATTTATTATCTCTACATATGTATTTGGGTGTCTAATAACAAAAAACAATAATAAATACTAATTGTCAGAATAAAATAAGAAATGTGGTAGGTTAAACACAATTCTAAAAAAAATTTATATTTAATTAAATTATAGATATGACAATAGAGTTTTGAGTGTGAATGCTTTAATAGCTTTTCTAATGATGAACTTAGATATATTTTAATTCTACACTATTTTTTCATGACAACACTAAAATCCTCCGGAGCTCAACCTCTTGGCAATGTATACTATAAAACACATCTATGTTTGGGAATTTTTTTATATCATCTTACTTTTGAATTACACTATGTAAACTATTTCCTACTAGATTTGAATCTGTGTTTACTGTAAAAAAGTTTTGTCTTTTTTCACTAGACTAAATCTAAGTGGCATAAGTCATTTTATTGTGTTTTTAATAAAAATCATTGGTGTTAGGAAGACAGTGTGCACTCGATAAGTCCAAAAGTTATTTTTATGTTAGATTTTCAACTTGTTAAAACCAAAGTAACTCATTTGATAGTAAACTAGGTTTGGACCCCGCGTGTTGCCGCAGCTATGTGAGTTTTAACGTAACCCTAAATCAAAATCAAAATGAAGGTTTGAAACCATAAAATCAGCAAAATACACATAGTAAAACACACCAAAACCCCAAATTCATAACACACAAGAACATTCAGAACCCAAAACTAAATCAAAGCCCAACACCATAAACAAAATAGACAAAAATCAAAGCGCGACACAGTCCTATATAGAAAAATTGACGAAAATCAAAGCCCTCAAAAAAGCAAACAAAGGAAAACCCAAACCTTAACAGGGTATCGATAACGAAAGAAAGAAAGTAGGAACCCGGAGAAAGACAACGCCAACGAATGCTATAAATGAACGTAATCGAAACACCCATCAAAGGGACGTGTCAAGAAACCAAAAAACTCACAAGAAAAACCTCACCCCCAAACCTCAAACCCTCAAAACAAACCTATAAAAACACATACAAAACTAAAAAAAAAAATTTCCCACCAACCAAAGGGAATAAATAGAATAGAAATTAATCAAAAATTTTACATTTATATTCGGTTTAGAATTAACAGATCTCCTATTGATTTCATGAGTATGAATGGCCTTTAACTCATTAAAAATTTCATGTTCTTTTTATATTCCACATGGGTATCTTAATCTCAGATAGCTAGGTTCTTGAAATGTAATCGTGCTTATGATAACCTTATTATTGATATGTTAAATAAAGATATTTAACACCAGCTTCAACAAAATTGATTATCATAAATTCTAAGTATGCATAAAACTAGGCCTGGTAATCCTGGCCCGAAGTAAAAAAAATGGGTTGTTATTTATGGGTCATCTTATTAAAATGTTGGGTTGATTTGGACTACTCCTTCTTATCCAACGGGTCGGAATGGGCTTATATGTTTTCATGTTATAGTTTTTGGGGTCCAAATGGGCTGATGGTTTCAACAAATGGGTAGTTTTAACAATTACCACCTCACTACCATCTTTAAGATGCTACGGGGGTGTTTGGCTCTCCTTTTCAAAAGCCCTTTTTAGCTTTTTAAGGAGGGAAATGACCAAAATGCCCCTCAATAAGTTAAAAATTTTAGCTTATTGACTTATTTAAGGGGTATTTTTGTCTTTTTACCCCTTAAATAAGTCAAAAGGAGAAAAAAAAAGGACTCCCAAACACCTACTACAATTGTACCCTACTACTACTGAGTGTGCACTTGGTCTGTATTGCGGTAATTTCCCTCAATTGGGAAAAACTCAACCCTTCTGCACTAGAGGTCAAGCTATTATCCCTACCGCTATTGTAAGTACCTCCATTAGGACCACAATCGTTCTAATTTTCACATCGCAAGAACAAGCGTCAGGCTCCAATTTGAAAATCAATGCACCATTTGTAAGTTCAATTAAACTACCTGTGATGCTCAACTTATAAAATTATTGGGTTTCATTTGCTTAATCGATTTATTAAACGAAGTTTGTTGTATTAGTAAGTTTTTTGATGGGTGAATTAGGGTTGTTTGGAGAAACTTGTGAACTAAAAAATTGTGAATTTTGTAATTTTTTGAATTGACCCGTGCTGACCCGACCCATCCTGATCCGGACCCATCCTGACCCGAAACTATCTTGACTTGTTTCAATCCCAAACCAGTTCTGACCCGGACTCGTGTTGACCCGAACCCATCCTGACCCGACACCCGACCCGACCCACCCATTTTGTCGGGCCTAATAAAAACTATCTTTTGGACACTATGTTTTACATACTATGTATATGAAAATACAGTATTTTCTTGACATCGTCGCGCGTTGTTGTTTAGTAGTAGATAAATTACGGTATTTTCCTGAAGGGATGCTACCAAAGTGGAACATAACCCAATTTTTTAGTTATATCCATAGTGCGTTTAACAATTAACATATCCAAATTCAGAAAAATTGTTCATGACAATTTTCATATTTATTCCAAAAAGAATTTCAACATTTACTTACTAACTGTAACATCTGGCCCTCATACCATCAATATATCCGCTTTAACTACTAAGAGCCCACGGATTTCCATTTGGGTGCTCGAATGAAAACTTTCCGGAAGATTACCCATCCTTGGATTGCTACAATCCAAACACGTTTAATTAGGAGTTCTCCTCTCAACTACAGTCACAACATATTGATGATATTTGAGGCAAGTGGGGTTGTAAACGAATCGAACCGAACCAAACATAGTCTTGTTTATGGTCTTTTCATTAAGAATTAAAATTGTTCACAAATGGTTCACGAACACCTTCCGAACGAAAAATCTTCTTATGCTAATAATTTATTAAGATTTGTTAGATTATAAAATTTTAATTATATCGTATTGTATAATATAATTTTATAATTCTTAGTTTTCATTATTTGTTATTTATAATTTCTTAAATATCTATAATTTCTTAAATGGTTGATAATAATTAATGTACAAATTTTTCATAAAAACTAATGGTTTCAAGAAATTAGATTTATTTCACTCATGTAATACATGAGCTCTAACATAGTTACAGATAAAATAAAGATGAATTAATTAGTATGATTAAAATTTAAAGAATAAAAAAAGAGAACTTCACTAATGTGCATCTACATATGCAAATTGCATAATCTGGGAGTATACTTAGGGGCCGTTTGGTTCGTAGAATATTTTATAAAGGAATTCAAAATGAAATTGGAATTAGAATTGAAATCTTGTTAAATTTGATAACGTGTTTGGTTGGTTAATTTTGAATGGAATTAAAATGTTAGTTTTGGACATTCCATTGAATTGTTAAACATTCCATTGGATTGTTAAATATTTCATGGGTAAATGTAAGAAATGTGAACTCTAATTAATGTGAGAAAAATTTTCAATTCTAATTTCATCAGTTAACCAACCAAACATGATTTTGGATAGAAAATTTTCTAATTCTTATTCCAGTTTCAATTTCTAAGAATTCTGTGAACTGAAGGAGGTTTTATTATTATTTGTTAGAACAAAACCAAACAAAATGGATCAAGCACAAATCTTTATTATTCAAACTAAACATTACGCACCATAAACCATAGCAACATACTTATCTTCCTTAACTAACACGGTAAAGGACATAACTCTCACAATTTTCAAAAAAAGGTAACTAAAATTATCTTTATGTTGTGATGAAGAAATTGATGAAGCTCCATAGGATTTGTTATTTTGAAAATTTTCCATCATATTTGTGATGAAACTGAGTGAAGAGGCGTATGTACTCTTTGTTGCTTTATATATACTCAAATGCAGAGTTATTGTATGCATATAGAATACACATGTTGATTATAGATTAAACGGAACAATACTTCAACCTTTAGTGAGATCCAAACAATGAGCTTAAGGATTCTAAAACATTGTTTAAAGATATCTTAAAATACAAAAGAAACGAAGAAACAAAAATAAAATAATAACAAAAACAAAAGGAGATGCAATGAAGGGGTAGGAGGTAGCTGACTAGGTGACAAACTGTACCTACACATTAAATGATGATGAAATACGAAGATGAAGAGGTTAGCTTTCTTAGGTTTCTTAGGGGCGTTTGTTTTTTCTCATAAGTACTTCCTGACCTCCTTTGTATGTGCCGCGTAGACCACGCGTAGACGTTGGACTCTGCAGATTGTTTGTTTTTCGGAAGACGTTTCATTAAAAACATCTTACTGACGTCTGCATCGAGAAAACATAAAACTATCACTTCTAACCTCTTCTCAATGTCTTCTCACTTTTTCCCCCTTCTCCCTTTTACCTAGAACTATCTCATCTCCACTTCTCTACTTCTTAACTTGAACTCCTCCCCATCTTCCCTCTCACTACCACCCCACCTCCCCCCACCACCGACGCGCCGCCGCCGCCGCCGCTGCAACCTCTTGCTCCGCCACCGCCGCCTTTCCTCCATCCAGCACCGCTACAGCCTCTTGCTCTGCCACCACCTCTTGCTCCCTGCGTAGCCCCTCCCTGCGCCGCCCTCTCCTCTGCGGCCCGTCCCTCCCCTCCGTCGGCCCCTCCCTGAGTCCCTGCGCCACCCTCCCCTCCCTGCGCCGACCCCTCCCTCCGCCGACCCCTCCCTCCGCCGCCGCTCCTTCCGCCAGCCACTTCAACATACACTTCAAGGTTAGTTAATTTTTAAGTTTTGTTTGATTTGTGTTTTATGAAGTATTTTGTGATTTTGTTTAAGTTTTTAGTTGATTTGTTGTTTATGTAGAATGATTTGTGATTTGGTTAGTATGATTTGTTATTTGATTTAGGATTTTGTTTGATTGTGATATTAGATGATATGATTTGTGATTTAGGTTAGGGTTTTTGTTTGATTTGTAATATTAGATGGTATGATTTGCGATTTAGGTTAGGATTTTGTTAGATTTATGATATTAGATGGTATGATTTGTGACTTAGGTTAGGGTTTTTTTAGATTTATGATATTACATGGTATGATTTGTGATTTAGTTTAGGGTTTTGTTTGATTTGTGATATTAGTAGTATGATTTAGTGATTTTAGTTTGTATGGTTAGTGATTTGGTTTAGTATTTGATTTGATTTGTGGTTTTTGTAGTATGATTTGTGATTTTTATAGTATGATTTGTGATTTACTTTAACGTTTTGTTTGATTTGTGATTTTAGTTTGTATGTTTCGCTACATAATTTTATAAGAAAAGAAGGTTTTAATGATGATTTTTTTACACAATATGATCAACCCAATGTGTCCTTTGAAAATCGTCATGTGCACGTTTATGCTGATGAAAATGATATTGAAGAACACGGTACCAAATCAGATCGGGAATATATGACTCGAGATGAAATTGCTGAGCAATTAATGCAGAATGTCGAATAAGCGATTTAAAAATGCATTTGTATGGTTTTATGAATATTATTGAAGTGTTGTATGACTTTTATTTATATTTTAATGTATTTGTATGACTTTTATTTATATTTTAACATTAAAGTACTTTTTAAAGTTTAAAAAATAAATACTTTAGTTACAGAATATTTTAGTAGTCTGCAGATGTTAAAAAACAAATAGTCTTTTTCTTGCAGACTGCAGATGTTTGGTCCCTACCTCTTCTGCTGCAGATGTCTGTAGATGTGATCCGCAGACCGCATATGTTTTCCTGCAGAAAAAACAAACAGTACCTTATTGTTCGAAATTAAAAATCGATCATCTGCATTGAAACCAACGATCTCCTAATGCGTCACAAAGAGGAAAATAAGAGGGATGTTTGATGGTTAGTGATAGTGGAGAACACGTAGTAGAGAAAGAAGAAACATGACATCATTAGAGAAAACTATGTTGGCGACCTAGATTTGACACGTGGACCAATAACAAACTTTAATGTACATAGTGATGATAATTGTAAGAGTATAGAATGTTTCACTTACACCACTACACTTTAATCAACCTATTTTTTTAATTCAATTTAAGCCCTCTGAACTTAGATAAAATATCATACAATATTTGAACTTTAATAAATGTTATAAATTTTAACACCCACGTCGTGTCTATGTTATGATTTACGAACCCACAACATAGCTGCAGACACTCAGGAAGAGTCTAACAAGAGTTGATCACAATATAACAAGTAAAAATTGATAACGAACACAGCAGTTAAATTTTCAAGGTACTTTTATATATTGATTCTCAACTCAAAGGATTACAAAGACTCTTACAAGCTCAAGCTCACTTGCTCAATCTTTCTCTAATGAGTTACAATGAGAATGCATATATAATACTACCTACAGCCGGATATACTTTGATACCAGCTGGAAACCTCTAACCAAACATCTATACTACAAGATTATAGGTTAAGGTGTCTTAGACATTTTATCTAAGATTTGGTAGTCAGGACATGTCCCTGACTTACCTTTTGTCACCAACTAAAGTTGGTAACATGTACGATCATAAAAAGTTGAACAGTAGAATAAAGTATGGTCAACAACATGGTTCTTTAGGAAGAAGCCATGCTGTATCAGAAGTCTGCAGCGGTTTGTCAGAGACCATACTTATGTCTATTGGACATAACAATGTCTTCCGAAGGATAAATTTCTTCGGAAGAATAACTTCTTCTGAAGCCACTTATACTTCGGAAGACTGCTTCTTCCGAGGCTTGGAGTCTTCTTTGTCTTCAGACTTTGTCTTCAGCTCTTTCCTTCAGACTTTGTCTTCGGAAGTGTTCTTCGGACTTTGTCTTCGGAAGTGTTTTTCAGACTTTGTCTTTGGAAGTGTTCTTCAGACTTTGTCTTCAGAAGTGTTCTTCAGACTTTGTCTTCGGAAGTGTTCTTCAGACTTTGTCTTCGGAAGATAGTCTTCAGCTCTTTCTTCAGACTTTGTCTTCAGAAGTATTCTTCAGACTTTGTCTTCGGAAGATAGTCTTCAGCTCTTTCTTCAGACTTTGGAAGATCTCATACTTAGCTTCGGAAGCCTTTGAATGTAGCACCAAAATTGACTATGTGAAGTGGTTTTGGTTGCATCAGCCTTACAATGATCCAACAAACTCCCCCTAGGCTGATGCTACCAAAACTTCACTTCTCCCTTCTTCTCAAAACATTCAGCACCAAGGAGAGTAGATATTTATCTGTGTCCTTGTTCTTCCCTGATGTGGTGCTGAGAAGTTTGTACAAATCCTTGGTAGACAGAACATCCAGTCTGTCACCTTAGATTATGTACCCTTTCTTTTGGCCCTCTGAAAAGAGTTAGTTGATGGGAACTATAGTCATATTCCCGTCTAACTATAGGATCCAAGTCCGGACCCTCCACCATCTGTAGAAAGGATGCGCCTTTGGTGGTAGATCTTTCCTTTTCTTCCTGTCTTCTTAACTTTAACTCTTCATTGATCTTTGCCTTTGCAGTTAGCTCAGCCAAGTGAATACTGCTGAGATGATTCCTAATGACAGCAGCAATCTCAGAGTTGGAGGGATTGGAGAATGGCTTCTCTGCCAGCTCAGCAATGTCAAATCTGCTGAGATGCAGTAGAGAAGTGGCATTGAGCCGGTTGATTTCACCATTCTCTCTTTCCACAACAAAGTTGTGAGAAGATTCATCGAACCTCCACAGGATTATACCTTTCCTAGGCACAGGAGACTGACTAGGAATCCTGTCCTCCTTCCTTGTATCCAGTAGAGTCGCCAGTTTCCTTCTAAGTCTCTTCTCTTCAGCATTTAGGGAATCAGAGTTGAGACCTAGAAGTCTTGCAGCCTGGCCCAAAGTTCCTCTAGGCAAATCAAGGAATTGATCTAATGTGAGGGAACTTGAAGAGTCATCAACATAGGTGAGGTTGATGAGATCTTTCTCACAAGAGATGTTGCTCAGGGTTGTGCAGTTGTTGAGCTTCGTCTTGATTTCCTTAAACTCATCAAGAGAGAGATGTTTAGAAGGCTGAGGAGATGATCTTGGTTTCTGTTGGGTAGGTTTAGGTTCAGTGGTTCTTGATTGTGTTTTGGGTTTAAGGATGGGAAGTTTAGGTGGTTGAGATGATGAGGTAGGTTTGGGTAGAGTTGTAGGTTCAGGGGTGAAGGTTTCATCTGAGGGTTCGGTTTTGATGGGAAATGAGATTGGTTCTTCTGGTGTGGGTTGTGGTTGAGTGGTTGACTGTGGTTGAGTGGCTGGGGTGAAGATCATTCCCTATCCCCTCCTATACATCTCCTTCCTCTTTCCCATACGGATGTCAGCTTTTATTTCACTGACAATCCGTTGGAGTGTCCTTATGGACATGGGTCCCACCGGCCTACCAGAGAAGCCGTGAGCCCGGAGATAGTCTTTCATCCAGGCTTTGTCACTGAGCTTCTTGGTGGCAGTGACCCTCTCTACCTCTTCCCTCCGCTTCTTCTCCTTCATCTTCTCCCTTGCAGCCTTCTTCCTCTCTTTCTCCATTTGATCCTGCTCTTTGTTATGGAGCAACAGGATCATATCATTATCATGTGAAGAAAGTTCAGGAAGACTGAAGACTCTTGAGAGTAGGAACTTAATACTAGCTTCTCTCAGCTGCAAGGCGGCTTTCCTTTGTTCTTCTTCTTCCCTCTCCAAGGCCAAGCAGGCTTCTTCTTCTTGTCTTAGCCTGGTTGTCCTCTCCAAAGTCACCAACTCCTCTAGCGGTAGCAGAAGTACTTCCTCATTGGCAGCTCCTAAGTTGATGAGCTGATCAATGAGTGCTGTCCTTCTCTTGTTGTTGATTTCCTCCTGATTGGCTGCAGCTGCCTTTGAACTAGCAGCTAGCAGCTTCTCAGCAGGAAATCTACCTTTCTTATTTAGCTTCTCAATCCTTTCCTCTTCCTGAAGCTCTTCTGCAGTCATTTTCCTTTTACCTTTGTCTTTAGCAGAGCTTGACTGTGGTGGTTCTTGGATAGAGGGTTCGGACTAAGAGAGAGGTTCAGCTGGTGTTTGGGATGGAGGTATATCAGAAATGTCCTCCCTGCTCAACTCAGATGCTATTTCAGCAATGATATCTGTGATGATCAGTTCCTCGGACATCTTGAACAAACCTTCCGCAGCTTCCATCTCAGCTTCTGAAGACTTATCTTGTTCTTTTAAGGCTTCAACTTTAGCTTCGGAAGTTTCAGCCTGAGCTTCGGAAGAAGAGGCTGATGCAAGTTCTGTCCCAACTGTTTCAGTTGCTGGGCCATCGGTCCCCATTTCCCCTTCGAAGTTAATCTCAGGTTCCATGTGGACCTTAGGTTGACCAACTTCTTCCACAGTGGTAGAAGGTGCAGTCAGCCTTTGAAGCTCTTCAGCCCTAAAGTATATCAGTGTGGTGTCAGGGCTGGGCTGTTCTAAGGAGGATCTCAATACAAACTTCATGAAAAGTATGTAGAGATCATGAAGCATCTGTGAGTCATCTTTAGAATTGATTGAGATGACTCAGGTAGGGTAATGATTTGTGAAGAAGCAGACTGAATCAGTGGTTCCTCCGGTGTTTGTCTCTGAGCTTTCTCCCCCTTTTGGTAGCATCATCTTGAGAGCTAGATGAGCTAGAGGAAGAAGTCAATGAGACCTGAATAGGTACATGCCTAACAGACCTCTCCGTCTGTTTCTCAGCTAGTTTAGCCTTGAGATTGTCAATCTCAAGTTGCTGAGTGGCTGTCCTTGTCTCTAAGATCCTCACCTGAGATTTAAGGCTTGAGACCTTAGAGATCTAGTACTGAAGAGTGAGTTGCATACTTCCCTCATCTTCATGTGAAGAATCACGGGGAGATGAGATAACATACCTAGTATGTTCAGTCTCACCACCAGATGTGGCTTCTTGGCACCCTGGATACCTTTGCTCAAATTCATCTCTTTCAGAGATGTCAATGGGTAAAGTTGCCATAGACTCAGTCTGATTGATGTTACCACTATCCTGAGAGCTCAATGAGAGACTCTGAGTAGTGGCAGTTGAGCCTACATGAGTCCCCTCCACATCAGTAGGACTCACCTCAGTAGTTGGCTGCTGATGGGGCTAGAGATAAGGGATCTCTCTTGGCTCTGTTGATCTTTGAGAGGGTGTTGTAGATCAACTTCATGGCCATGGAGAGATGTTATCTCTTCATCAGTTCAGAGTAATAGGTCAGTGAAGGATAAAGAGGTTAAACCTACTGACCCGAGACCTAGATCAATGTCTACAGGCATTGAGCCTCTTGTGGGGCTGTCCCTTGTTGGCTGCACAGGGGAGTGTAAAGACTCACCCTGTGGGCTAAAGGCTTGAGGTTCGGGCTCTTGGGTTTGAGACTGAGGAGGCTCAAAACCCAAATTGAGGTCAAAGGAGAAGGTTGGTGTGACCTCGGACTGAGTGGGAGCCCATGATTCCACTCTAGCCCTTTTGGTTTGAACTGGAGGAGCTTGTTCAATCAGAGTAGATTGAACAAGGGTTCGTTTGGGGCATATCTGATATGTAATTTTGATGGGTGGAGAAGGTATCGGGACATTTGTGATGAGGGTTGCTGGTGTGGGTTCATCACCTGTGGGGTCAACAGGGATGTCACCAGGAGCTATGCGCTCAATCATCTGTGGAGGTAAAGGAGTATACCGTCTAGTAAAGTTGATGGACACCTTCTTCAAAGTTTTGAAGATGGTAGGCCACACTTGAGGAACAGTTAGAGGGGCTGCACAGACAAGCTTGCTCTATTCCAACTCGCAGTTGATGATGTGTTGAATGTATCGGGATACATGAAGAATGTGTTCCTTTGAAGATTCCCGATTAAGTTGGTCAACACAAACCTTGAGTAGTTGAAGTGCAGGTCTCTCACCAACCCGTGAACTAGGCATCCTAGATCGTATGGGATTTGATCCCATCCCCCAGACTTGTTGGATAGGCAGTGCAGAACAATGTGTAGCAGAAACTTCCAATGATATGAGAAGTTGAACTTGTAGACAGTTGACCTGCTCACATCTCCACCATATCCCATGAGGATGTAGGTGCCATCCAAGTCTTCTTTGGGGAACTCAGTAGGAGCTCCATCATCATGAAGTTCAAGATGCTCCCTGATGAGTTGTTCACTAATGATCAACTCCTGTCCACAAATGCGGGTTCTTAGGACGCGAACCCCATTTAGGATTTCAGCTTGATCGTTACTCCAGAATTCAGTCATGTGGTTGGAGTAAACAGTGGGGTTAACAGTAAGCGCCGTGAGGTAGGTTGATTCAGAAAGAAAGGTGGTGATTTGAGTGAAGTCAGCATCTCTTGACGAATCAAGTAATGCGACCTGGTTGTGCTGAGGGTTTAGTGCTATTGTAAGAAAAAGTAAGCTTGAATTTGGGTGAGTTTCAGGATTGACAGTGAAGGAGATATTTAGGGTAGTAAATCGGTAAAAGAAGATGAAATTGAACAGTCTGGATTATTTAAATGGGAAGAATTACGGTAATGGTGGTAGGGCGGCTGCTTGCGGTTATGAAATGACAGTGGCGGTAAGGGATAAATTTAAATAATCAGTCATCATCAACAAAATCTTTACCTTTTACAGAGTAGGGCCCAAAGATATATCTGTTACACAGTAAAAGCTCCTTTTCCGAGTATAAAACGTTTCCGAAGGTAGTTTGTCTTCCGAAGCCAATTCTTTCTTCCGAAGCAAAACATTGCTTCCGAAGGTAAGAACTGCTTTTCGAATGAAGAGTTTTATAAGCTTCGGAAGTAGATCTGATATGAAATCAATCGCTTCTTCCGAGACTAATACTTCTTCCGAGAAGAAAATTTCCATGAAGGAATTTGACTTTAGAAGATATTTAAGAATATCTTCCGAGAGTTAATTCCTCTTCGAAAGAAATTTACACTGGGAATATTTCAAGGAGATCTTTTTGTAACGGGGCTTAAATTGTATTGACACAAGACTTAACACATTAAAAAGTTTTCAAAAGAGGTTGTTCAATCATTGGTTATCATTCCAATAGCTGATATGAGATATTTAAATCTTTGTTCATCAAAAGCCTTTATGAACAAATCAGCATATTGTTCATTTGAGTCAACTTTGATTAACTTTATCAGATTTTTCTCATGAATATCTATAATGAAATGATACCCGATATTAATGCGCTTTGTCTTGGAGTGCTTCACTGGATTTTCAGTAATGGAGATAGCACTGTTATTGTCAATATGGATAAGTAGTCATGAAGTTGAATCCATAGTCCAACATCTGATTTTGAATCCATAGCAGTTGAGCACAGCAGCTAGCAGCAGTAATGTATTCAGCTTCAACAGTTGATGTAGAGACACAGGATTGTTTCTTGCATTGCCATGAGATAATCCTTCCACCAAGAAATTAACATCCTCCTGATGTTGATTTCTTGTCAATATTGCAGCCACCATAGTCACTGTCAGAGTATCCATAGAGATTGAAATCACTATTTTCTAGATACCAGAGACCTAGTTTAGGTGCTCCTTTGAGGTATCTGAGGATTCTCTTTGCAGCGGCTAGGTGTGACACCTTTGGAGCAGCCTAATATCTTGCACAAATGCATGTGGCAAACATGATATCAGGTCTACTAACAGTGAGATACATCAGAGAACTAATAATTGCTCTATACTGATGTTGATCAGTATCCTCCCCTCAATGTCAGGGCAAAGATTATGGTTTCTGGGTATGGGTGTCTTGGCTGGCTTACAGTCCTTCATCTCAAATCTTTCTAAGATGTCATTGACATACTTGGATTGATTGATGAAGAATCCTTCCTTCAATTGCTTCACCTGAATTCCTAAGAAAAAGTCCATTTTTCCCATGGAACTCATCTCAAATTTCTGCTTCATAGTGCTCTCAAAGTCCTTACACATTTGGTCATTTGAAGAACCAAATATGATGTCATCAACATAGACTTGAATGAGCAAAATGTCTTCTCCAGTCTTCCTGATGAAGAGAGTCTTATCAATGGCACCTCTGGTGTAGCCATTCTTTAGGAGAAACTGAGACAATGTCTCATACCACAGCCTAGGTGCTTGGTGTAGCCCATATAGAGCTTTATCCAGTTTGCACACATAGTTGGGGTGCTGTGGGTCTTCAAATCCTGGAGGTTGGTATACATAGATTTCCCTATCTATATCCTCATATAGAAAAGCACACTTGACATCAAGCTGGTAGACAGTTAAGTTCTTGGATGCAGTATAAGCAAGGAAGTTCCTAACTGTCTCAAGTCTTGCAACTGGTGCAAAGACATCAGTATAATCGATTCCTTCCTCTTGGGTGTATCC
Source organism: Flaveria linearis (assembly GCA_024085815.1). NCBI lineage: Eukaryota > Viridiplantae > Streptophyta > Magnoliopsida > Asterales > Asteraceae > Flaveria > Flaveria linearis. Next base: position 62,996,363 of record CM044009.1, read on the forward strand.
TTGAACTACTAATCTTGCCTTGTTCTTGATAATCAAGTCTATATCATCTTTCTTGTTTCTGAATACCCATTTAGTGCCTATGTGTACTTGACCAGAAGGTAGTGGGCATAGATTCCAGACCTTTTGTCTTCTGAATTGAAGCAGCTCCTCCTGCATCGATTCAACCCAACTACTATCTTTCAAGGCATCTTCCACCTTCTTAGGTTCCATTTGAGATAGGAAGCATGAGTACAAGCAGACATTCCCATGATGAGTTTGCCCTCTTGTTCTCACACCTTCAGAGACATTTCCTATGATGTTTTCAGTTGGATGAGTGTTGTGAATCCTAAGACGAGGAATCACTTCCAGTTGCAGAGATAGGTCCAGGTTGGACATATTCTGATCAGGAACTGGATCACTCTGTCCAGCTGTTGTTTCAAAGTCATTTAATAAGGACTGATTGAATGATTGAGAAACATCATCAATGGTTGGCCGTGAAGTAGTATTAACAGTTACCTGTTCCTTCAGAATACTATTTCTTTCAACCTGGTGTTGTAATGGATCACCTGAAGAGCTTTGAGGTTCATCAAGTGATTCACTTGTTGAAGCTTCATTATTCCTTTAGATAGTTACATTATCAGAGCTGTGAATGGTTGAAGCTTGTTGTCTATCAGCTCTTGGAGAATTTGGAAGAGGTCTGGGTAGCTCAAACAGTTGATTAGCATCATCATCAGCATTGCCTTGAGCACCTGTTCCATCTGAAACATTCTCACAAGATGGTTTAGAATAGTTTGGAAACAATTCTAAGTTAAAGATATAACCAGGTCTATTCCCCCTAACATAAGGTGTGTGCTTATTTACAACTATATTGGATGACTCCTCAAATTGTTGATCCTTAATATTGTATACTCTATAAGCTTTGGAGCTAGAAGAGTATCCAACAAAGATAGCATCATCTGACTTCTCAGCAAACTTTGTTAAGTTGTCTTTTATGTTAAGTATGGTACACCTGCAGCCAAAGGACCTTAGAAAGCCAATGAACGGTGGCCTCTTGTTCCATAACTCATAAGGGGTTTTTCCATGGGGCTTAACTACAAGAACCCTGTTCTGCACATAGCATGCAGTGCTAACTGCCTCTGCCCAGAATGTTAGAGGTAGTTTTGAATCAGCTAACATGGTTCGAGCAGCCTCAATAAGTGTCCTGTTCCTCCTCTCAGCAATACCATTTTGTTGAGGAGTTCTGGGAGCACTATATTGTCTGGCAATCCTTTTCGAGTCACAGAATGAGTCAAGAACAAAGTTCTTGAACTCAGTCCCTTGATCACTTCTAATGATCTTAACCTTGTGATCAATTTGATTTTCTATTTTAAGAATAAAAGATTTTAACGTTTCAGCAGTTTCATCTTTACTTCTTAAAAAGAATACCCATGTAAATCTTATAAAATTATCAACAATCACAAGGCATTATGATTTTCTTCCAATACTCATTATACTTGTGGGACCAAAGAGATCCATGTGCAATAAGTGTAATGGAGTAGTGATAGAATTAACACATTTGGACTTATGAGATGTCCTGTGTTGTTTCCCTTTCAGGCATGCAACACAGTTATCTTTGCAGAAAAATTTCTTTTTAGGCAAACCATGTACCAAGTTATTTTTAGCCAATTTATTCATTATCTTAAAATTTACATGACACATACGTTTATGCCGTAGTGTTGACTCATCACTATCAGCTTTGGAAAGAAAGCATGATACTTCACCCATAGGAGAAGCATTGTTCATATCTAGCTTGTACATATCCCCTTTCCTGAGAGATCTAAGAAGCACCAATTCCAGAGGAATTGTCATCCCTGGTTTGAGGATAATGCACTCATGTTCTGTGAAAAGCATTTGATGCTTCTGATCACAGAACTAAGAAACACTTAACAGATTGTGTTCAAGCTGTTTTAACAAAGTGAACTTTGTCAATGTTTATTTTACCATTGGATACATTTCCTCTGCCAGAAATATATCCTTCGGTCTCACCTCCAAATTGGACAGGCCTTCCATCATAGTTCTGGAATTGTTGAAGGAGAGATCTGTTCCCTGTCATGTGCCTGGAGCATCCACTATCTACAATCCAGACATTGTTGTTCTTGTCAAATGGATGTCCCTGCACATAAGATGAGATGGTTAGTTTTGTTTGGAAGCCCAAGCCCTGCTTGTCTTGGGCTCTTCTAAAGATAATGACATAATTGAACCAAAAGATATGCATTAGGATTCAGTAGAGGTCGTTGAAGAAGAGGTTTGGGCTGCAGCATCTTCCTTGATCTTCCAGTCCATCCTCTTGGAGGATGAGCTTGTTGAAGCTTTTGCAGCATGGTCTTCTTCCGAAGCTTCTTTCTTTTCAGAAGAAGCCTTCACCACCTGTTCTTCCGAAGAAGTCTTCTTCTGGGATGGTTTCAAGGGAGCTTTCTTGTTCTTCTGAACCTTAGAAGCTTTGGCTTCCGAAGCCATTTTCCCTTCGAAAGAAATACTTTCTTCCGAAAGCAACTTGGCTTCCGAGATCAACTTTCCCTTTTTCATCACTTGGACCGTTTGAAATGGTCCAAATGTGAAACCTTCCCTGACTCCTTCTTTTCTAACATTATTTGCATAATGTGCGCTTGCTGGATTGTAATAACAATCTTTAGCCATGTGGTTGTGCAGACCACACATTATGCATGCAATTTTAGTCTTTCGGGAATTTGAAGATTACTGTTTCTTGGATTTCTTTTCTTCATCAGCAACTTTTCCTTTCAACTTCTGATCCTTTGGTAGGACATGAGTGCTGGTATTACACTCCTTTCCTGAATCAGAAGTACCTACCACTTGGAGTCCAGCAGAGATGAAGACACCCTTTTGCTTTGGGTCAATCTTCAGCTTGGACTCTGCAACCTTCTTGGCAGTCCTTCTAGCAGCTTTAGCTCTGCTTCTTCTTGCCTTGGTGGTTAGGATTTGGTCTTCACAGGTGGAGATGAGTGTATCTTCCTGTTTCTCCCCTGTGGATGCCACTATTTTTGCCTCATCCTCTAGTTCCAATGGAGAAGGGTCAGCAGTTAGAACCTCTTGCTCTTCAGTACCACATCTAGGTAGTCTAATAGACTCATAAGAGTGTGGTGGAGCTATTTCATTGGTTCCCAACCCTTCTTTGTTTTGATAAAACATTTTGGAATGAGAAGATGATGCAAGAATAGCTTGGAAGTTTTGCTCAGCAATAGCTTGCTTCCTGGCCTGAGTCTCAGCAGTGACAAGCCGGGCTTGTGCTTCAGACAGCTTGGATATCAGATCTTTGATTTGAGTCTTGTAATTGGTTTGTTCATGTTTTAAAAGAGACATAGTTTTCTCTAACTCCTCAATTTTCTTTTGATAGTCAGATTCAGCTCTTTTAAAGTTAGATTTTAAGATATTTAAAGACTCAACATCAGATCTGATTTCCATATTGTAATCCTTATAAAATTTAACTTTAGCAATACAAGCTGGAGTACAAAGATGTTCATATACCTGAGCATCATAGTTCCGGCCATGAGTGCTTGAGCGGGAGTCACATCCTGTACCATGAAGCTCCAGTCAACTTCTTGAGCTATTGCAGCTGTATCAGTTGTCTTTTCTTCATGCTTTGAGGTTGAGGGATGTGTGGAGGCATGTGGGGTTCCCGGGTTGTTCTTGGGAGCCTTGCATTCCCTAGCAAAGTGACCTAGTTGGTTGCAGTTGTAACACTTTGCTTTGCTCTTGTCAAACCCAAACTTGCTGTTGACTGGGTTTTGAGGGAATTGCCTTCCAGTTCTCTTGAAGAACTTTTCGCTCTGTAAGTTAAGAGAGCCATCTATTGGACAATGTCCACATACTCTATATCATCTGTACTGAAGCACTCAAGATCATCAAAGCAATATTAAAAATCACCAGAGTGTCCACTTCCAGAGACAAAGGCACAATTATCCTGAAAAGAGTTGTGTTGAGCCTTTTGAGACTTTGGAGTCTCAGGTAGAGTAATGTAGGGTCCATTATGTGAGTTGTCAGGGTAGCATAGAAACTGATGTTGTGATTCTGTGATTTCCCTTTTAACCATATGAAGGGCTGAACTCAGTTGGTTATTGGAGTTACCAGAGGAGTTCTGCATGTTCATCTCCATCTGGAATGCACTTAGGATACCGTACAACTCTGTGAGAGAAAGAGTCTTAAGGTCCAAAGTTCTCCTGATTACAACACAATAGTGTGTCCATAGTTTAGGAAGGGAAGACATGAACTTCCTAACTATGTCTCTGTTCTCAAGAGGTACTCCAATATCCACCAGAGTATCCACTATCTCAACATACCTGAAGTATTGTTGAGTCAAGGTCTCTCCAGCCTTGAAAGTAAAGTTTTTAAACTGCTGCTTTAAGAGATCCTTCTTATTCTCTTTAGTTTCCTTTGATCCTTCATACATAAGCTTCAATGCTTCCCATAAGTCTTTAGCTGTCTTGTACTTCTTGAATCCTCTGTAAATAGAGTTTGGAAGAGCAGTTTGAAGAGAAGTCATAGCCCTCTGATTAAGCTCTATTCTTTTCCTATCTTCTTCTGAGTAATCATCAACATCTTTTGGAATGATGCGATTACCAGTAGCAGAAGTAGTGCTTGGTATGAAAGGACCATTAACAATGGAGTCCCACATCCTTGAGTCTTGACACTTGATGAAGCCTTCCATTCTTGTGCACCATGTGTCGAAGTCTTTAGGGGTGATCAGTGGGGACTTGGTCATGGTACCGGTTTCCATATCAGCTTTCGAGAGAGCGGCCATTTGAGTGAGTGGTTTGTAGGGAGGAGTGAAAAACAAGTTGATTTAGATGGTAAGATCTCACAATCAAGAGCCTGGGAGCTCTGATACCAATTGCAGGATCAGTTTGGGTCACTCAACCAATGGTTTTTCTCTCAACTTCACCTTGAACAACACTCAGGAAGAGTTTAACAAGAGTTGATCACAATATAACAAGTAACAATTGATAATGAACACAACAATTAAATTTTCAAGGTACTTTTATATATTGATTCTCAACTCAAAGGATTACAAAGACTCTTACAAGCTCAAGCTCACTTGCTCAATCTCTCTCTAATGAGTTACAATGAGAATGTATATATATACTATCTACAGCCGGATATACTTTGATACTAGCTGGAAACCTCTAACCAAACATCTATACTACAAGACTATAGGTTAAGGTGTCTTAGACATTTTATCTAAGATTTGCTAGTCAGGACATGTCCCTGACTTACCTTTTGTCACCGACTAAAGTTGGTAACATGTACTATCATAAAAAGGTGAACGGTAGAATAAAGTATGGTCAACAACATGGTTCTTTAGGAAGAAGCCATGCTGTATCAGAAGTCTGCAACGGTTTGTCAGAGACCATACTTATGTCTATTGGACATAACAATGTCTTCCGAAGGATAAATTTCTTCGGAAGAATAACTTCTTCTGAAGCCACTTATACTTTGGAAGACTGCTTCTTCCGAGGCTTGGAGTCTTCTTTGTCTTCAGACTTTGTCTTCAGCTCTTTCCTTCAGACTTTGTCTTCGGAAGTGTTCTTCGGACTTTGTCTTCGGAAGTGTTTTTCAGACTTTGTCTTTGGAAGTGTTCTTCAGACTTTGTCTTCAGAAGTGTTCTTCAGACTTTGTCTTCGGAAGTGTTCTTCAGACTTTGTCTTTAGAAGATAGTCTTCAGCTCTTTCTTCAGACTTTGTCTTCAGAAGTATTCTTCAGACTTTGTCTTCGGAAGATAGTCTTCAGCTCTTTCTTCAGACTTTGGAAGATCTCATACTTAGCTTCGGAAGCCTTTGAATGTAGCACCAAAATTGACTATGTGAAGTGGTTTTGGTTGCACCAGCCTTACAATGATCCAACAATAGCATAGATAATAACCTACCACGCTGCTAGTTATAGTAGTAAATGAATACCTTAGATGTTTAGAATCAATCTTCTGAAGACCGGATCAAGAATTGAACAAGACACAATTCAATAACTTGAACTTGGGTTTTATTTAATACAATGATGAATAGCTGCTGTTATTAACCATGCATCGATGCAGGACATAACACTTTTTAGAAATGAAACTGTATTCAAAGCAAATCTTTTGAGGACTACAGGAATCAAATGCGCGATCTTAGGTTTGGATACAAAGGTAATTAACTAGCGCAAGTAAGTGATTTGCTGCTAAATCTTTGATTTTTTTAGCGACTAATTGGATCATTGACGAACCATTAACCCATCCGCTCATCTTCATTGCTCGAGCATGCAACCCGAGACTACCAACAGGAGGAAACTTACCATAGGTGATAGAAAACCACTGCCTCAATCTGAAACCTCTTCTTTAGTCATAGGTGAAACTTAAATCAAATACTTTCTTTTATTTTAATAAAGTCTTGTGATACTTCACCTTAACCGTAGATCTTTGATTAGAGAATATACATACACACTCAATAATTATTAAGACTTCCAAAAACTAACATAGTATTCTAAATCAAAATCACACCAAAAAAATAGTATCTTTTGTGTTCAAAGAACTTATAAAAACTATTATCTATATTACTATAAATAAATAGTATTCAAATTTGATTAGTTTGTTACTAAAATATCATATGTATTATATAAAAAATCTTAAAGTAAGTATGATATCACCCGTTTCTTTAATCCAGTTCAACCGATCCGACCATTAAACCAGTAAAACAACCGGTCCGGTTTTAAAAATATTGTTTAGAATAAAATAATTCAAAAGGTTATATATCCATCTAGAAGATTTTCGATCATTTCACACGCTTACGTTAAATATAAATTATGTACTCAATGTACAAGTATATAAGGTCAAAACAATGGCATTTTGGTACAAACTTCCTAATCGTGTCTTCCTTAAAAAGTAATATAATCGAGTAACTTATAGAGATATAACCGTCTAATTCAAACAAATTACTGGACATTGATATCTTTAAATTAGTTAACTACGAAAATAATATATATAGAATAAAATTTGTCACTTTGTGCTGTATAAATCAAGAAGTTAATTGTAAATTCAATCTCGTCCAAAGCATAGTAAACAATAACCAAAAAAAGTAGATTCTTAACATATACACAACACAAACAGATGATTAAACAGACGACTAGACCGGACCGGACCAAACATCAAATAGAAAAGAAAAGAAATTAATAGAGTTGCAAGATGAGCCGTTACCGAGCCTTTTGATCTCTCTATTCATTTGCCCAGCGAGCAACAAACCACACATCGTGTAATCATACAAAAATGACCAAACCGAATAACCAGAAGTTGCAGCTATGTTTTCTTCAACACAAAATGGATATTCCATAACCGACCAAACTGGATGACCAAACTTCATAACCATGTGATCCTCGTAAGTATAATAATAGAATAACTTATTTTTTAACCACTCGTTTTAGAAACACAATAGGTTACAGGACCAGTTAGAACCAGGTTTACTGGTTTAGTACCTAGCGATAAAGAAATGTATATGCTTTCTCCGAAAATCGTGACAATTAGGTCCAAAATATATTAAAAAAAAATGTTGATCAAGATACAATCACCTAATCCAAACAAAACCATCAATCATACCGTAAGCGTGAGTTTTTATAAAACTACTTATGAACTTTAGCTACATAAATAAAAAATAAAACATCTCTTGTCATATCATATTAAAATTAGTTAACATAAGAATCATCAACAGGAATTTGTCACTATGCGTTGAACCAATCAAAAACTCAATTCCAAATTCAACCTCATCACAATAACTTTTAAACACACCACACATTCTTTGATATATACAAAACACAACAAAAACATAATATTCCAACATACGATCATATCACACCGGACCAGATAAAACCGAATCAAACCAAACCAGACATAGTAAACAAATAGAAAGTACTCAATAGACTTGCAACACGGGCTTTTTACCGAGCCTTTTGATCTCCCGATCCATCCGACCAGTGAGCATCAACCCAAACATCTTATAATCGCACAAAAACGACCAAACCGGATGCCCGAAAGTCGCGGGCACGTTCCCCTCGACATAAAAATGACTATACCATGCCATACCATACCCGACCAAAGGCACAAACAACACAAACCACCAATTAAACAAAACCGCATAGATCAAACACAAAATACTACTAAGTGTGCCCGCAAAGTGCCATCTTCTAGTCGCGGGTTTCGAGTGTTGATTCACGTAAAACGGCCAAATTCATCCATGTTCCTGAAATTCATCGCGTTTGGTTGAAAACCCAGATCGGAAATCGATCGTTGAGGGTGAAAAGAGCCCTAATTTGGGGGAAAGTTGCAAGAGTTTGATGAATTTGAGGTGAATTGAGGGGGTTTTGACGAGGGTTGAAGAGGGAAAGGTGTGAGGAGTGAAGAAATAGGAGAAGGTGTAGTGATTATCGAGGGTGAAGGATCTGTTTGATGGTGGTGAATATCGAATTGAAATCTTGATTGTTTGCATCTGCGGATTATTGGGTGGAGTTTGGGATAAAGTAGTTGTGTTTGTGAAGGGAAAAAGGGACGTTTGGGTAGAATAATATTGTGGTGCGTTTTCAATTGGGGGTGAACGACAAACACGTCATTGAATGTCAAGATGATGTCCGTATTTACAAACAACTATCAGCAAAGTTATTTTTGACGGTGACATGGTGATAAACGTCTAATATTTGTTTCGTAAATTATAATTCTACTGGTACCTAGTCAAAATCTTTTCAAAGACACTTGTTTAGTGTAATCTATGGTTTATCTGATTTTAATGGTTAAAAGTTCATGATTTTTAAGAAAATGACGATGGACAAAGTTTGATAAGTCTCGTGCTCTTCGGTGACTTTTAGTAAATGATGGATCTTGGGTTTATATTTTAGATCATTTTGTATTATTATTGTCATTATTTTTATAAATTATAACTTATTATCTATCATTATGTTTTACAATTAAGACTACATAATAATATACTTTCATCAATGTATTTATCAAAACTTATAGTGTTAAAAATAACATAATGTGTTATTTTTATAATTATTTTTATACATTATATAAACTTGTTGCTATCCATCATGGTGTTTTATAATTAGAACTACATAATAAGGTTATTTCACCAACGTATTTTTTTTAAAACTCATAGTTTTCAAGATTACACGATAACCATCAAATAACAGAAACACAATGAGACATTGTGTTATTTTGCCATTGTTTTTAATTTATTAGATTAATTAGTCGTTAATTTATTATTGTATTTTACATATTAAAGATACACAACAATGTTATTTCATCATTATAATTTTCTAAAATTCATCATTTTATAAAAATACAATAGTATTTAGAAAAACACAATAACTAACAAAAAGACATAATAAACTGACTAAAAAACATAATGAAGATATATGAGATTAAAATCATAAAAGAATTTTGTTAATGTTTTATATAACAATACTGTACTCGTTTTGAAGTTAAAATACACTCGTTTTTATGGTGTCATTTTTATAAAAATATTGCCTTACATAAAAATATGAACATTTAAAAATTAGAATAATTTATAAAAAGTCAATAAAAATGGTTATTCTTATAATACCCTTCTGATGACATTTTCTTATAAATTGATCTTAACCATTGATTAAGAAGATAGATAGTTATCATTATTTTTTATACTTTTTAGTTTTAGAGTCATTTTTATTTGAAGCTTTCTCTAATTAACAAGCATCAATACTAAGTTGTCATATGCTATACTAACAAAAAATTACACAATAAAAGTCAATATTTTTTTCCAGTAAATGGTGGAAAGTTAGTGGATACAACTTTTAGGTGTTGTTTGTTTTTTATGCAGGAAAACGTCTGCAGTCTGCGGACCACATCTGCACACATCAGCAGCAGAAGAGGTGGACCAAACGTCCGCAGTCTGCAAGAAAAAGACTGTTTGTTTTTTTAAAATTTACAGACTGTTAAAATATTCTATAATTAAAGTCAACCAATTTTTTAAACTTTAAAAAGTATTTTAACATTAAAATATAAATTATAATTGTGTTTAATAAACAATACCAAAATGTTAATATAAAATTTGCATAAATTATACATTTATACCACACAGCATCCTTGTAAATGTACTTTCGAGAACCCCTTGTCCAAGGACCCCTTAACTGGACCCTCCTTGTCTAAGGAGATTTGCATCCAAAAATCCATCCGTAGCCAACGCCAACTCTTCATATGTAAATGTACTTTTCGAGAAACCTAGTGCTAGACCAGGCGATGGCGAGGCAAGTGGGTTAGAACCACCAGAGTAATTCGACCCTGACCCATCACTGCTACTAAAAAATGGCGGTCGTGGTGGCTGCGGTGATGGTGATCTAGCGGGAGAGCGCGGTGCCAACGTTCCCATTCATTGGAGATGGTGGAGTGTTGGTCGGAGTAGGTGGCGTCTGAGGAGACGGTGGAGTGTTGACTAGAGACGGTGGTGGCGGGTTAGATTGTGTGGGCCCTGCCGGTGATGGAGGAGACGGTGGAGATGGGGAGGATGATGGTGGAGGGGTGGTGGTAGTGGGTGGCGCCGATGGAGATGGTGAGGATGATGGTGGAGGGGTGGCGGCTGTGGGTGGCGCCGGTGGAGACGGTGAGGATGATGGTTTGGGTTTGGGGGTTGAGACTTGAGATGGGAGGATGGGAGGATGAAAGATAGAGTGCAGAGTTTGGGGGTGATGAGTCAAGAAGATGTTAGAAGAGGTGAGAAGTGAGGGTTTCAAGTATTCTCCACGAAAACATGAGGAAGACGTTTTTTAATGAAAGTCTTCTAGAAAACAAACAATCTGCAGAGCATAAGGTCTGCGTGTTGTCTGCGCCGCACAGACAAAAGAGCTCAGGAAGTGCTTCTCACAAAAAACAAACACCCCCATAGTGTCACACGTTGGCCGGTAGAAACATTGACGTGATCAAGTGAAGTAAAGAAAGTGTATGAAACATATACTCATTTTAATATCTAAAAAACTCATTTTACAAAAGCCATACATAGACATAAACATATTGCATTTGTACCTAAATTGCTTTTCTCCTTGCAAGTGCTATTCGTGACAAAAATAGGAATGCATAAATAAGTTATGGATCAGTTAGTTTTGGATTTTTACTAGCTTTTAGACACATAAAAAATCATATAAGTTATGGATCAGTTAGTTTTGGATTTTTACTAGCTTTTAGACACATAAAAAATCATCTTTTAAGAAATAATTTGACCTGCCCCACCCCTAAGTGGTGTGGTGGTAGTGGTTTTGGTTTTCAACATGGAGGTCAGGGGTTCGAACCTTACTAACAACAACTAACATGGTATTGGTGTTGAATGAAATTCACCTTTTAAAAAAAAAGAATTAATTTGACCTAAACTAACTTTTCTGTCTCTCATGATGTAAAATAAATTTAAAAAGTCAAAAAGTAAAGCATTCTTTAGTTGCAAAGTTAAATGCAAAGCTAGAAAATAATTAACAAAAAAGTCAACCAATAGAACATTCTATAGTACAGAGTTTTGTTAGGGAGTACGGGGCGCTGCCTGAAGAGGGCTCGGGTAGGGTGGTACCCGGGCTGTAACACCGCCGGCGGCGGGTAGCCACCCAGGTTCATCGTCTCGGGTTACACTTGCCGATGTGTAACCGAGGTGTAACGGCTATATAGCCGTTAAAAAGAGACCGTTGGGCGTGGCTTAAAGTAAAAAAAATATTTTTTTCAACTATAAATACTCACACACATACACAATACTATCTAAACAAACTCAAATAAATCATACAAATACAACAATTACACAAACACCATCAACCATGTCTTACTACTATCCAGATTGTACATTCCCGAAAACGAAACAGATTCAGATGATAGCAGTTTATGGTTTATAAAAATCTTGTTGAAAAATCCCTGAAGGATACAACGAGTAGTTCTTCTAAAAAAAGATACGTTTCACGCAATCGTGTAACGGGTACGAGCTACTTATGAACGACTATTTCGTTGACGATTTGAAATACGATAAACAAACATTTCGAGGAAGGTATCGTATGTCGAAACATTTATTCTTAAAAATGGTCGGTGATGTTGAATCAAATGAAGAATGGTTCCAGGACGGGCTTGACGGGAGGTACAAAAAGAGTTTCACCCCGCTACAAAAATGCACATCGGCGGTCAGACAACTCGCAACAGGTAACACCCCATACGAGTATGATGAGTATTTATGTATGTCTGTTCGCACTTCACATGAGTGTCTACAATTTTTTTGCAATGCGATTATCAAGTTATATGGTAGGGAGTTCCTTCGTAGACCTACAAGCCATGATGTTTCACTTTTGTACCAGGCACACGAGGATAAGCATAACCTTTCCGGTATGCTTGGGAGTATAGATTGAACACATTTTGTTTGGAGGATTTGTCCGACTGAGTTGCGTGCCCAATATATGAGAGGTGATTACCAATATTCGACGGTCATGCTCGAAGCGGTGACTTCATATGATATGTGGTTTTGGCGTGGTTTTTACGGCCCATCCGGATCAAACAACGACATCAACGTTCTTAATCAATCCCCAATATTTGTACCTGAAAGGAATGGTACCACACCCAAGTGTCCATTTTATGTAAATGGACATCTATACAAACGGGAATACTATTTTACCGATAGGATCTATCATACTTGGTCGATGTTTGTGAAATCGTTTTCATATCTGGCCGATCCGAATCAAAAGATATTCAAGAAAGTGCAAGAGTCGGCTAGAAAAGATGTTGAAAGAGCTTTCAGTGCGGCAAAAGGAAAATGGGGCATACTTAGGCGACCGATGCAGGCTACGACGGTTGACAAGATTCGGAGCGTCGTTTACACGTGCATGATACTGCACAACATGATCCTGAAGGATGAATGAAGAGGGATATCACCGGTATACATAATGGACCCTCCGGTCCAACCAGTTTTTTATGGCAACGCTCTTTCGGAAATACATGATTAAGATACACATTTTCGACTTCGATATGATCTTGTCGAACATCTTTCAAGTTTAGGTCTAGAGTACCTCGATTTGGACGAGGAATATGTTAATTTTAATATTTGTCATGTTTTAGTTTTAATTATGTACTATTTTATTTTTAATTATGTAATCTTTTATTTTTAAATATGTAGTGTTTTATTTTTTAATATTGTAATTATTATTTTTTAATAAAAGTGAATTATCTTTTTAATTATTTTAATATTAAAAGAAAAGTTCCAGGATAGTTCAGGGTAACATTTCAGCTTTTTGGATGTTTCAGGGTAGTTAATGGTACTTGTGATGTGACAGTGTGTGATTGGTAGATTTCAGGATAGTCCAGGGTAGTTTAGAGGAGTGCCCCTCCTCCCTTAAAATATATGTATAATACAATTAAATATCAAACATATTGATCATATTCATTCTAACGTGTGATGTTAGTTTGCATGTTAAATGGGTGACACTAAGTTGGAATCCAACATTGCTCTTGGACTCAATATGTAAAAGATAGCTAGGCTAAATAAATATGATGTTTGGCTTTGTTCTTGAGTTGCTGCTAGAGGTGCACATAGGAACGGTTAACTAACCTGATCCGGAACCGACCCGGTTTGAAACCGGTACTAGGCCGAACCGGTTCCAACCCGGAAAAAAACGGCGGTTTGGGACCAGTTTAGGATATTTTGGGCCAAATCGGTTTGGAACCGGTTTTGATCCAACCCGGTTCAGGAACCGGTCCAAAAAACCGGTTTGGAACCGGTTCCGACCGTTAGAAAACTTTTTTTTAAATGGTAATATAGCCGTTGGAGCCTTTTTTTGATCTTTTTTCAACTTTTTTAAACCATTTTGCCCTTATATGATAGTATTAATAGATACTGTGTGTAATAAATTAGTCACAACACTCAAAAGCTCAAAAACATGCTTAAAAACGTAAAAAAGCTCTCTCACTTTCTACTTTCTACTCTCTTCAATGATATAATATGGCTTCTGAATCATCCGTTCCAACTGGTGGATCCTTAAATGCCACTACCGTTGTAAGAATTATACCAACAACGAGACACCAAGAGATTTGGTGCAATTACGACTTATGCGAAAAGTCGAATGGTCAAAATAAAGCTCAATGCAAGGCTTGTGGTTTGTTTTTCAAGTCAGATTCAAACTCGGCTTTGAGAAACCATATGATCAAATGGTGCAAGGCTTTGAAAAGTACACCGAGTCAAGGCCAAACATCAATCAGAAATGATGATGGTATATGAAACTTCAGTGTAGATATGGTTCGAGATAGAATGACAAAGTTTGTAATTCAAGAAGGATTAACGTTCGACCACTTCGTCAATACTCGGTTAACAAGATTGATTCAATAAACTCTTCAACCACGCACACTCACGTAAGTCGCACCACTCTTAAACGTGATTGTTTAAGACTTTGGAAACAAGCAAAAATAATTTAAAGGTTTTATTTGAAATTTTACAAACCGGTGTGAACTTAACTACCGACGTTTGGTCCGCCCCACACGGTTTACCGGAATCGTACCTTTGCGTCACCGCCCTTTGGATAGATCCAAGTTCATGGCAAATGATGAAACATACGATTGCGTTTGAATTATTTGGGTATCCGCATACCGGTGATAATCTATTCAAATTTTAGATTTTATAATCAAAACATATAAAATAGAAAATAAAATTTTCTCAATGTCATTTGATAACGCCTCGAACAACACATCCGCCGTTGATAAATTAAAACTAAAATATAAACCGGTTTATGACGGCGTATTTTTTCATTCAAGATGTGTTGCACATATTATTAATTTAGTTGTGCAAGATGGTCTTGGCGTTCCTGAAGTTGAAAATTTCAAAACATCTTTTAAAAATATGTTACGTGATATTTTTAAAGTTAGTAGAAAAAGATATGTTAATTATAGAAAATGTGTCATTATACAAATTCCATTTGTTTAGGACAAAATTAGGATGTCCCGACTAGATAAAATTCAACTTGAAAAATGTATAATAGTGCTTTGCGACAAAAAAAACACTTCATATTTTTCATGATGGTCTTGCGATGCGGGGTCAGGTTGTTCTATTTCCGTTAGAGGGTTGGGAATGTATTCAAGAAATAACTCAATTTTTAGAGGTTTTAAAAACGCAACTACAAAATTGTCGGGGGTTTATTATCCAACAAGTTGTCTAACACTTAATTAAGTGTATTTAATGACACATAAATTAAGTGAATTTGAAAAAAAACGACATGTTTTCAGTAATGGTGGCGCCGATAAAAGAAAATTTTAAAACATATTTCACCGAACTACCCCTCGTTTTTACGTGTTCAGCCGCACTAGACCCGTGCTTAAATGTTTCGGGGGTGGAAACTTTAATTGATGAGATAACTTATGATTTAGATTTACATAAACAAGATTCATTTTTTTGCGGTTAATGCAAAACAACAATTTAATGAGTATCTTAAAAACTATTTAATTTTTATCTTGAAAAATATGGTATAACATCAAACATCCACCGGTCATTGACCGTAATAGAATCGAGTTCGTCGAGCTCAAGTAGAGACCCGATGCTTAATTTATATAATACTTTAAGAAATAAAAACAGTAAACGGAAAAGCGGTAACACCCCAAGTAGCGAGCTCGGGAGGTATACCGGAACCGATTTTTTATCTACTATGTCTCCCGATGAATTTTTATCGTTTGATATTTTGACATGGTGGAAAGGAAAGGAATCACAAGTTCCAATCCTAGCCACTATGGCTCGTGATTTACTAACCGTCCAAGCTTCCACGGTAGCTTCGGAGTCTGCATTTTCTGTTAGTGGCGGAGTTTTATCGATAAGAAGAACAAATCTAACTCTAACAGCGGTAGAGATATGTATTTGTTTAAAAGACCACTTAGATGCGGCCGAATGAAGACAGGATAAATCAAACCTTGAAGAAGAAATACCAATTGAAGAAGAAATACACGAACAAGAAATACAAACCGGACGATCGTCACCGCTCTCCGACGAAGAACTCGCTTATGATTTGTCTCAACGCATTAGTACACAAACCGACGAAGATGATTAAATTAAAAAAAACTTGTATTCGCAACATGTATCTTTTATTTTGTTTAGTTTATTTTTATTGTCATTTTTAACGTTTATTTTTAATGTAATTTTAAGTGTTTAGTTTTCCGAAACGATTTTTATTGTATTCGCAAATATATAAATGTTTAGTTTTAAGTTTATTTTTAATGTAATTTTTAAAAAAACACCACTCAATAAAAATATATCTGTAGTAGTTTCAATTAATCTACTTTTAATTAAATTGTATAATTTAAATACTATTTATTAAAATTAAAAAAAATCGGTTTTTAAAAACTGGGTTTTGGACCCGACCCGGTTTGGAACCGAGCCGGACCGGTTCCAACCGGGTTTGGTTTTTTCCACCCAAAACCGGTTCCGGACCCGACTCGGTTCTTGGTCAAAACCGTTCTGGATTTCTTTGACCTGAAAGCGGTCCGGTTCGGACCCGAACCGGTTTAGGAAAAAAAACCGATTTGTGCACCGGCCACTAGTTGTTGCTATACAAGACTTGGGCTTCCTTCACTTTGATATATGCCACAAAGGGGGTTTAACCCAAAAAAAAATATAAAGTCTTGATCAACCAATATAAAAATTAGATCGCCTTTATGCAATCTATTAGTTTATCATCTTCATCTTCATCATTTTTTTTTTCACACCAATTGACATCATTTGTCTTCATACAAGTAATCTTAGATTCATCATTAATGGCACCATGCCTACACTTCATGGAGTCTAATTTTTTTGTCTTTTGAGTTAATATATCAGTTCACTATCCAGGTGAATTGATCTTGTTTTGGTCTTGTAAAGATTTTGATGTTTGAGTTTGTAATCTTTGGTTATGTTTCAATACTGTACATTTACGAGTTATTGACAAGTTTAATGCTAAGTCGTGTAGGGCTGGCATAACAGGTATTGTTGGATCATGATAAGGCTGGTGCAACCAAAACCACTTCATAGTCACTTTTGGTACTACATTGAAGGGCTTCCGAAGCCAAGCAAGAGATCTTCCGAAAGTTTGAAGAACAACAGCTGAAGACAAAGTCTGAGCTTCCGAAGACAAAGTCTAAGAGCTTCCGAAGACAAAGTCTGATGAAAGAGCTGAAGACAAAGTCTGCTTTCGAAGACAAAGAAGACTCCAAGCCTCGGAAGAAGCAGTCTTCCGAAGTATAAGTGGCTTTGGAAGAAGTTATTCTTCCGAAGTACTTTATCCTTCGGAAGACATTGCTATGTCCAGCAGATAAAAGTATGGTCCCTGACAGTCCGCTGCAGATCTCTGATACAGCATGGCATCTTCCTAAAGAGTCATGTTGTTGACCATACTTTATTCTACTGTTCACCTTTTTATGGTCCCTGACAACCCGGGAACCCCACAGCCTCCACACATCCCACTGCTTCAAAGCATGAAGAGAAGTCAACTGAAACAGCTGCTGTGGCTCAAGAAGTTGACTGGAGCTTCATGGTACAGGATGTGACTCCTGCTCAAGCACTCATGGCCGGAACAGATGATGATCAGGTATATGAACATCTTTGTACTGCTGCCTGTATTGCTAAAGTTAAACTTTATAAGGATTACATTTCGGAAATCAGATCTGAGGTTGAGTCTTTAAATGTGCTAAAATCTAATTTTAAGAGAGCTAAATCTGACTATCAAAAGAAAATTGAGGAGTTAGAGAAAACTGTGTCTCTTTTAAAACATGAAAAGACTAATTATAAGACTCAAATTAAAGATCTGATATCCAAACTGTCTGAGGTTCAAGCCCAGTTGGTCACAGCTGAGGCTCAGGCCAGGAAGCAAGCTATTGCTGAGCAAAGCTTCCAAACTATTCTTGCATCAACCTCTCATTCCAAAATGTTTTATCAAAACAAAGAAGGGTTGGGAACCAATGAAATAGCTCCACCACACTCTTATGAGTCTATTAAACTACCTAGATGTGGTACTAAAAAGCAAGAGGTTCCAACTGCTGACCCTTCTCCGCTGGAACTAAAGGATGAGGCAAAAATAGTAGCCACCACAGGGGAGAAACAGGAGGATACACTCATCTCCACCTATGAAGACCAAATCCTAACCACCAAGGCAAGAAGAAGCAGAGCTAAAGCTGCTAGAAGGACTGCCAAGAAGGTTGCAGAGTCCAAGCTTAAGATCGACCCAAAGCAAAAGGGTGTCTTCATCTCTGCCGGATTTCAAGTGGTAGGTACTTCTGATTCAGGAAAGGAGTGTAATACCAGCACTCCTGTCCTACTGAAGGATCAGAAGTTGAAAGGGAAAGTTGCTGATGAAGAGAAGAAACCCAAGAAATAGCAACCTGCAAGTTCCCAGAAGACTTTCATTGCCTGCATAATGTGTAGTCTGCACAACCACATGGCTAAAGATTGTTACTACAATCCAGCAAGCACACATTATGCAAATAATGTTAGAAAAGAAGGAGTCAGAGAAGGTTTCTCAGTTGGACCACTTCAAAAGGTCCAAATGATGAAAAAGGGAAAGTTGGTCTCGGAAGCCAAGTTGCTTTCGGAAGAAACTACTTCTTCCGAAGGGAAAATGGCTTCGGAAGCCAAACCTTCTAAGGTTCGGAAGAACAAGAAGGCTCCCTTGAAACCATCTCAGAAGAAGACTACTTCGGAAGAAAAGGTGGTAAAGGCTTCTTCCGAAAAGAAAGAAGCTTCGGAAGAAGGCCATGCTGCACAAGCTTCAACAAGCTCATCTTCAAAGATCAACCAAGGGATGGATTGGAAGATCAAGGAAGATGCTGCAGCCCAAACCTCTTCTTCAACAATGACCTCTATTGAACCCCAATGCATATCTTTTGGTTCAATTATGTCACTATCATTGGAAGAACCCAAGACCAGCAAGGCTTGGGCTTCCAAACAAAACTAACCATCTCATCTTATGTGCAGGGATGTCCATTTGACAAGAACAACAATGTCTGGATTGTAGATAGTGGATGCTCCAGGCACATGACAGGGAACAGATCTCTCCTTCAACAATTCCAGAACTTTGATGGAGGGCCTGTCCAATTTGGAGGTGAGGCCGGAGGATATATTTCGGGCAGAGGAAGTATATCCAATGGCAGAATAAATATTGACAAAGTTCACTTTGTCAAACAGCTTGAACACAATCTGTTAAGTGTTTCTCAATTCTGTGATCAGAAGCATCAGATGCTCTTCACAGAACATGAGTGCATTATCCTCAAACCAGGGATGACAATTCCTCCGGAATTGGTGCTTCTTAGATCTCCCAGGAAAGGGGATATGTACAAGCTGGATATGAACAATGCTTCTCCTATGGGTGAAGTATCATGCTTTCTTTCCAAAGCTGATAGTGATGAGTCAACACTATGGCATAAACGCATGTGTCATGTGAATTTTAAAACAATGAATAAATTGGCTAAAAATAACTTGGTACATGGTTTGCCTAAAAAGGAATTTTTCTGTAGAGATAACTGTGTTGCATGCCTGAAAGGGAAACAACACAGATCATCTCATAAATCCAAATGTGTTAACTCTATCACTACTTCATTACACTTATTGCACATGGATCTCTTTGGACCCACAAGTATAATGAGCATTGGAAGGAAATCATACTGCCTTGTGATAGTTGATGATTTTACAAGATTTACATGGGTATTCTTTTTAAGAAGTAAAGATGAAACTACTGAAACTTTAAAATCTTTTATTCTTAAAATAGAAAATCAAATTGATCACAAGGTTAAGATCATTAGAAGTGATCAAGGGACTGAGTTTAAGAACTTCGTTCTTGACTCATTCTGTGACTCAAAAGAGATTGCCAGACAATACAGTGCTCCCAGAACTCCTCAACAAAACGGTGTTGCTGAGAGGAGGAACAGGACACTTATTGAGGCTGCTCTGACCATGTTAGCTGATTCAAAGCTGCCTCTAACATTCTGGGAAGAGGCAGTCAGCACTGCATGCTATGTGCAGAACAGGGTTCTTGTAGTTAAGCCCCATGGAAAACCCCTTATGAGTTATGGAACAAGAGGCCACCGTTCATTGGCTTTCTAAGGTCCTTTGGCTGCAGGTGTACCATACTTAACACAAAGGACAACTTAGCAAAGTTTGCTGAGAAGTCGGATGATGCTATCTTTATTGGATACTCTTCTAGCTCTAAAGCTTATAGAGTATACAATATCAAGAATCAACAATTTGAGGAGTCATCCAATATAGTTGTTAATGAGCACACTCCTTGTGTTAGGGGGAATGGACCTGAGTATATCTTTGATTTAGAATTGTTTCCAAACTATTCTAAACCATCTTGTGAGAATGTTTCAGCTGGAACAGGTGCTCAAGAGAATGCTGATGCTGATGCTGATGCAAGTCAACTGTTTGAGCTTCCCAGATCTCTTCCAAATTCTCCAAGAGCTGAAAGGCAACAAGCTTCAACCATTCACAGATCTGATAGTGTAACTATCTCCAGGAATAATGAAGCTTCAACAAGTGAATCACTTGATCAACCTCAAAGTTCTTCAGGTGATCCATTACAACACCAGGTTGAGGGAAGTAGTATTCTGAAGGAACAGGCAACTGTTAATCCTACTTCACAACCAACCATTGATGATGTTTCTCAATCATTCAATCAGTCCTCATTGAATGACTTTGAAACAGCAGTTGGACAGAGTGATCCAGCTCCTGATCAGAATATGTCTAACCTAGACTTATCTCTGTAACTGGAAGTGATTCCTCATCTTAGGATTCACAACACTCATCCAACTGAGAACATCATAGGGAATGTCTCTGAAGGTGTGAGAACAAGAGGACAAACTCATCATGGGAATGTCTGCTTGTACTCATGCTTCTTGTCTCAGATGGAACCAAAGAAGGTAGAAGATGCCTTAAAGGATATTAGTTGGGTTGAATCGATGCAGGAGGAGCTGCTTCAATTCAGAAGACAAAAAGGTCTGGAATCTATGCCCACTACCATTTGGTCAAGTACCCATAGGCACTAAATGGGTGTTCAGGAACAAGAAAGATGATAGAGGCTTGATTATCAAGAACAAGCAAGCTAGTAGTTCAAGGATACACCCAGGAGGAAGGAATCGATTATACTGATGTCTTTGCACCTGTTGCAAGACTTGAGGCAGTTAGGATCTTCCTTGCTTATGCTGCATCCAAGAACTTCACAGTCTACCAACTTGATGTCAAGTGTGCTTTTCTATATGGGGATATAGATAGGGAAATCTATGTATGTCAACCTCCAGGATTTGAAGACCCACAGCACCCCAACTACGTGTGCAAACTGGATAAAGCTCTATATGGGCTGCACCAGGCACCTAGGCTGTGGTATGAGACCTTGTCTCAGTTTCTCCTGAAGAATGGATACACTAGAGGTACCATCGACAAGACTCTTTTCATCAGAAAGAGTGGAGAAGACATTTTGCTTGTACAAGTCTATGTTGATGACATCATATTTGGTTCTTCAAACGACCAAATGTGCAAGGACTTTGAAAGCATAATGAAGCAGAAGTTTGAGATGAGTTCCATGGGAAAAATGGACTTTTTCCTTGGAATTCAGGTGAAACAGATGAAGGAAGGATTCTTCATCAGTCAATCTAAGTATGTCTCAGACATCTTAGATAGATTTGAAATGAAGGATTGTAAACCAGCCAAGACACCCATACCCATAAACCATAATCTTTGCCCTGACCTTGAGGGGGAGGATACTGATCAACATCAGTATAGAGCAATCATTGGTTCTCTGATGTATCTCACTGCTAGTAGACCAGATATCATGTTTGCCACATGCATTTGTGCAAGATATCAGGCTGCTCCAAAGGTGTCTCACCTAGCTGCTGCAAAGAGAATCCTCAGATACCTCAAAGGAGCACCTAAACTAGGTCTCTGGTATCCAAGAAATAGTGATTTCAATCTCTATGGATACTCTGACAGTGACTATGGTGGCTGCAACATTGACAAGAAATCAACATCAGGAGGATGTCAATTTCTTGGTGGAAGGATTATCTCATGGCAATGCAAGAAACAATCCTGTGTCTCTACATCAACTGCTGAAGCTGAATACATTGCTGCTGCTAGCTGCTGTGCCAACTGCTATGGATTCAAAATCAGATGTTAGACTATGGATTCAACTTCATGACTACTCCTATCCATATTGACAACAACAGTGCTATCTCCATTACTGAGAATCCGGTGAAGCACTCCAAGACAAAGCATATTGATATCAGGTATCATTTCATTAGAGATATTCATGAGAAACAGCTGATAAAGTTAATCAAAGTTGACTCAAATGAACAATATGCTGATTTGTTCACAAAGGCATTTGATGAACAAAGATTTAAGTATCTCATATCAGCAATTGGGATGATAAACATTGAATAACTACCTCTTTTGAAAACCTTTTTAATATGTAAAGTCTTGTGTCAATACAATTTAAGCCCAGTTACAAAAGATCTTTAAATTATTCCAAGTGTAAATTCCTTCCGAAGAGGAATTAACTCTCGGAAGATATTCTTGAATATCTTCCGAAGCAAATTCCTCAATGGAAATTTCTTCTCGGAAGAGTTTTTGGTCTCGGAAGAAGCGATTGATCTTACATCAGATCTACTTCCGAAACTTATACAACTCTCCATTCGGAAAGACAACTTTACCTTCGGAAGCAATGCCTTGCTTCGGAAGATAAAGTGCCTTCAAAGGACAATTTTACCTTCGGAAGCAATATCATGCTTCGGAAGAGAAATTGCCTTCGGAAGAAAATTACCTTCGGAAATGTTTTACCCTCGGAAGTAAAGGTTTTTATATGTAACGGATATCTTTTGGGCCCCACTCTGTAAAAAGTAAAGATTTTGTTGATGATGGTCAGATTATTTAAAATTATCCTTGCCGCCACTATCATTTCTCCGCCGTAAACCACCATACCACCCACAGTAACCCCAAACAGTTACCCTATTACCACCACTACCACTATTCAACCCTTTTTAAATAATCTTGACTGATCAATTTCATCTTCTTTTACCACTTTACAGCCCTAACTATTCCCTTCACTGTCAAACCTTCAATTTCATCCAAATTTCAAGCTTACCTTTTCTTCAATGGCGCTAAACCCTCAGCACAACCAAGTCGCATTACTTGATTCGTCAAGGGATGCCGACTTCACCCAAATCATCATATTTCTTGCCGAATCCACATACCTCACTGCACTAACTGTTAACCCAACCGTATACTCCAACCACATGTCCGAATTTTGGAGTAACGGTGAAACTGCAGTTCTGAATGGGGTTCGAGTCCTGAGAACCCGCATTTGTGGCCAAGAGTTGGTCATCACTGAACAACTCATCAGGGAGCATCTCGAGCTTCATGATGATGGGGCTCCTACTGAGTTCCCCAAGGAAGACTTGGAAGGCACTTATATCCTCATGGGATATGGAGGAGATGTCAGCAGATCAACCGTGTACAAGTTCAATTTCTCTTATCATTGGAAGTTCCTGCTGCACATTATCCTGCACTGCCTCTCCAACAAATCAGGGGGTTGGGATCAAATCCCGTATGAACTAGGATGCCTAGTTCATGGGTTGGTGAGAGGTCTTCGCTTCAACTACTCACGATTTGTGTTGACCAACCTTATCGGAAATCTGAGCAGGGATACATTCTTCATGTATCCCCGATTTATTCAACACATAATCAACTGTGAGATGGAACCGAGCAAGCTTGTCTGCGCAGCTGCTCTTACTGTTCCACAAGTGAGACCTACCATCTTCAAGACACTGAAGAAGATGTCCGCCAACTTCACTGGAAGGTATACTCCACTACTTCCAGAGATGACTGAGCACATAGCTCCTGGTGACATCCCTGTTATCCCCACAGGTGATGAACCCACACCAGCAACATCCACCAC
This sequence comes from Flaveria linearis, assembly GCA_024085815.1. Lineage (NCBI taxonomy): Eukaryota > Viridiplantae > Streptophyta > Magnoliopsida > Asterales > Asteraceae > Flaveria > Flaveria linearis. The sequence continues at coordinate 63,020,276 of CM044009.1, forward strand.
AATGCCAAAACCTTCTTTACCCATCAAAGCTACATACCAGAGACGTCCAAACGAACCCTTGTTCAATCTACTCTGATTGAACAAGCTCCTCCTGTTCACACCCAAAGGGCTAGAGTGGAATCATGGGCTCCCACTCAGTCCGAGGTCACACCATCCTTCACAATTGACCTCAATGTGGGTTTTGAGCCTCCTCAGTCTCAAAACCCTGAGCCCGAACCCAAGCCTTAAGCCCACAGGGTGAGTCTCTACACTCCCCTGTGCAGCCTTCTAGGGACAGCCCCACCATAGGCTCAATGCCTGTAGACATTGATCAAGGTCCCGGGTCAGTAGGACTAACCACCCTCTCTTTCACTGACCTTTTACTCCGCACTGATGAAGAGATTACATCTCTCCATGGCCATGAAGTTGATCTACAACACCCTCTCAAAGATCAATAGAGCCAAGAGGGATCCCTTGTCTCTAGCCCCCATCAGAAGCCAATTACTGAGGTGAGTCCCACTGATGTGGAGGGGACTCATGTAGGCTCAGCTGCCACTACTCAGAGTCTCTTATTGAGCTCTCAGGACAGTGGTAACATAATTAGGACTGAGTCTACGACAACTTTGCCCATTGACATCTCTGAAAGAGATGACTCTGAGCAAAGGAAACCAGGGTGCCAAGAAGCCACATCTGGTGGTGAGAGTGAGCATACTAGGTATGTTATCTCATCTCCCCGTGATTCTTCTCATGAAGATGAGGGAAGTATGCAACTAACACTTCAATACTTGCTTTCTAAGGTCTCCAACCTGGAATCACAGGTGAGGATCTTAGAATCAAGGACTGCCACTCAGCAACTTGAGATTAACAACCTCAAGGCTAAACTAGCTGAGAAACAGACGGAGAGGTCTGTTAGGCATGTACCTATTCAGGTCTCAATGACTTCTTCCTCTAGCTCATCTAGCTCTCAAGATGATGCTACCAAAAAGGGGGAGAAAGTTCAGAGACAAACAATCGAGGAACCACAGACCCAATCTCTTACTTCCCAACTCATCACTCTACCAGAGTCATCTCAATCTTTTCTAGAGATCGACTCAAAGATGCTTCAAGATCTCTACAGACTTTTCACAATGTTTGTATTGAGATCCTCCCTAGAACAGCCCAGCCCCGACACCACACTCATATATTTTAGGGCTGAGGAGCTTCAAAGACTGACTGCACCTTCTACCACTGTGGAAGAAGTTGGTCAACCTAAGGTCCACATGGAACCTGAGATTAGCTTCGAAGGGGAAATGGGGACTGATGGCCCAGCAACTGAAACAGATGGGACAGAACTTGCAGCAGTCTTATCTTCCGAAGCTCAAGCTGAAGCTTCCGAAGCTTACATGGAAGCCTCGGAAGAACAAGAAAAGTCTTCCGAGGCCGAAATAGAAGCTGCAGAAGGCTTATTTCAGATGTCCGAGGAACTGACCATCACAGATGTTATTGCTGAAATAGCATCTGAGGTGAGCAGGAGGACATTTCTGACATTCCTCCAACCCAAACACCAGCTGAACCTCTCTCTCAATCACAACCCTCCATTCAAGAACCACCACAGTCAAGCACTGCCAAAGACAAGGAAAAAGAAAGCTGACTGTGGAAGAGCTTCAGGAGGAGGAGAGGATTGAAAAACTCAAAAAGAAAGGTAGGTTTCCTACTGAAAAGCTGCTAGCTGCTAGTTCTAAGGTAGCTGCAGCCAATCAGGAAGAAATCAACCAGAAGAAAAGGACAACACTCATTGACCAGCTCATCAGCCTAGGAGCTGTCAATGAGGAAGTACTCCTGCTACCATTAGAGGAGTTGGTGTCTTTGGAGAGGTCAACCAGGCTAAAGCAAGAAGAACAAGCCAGGTTGACCTTGGAGAGGGAAGAAGAGGAAAGAAGAGCAGCCCTGAAGCTGAGAGAGGACAGAATTAAATTCTTACTCTCAAGAGGCTTCAGTCTTCCTGAACTGTCTCTACATGATGATGACATAATCCTGCTGCTCCATAACAAAGAGCAGGATCAAATGGAGAAGGAAAGGAAGAAGGCTGCTAGGGAGAAGTTGAGGGAAAGGAAGAGGAAGGAGGAAGAGAAGGGGGTCACTGCCGCCAAGAAGTCTGATGATAAAGCCTGGATAAAAGACTATCTCCGGGCTCATGGCTTCTCTGGTAGGCAGGTGGGACCTATGTCCGAAAGGACACTCCAGCGGATAGTCAGTGAAATTAAAGCTGACATCCGTTTGGGGAAAAGGAAGGAGATGTATAGAAGGATGAAAGGAATGGTCTTCACCCCAGCCACTCAACCAGAACCAACCCCTTTTCCCATCAAAACAGAACCCACTGATGAAACCCTCACCCCTCAACCACAACCCTACCCAAACCTACCACATCACCTCAACCAACCAAACTACCCATCCTAAAACCCAAGACACAACCCAAAACCACTAAACCTAAGCCTACCCAACAAACACCAAGACCATCCCCTCAGCCTCCTCAACATCTCTCCTTTGAGGAAATAAAGGAGTTCAAGACGAGGCTCATCAACTGCACTACTTTGAGCAGCATCTCCTGTGAGGGAGACCTTATCAACATCACCTATGTTGATAACTCTTCAAGCTCCCTCACCCTAGGCCAATTTCTTGAGTTGCCTAGAGACACTTTGGGCCAGGCTGCAAGACTTCTTGGTCTCAACTCCGATATCCTCAATGCTGAGGAGAAGAGACTAAGAAGGAGACTGGTGACTCTGCTGGATACCAGGAAAGAGGACAGGATTTCTGGTCAATCTCCTGGACCTAGAAATGCTATAATCCAGTGGAGGTTCGATGAACCTTCTCACAACTTTGTTGTGGAAAGGGAGAATGGTGAAACCAATAGGCTCAATGCCACTTCTCTACTGCATCTCAGCAGATTTGATCTTGCTGAGCTTGCAGAGAAGCCATTCTCCAATCCCTCCAATTCTGAGACTGCTGCACACATCAGAAACCATATCAGCGGTCTCCACTTGGCTGAACGAAGTAGAAGAGCCAAGATTGAAGAAGAGTTGAAGTTGAAAGGAGTGGAAGACAAGGAAAGACCAACCACCAAAGGCACAGCCTTTCTACAGATGGTGGAAGGTCCTGAATTGGAACCGATAGTTTGATGGGAATATGACTATACTTCCCATCAACTAACTCTTTTCAGAGGGCCACAATAGAGGGTACACATAATCCAAGGTGACAGAATAGAGGTTCTGTCCACCAAGGATCTGTACAAGATTCTCAGCACCAAAGCAGGAAAGAATGAAGACACTGATAAACACATACTTTCCTTGGTGCTGAGAGCTTTGAGAAGAAGAGAGAAGTGAAGTTTTGGTAGCATCAGCCTAGGGGGAGTTTGTTGGATCATGATAAGGCTGGTGCAACCAAAACCACTTCATAGTCACTTTTGGTACTACATTGAAGGGCTTCCGAAGCCAAGCAAGAGATCTTCCAAAAGTCTGAAAAACAACAGCTGAAGACAAAATCTGAGCTTCCGAAGACAAAGTCTTATGAAAGAGCTGAAGACAAAGTCTGCTTCCGAAGACAAAGAAGACTCCAAGCCTCGGAAGAAGCAGTCTTCCGAAGTATAAGTGGCTTCGGAAGAAGTTATTCTTCCGAAGTACTTTATCCTTTGGAAGACATTGCTATGTCCAGCAGATAAAAGTATGGTCCCTGACAGTCCGCTGCAGACCTCTGATACAGCATGGCATCTTCCTAAAGAGCCATGTTGTTGACCATACTTTATTCTACTGTTCACCTTTTTATGATAGTACATGTTACCAACTTTAGTTGGTGACAAAAGGTAAGTCAGGGACATGTCCTGACTACCAACTCTCAGGCAAAATGTCTGAAAGACCTCACCTAGAGTCTTGTAGTATAGATGTAAGGTTAGAGGTGTCCAGCTGGTATCAAAGTATATCCGGCTGTAGGTAGTATTATATATATCTTCTCCCTGTAACTCTTTAGATAAGCGATTTGAGTCCAAGAGTCTTGTAATCCTTTGAGTTGAGAAGCAATATATAAAAGTACCTTGAAAATTTACTTGCTGTGTTAATTTTTCCTACTGCTTGTTACTTGTTATATTGTGATCAACTCTTCATAGACTACTTGCCGAGTGTTGTTCACAGTGAGTTGAGAGAAAAACAACCCACATATTCGATCCTGCAGGTATACCTGTACCTGTTAAGACACGAACACGATAAGACACGAACACGAAACCTATATACCTGTACACGACAGGATAACTTATAGTGTACCTGTTTCCAAACCTGAACACGAACCTGTTAATACCAGGTATACACGATAAAACACGATAAGACACGATAAGAAACATTAATAACACATATTTAGGAACCATTTTAGTGATACAAAAATCATTCAAAATTCATAACTTTGAACCAACATAAATAATTAAATATAGTTCACACCAAATCTGTCACACAAAAAAAACAAAGATTTTGCTAACATTGCCACACAACTTCTATATTGTATAACAACAAAGGGAGCAGAGTAATTCACACCAAATCTCTCACACCAAAATACCAAATCTCTCAATCGAACCCTAATTCACACCAAATCTCTCAATCGATCGATTAAAGATAATACCAAATTTGAACCAACATAAATATAGTTGAATCAACATAAATACAGGTGTTTTGGCCTTCTTATCTTTCTTTTGCCCCACTGTCTTTTGTGAATCACTCATAATTCATCAATAGCAAAATCTGAAAGCTGTTAAAGGAACCAAAATTGTAACACACGAAACCTTTGGATTGAGGGTACACTACAGGGAGATGTTCGGAAGTGGTGGTCACGGGTGGTGGTCGCTGGTCGTGGTCCTCGTGGACTCGTGGGAGGTGTTCGAACAGGGTCCTCGTGGTCCTCGTGGACCCGTGGGAGGTGTTCGGAATCACAGGTGGAAGGAGGTGTCGAATCACCGGTGGTCACTGGTCGCCATGGAAGGAGGTGTTCAAACAGGGAGCCGGTGTTCGCTGTTTGATGAATGTGAAGAATGAAGATGTGAAGTTAGGGACTTAGGGTTAGGGTTTCTAATGTTATATTATTTATATATTTTTTAAAAAAATATGTATCAGGTACTAACGGGTACTAACAGGTAAACAGGTAAAATACCTGTTTAGACATGAAATTTAACAGGTATATTCGTGTCTACCTGTTTCGTACACGAAACCTGTTAGGGGCATACCCAATACCTGTTAAGATCGTGTAGGTTCGTGTCGTGTATTCGTGTTCGTGTCTAAAATTGCCAGCCCTAAAGTCGTGCTTGCAAGTATTAAGCAATGGCCTTTATAGTGGTTTTAATAGGAGCTTTTTACTCATAGACTAGTCAACTAGCGTGTGCAAGTTGATCATGAATTTGCACAATATCTTCTACAATGAATTTATTTTTTTAATAAAACACAAATATAAGCTAGGTACATGCCTAAACCTAATCAGTTTGATAGTTATATCAAACCAGTCGTTACAGAATAATTGTAAAAACTCTTCATATAGAATCCAAAATTCAAACCTCTCATAGTACATCCCGTCGAGTGAACAAGCCATAATTCCACCAATATCACCAACGTGCTTTAATAAAATTTCAGTCATATTTTGAATTGTACGAGTCATTTTATTTATTTTATTAAAGGCAACGGTTATATCAGCATTGACAATGCTTGTATTAGAATTGGGAGCATGAGTAGTTGGTATTGGCTGTTGATATAAAGGTTGTTCAGGTTATTGTATCTGCACTAACTAAGAAATGATTAGTAGCATTAGTACTATTTTTATATAAGTGTGTGTGTGGGTGAAGATTGTATTTAAAAGATGTCGTTGATGTTTACCATATTCATAAAACCTGGATGATCAACATTTTGTGACATAGGCATTTGACTCGGCATTGGTACATGATATGGATCGTCTGGATCCATCTAAAATGACAAAGAATTCTAACAATTTTTATTAATCATTTCAAACAAACAATCTGTTTTAGTATAAATGAGTATATGTGGTTGACAAGCTAAAGTCGTTACGAAGTCACTAGTGTTTATTTGTTTCGAGACACCTCTATGACTTGATAAACGGGGACTTGAAGTCTTTCTTGACCCACTTATTGATTTGCATAGTGTCTTTATATTCACAAGCTACAATATAACAAAAAACATTAACATAAATATCATTATACAAAAAATAACATCATGGATAAGCATATATATACTCAATGCATTCCTTGACCACTGAATGAACTGATGATGCATATCACCAACCAAACTAATCTCAAAAGTTTTATCACACCAAAGACAAGCATTTTCTCCCAACCGTTAGTGAAGGTATCAACTTGTACTTTGACACAACTCTCACTTATAGGATTATGTCTAAGGTTGGCCATGCCTACCCAATAACAATTATCAAATTCCAACTAGGTTGGTGTGGAAATAACAACTCGCATCTTGTCAAATTCTGCAAAATCAGTTGCATTGAACCACAAAGAAAATTTCATTAGACAACAATGAAACATAAGACCTTAAAACATGTGTTCATTTTCCTCCCCTGAATTAATTCAAAGTTATATATATACTCCTTTACAGTAGCATAACATCCATATAGTATCAAATTTCACGTATAATATCAATAAAAAAGAATCTTAAGCCGTAGAAAATCACATCCACTACGCTCCTGCAAAGACGCTCCTGCAAAGGCAGCCTTAATGAACGAACAAAGCATGTAGAAAATTGTTCCTCGTAATGTAAACACCATAAATATCACATTTAATAGATAGAATGTAAATTTCAAGAGAGTACCATCAGCAAGTTTGATTCTTAATGACTCTAAGGAGGCTGCTACCATGTGAGATTCCCTATCCCTCCATCTCCCTACCATTCATGCATACATGCATCTTTACACATATTTCAATAAATAACAAGTAGCAAAAGTGGTTCACACTCATTCATCACAATCAGTCGATTGCATTACACACTTCTATTTTCTAAACAAATATAACTTATAAATACTTGTAACTACAAATATGGACATCCTAAATTCACAAATGTTCTAAGCAAATATGTTTTTAACATGAGGATAACCCAAACTTAAGAAGTCTCATTAAAGCATAATATCAAACACCTTTGTATTCATATTAAAATTGCTAATTTTCTATAAAGATATTTGTCATAGGAATCTTAACATGCAAAGATGATGAATCACCTCAGATAGAGTGATGGCATAAGTAATATAATTGTGTAATCTCGTAAATTATAGAAGTATTTACATCATGAAGGCTCACAATCTATTGTTTCACGCCTTCCATATTAGTGCTCAGGTGGATAAAGTTTAATGTTACAATACTCTATTTTCATATTTTTAGTTGTTAATCCACAAGAAATAAAGTTAACTTTGGAGTAACATGAAGAATATGGAAGAAATGAAAGCTGTGATGTGCAAATCACAAGTCGAGAGATCAAGAAACAAAAGGACGTTATTAAACCATGCAAACTTCAAATAAGCATAACTTAAGCAAGGAATGAAATTAATGATCTTCCATCATCCTAACGGGCTTTGCCTAATTTTGAGGGGGTCAAAAAGGGATTAACCCTAGAATTGTAGATACAATCATTCAACAACAATCAAGGATGAAAATTAATGATCTTCCATCATCCTAAAGATTTTCTAATACCAAAATTTTTGTGCTTGATTCAATTCATATTGATGAACCAATGAAAATACAAGGCTAATTCTTTTGTGATCTACTTTGTGTGACGGGTTTGTGAAAGTAATAGTTTTTTTAGTTTAACCTAGATTTTAGGATTGAATCTGAAACCCTCTAATTACAAGTTGTTTTAACTTCTTATTTGATTATCTAAATGATTAGATTAAACCTACATTTAATATCATATGGCTTTGGTTTTCTTTTATCAATGTGTGTTTGGTTCTTAGTGTTAGGGTTACATTATTGAATTGGTTATTATATCAATAGAGTCCATTAAACTCCAATATACAATCGTTACTTGGATCTTATCACGCATAGTGTCACCACTAATAATTTCTCACTAGATTAAGCTAGGTATTGTTATTTTACCAAATTGGAATCCCAAATTGGATTACTTTTCTCTGGATTGTTTTAAAAGGTTATAACTTTATTAGTTTCATAATTACTAAAATTAACCAACAAATCAAGTTTTTTATGTTTACTTTTCTTAATTTCGTTGTTACTATACTACTGACTCATTCGTTGAAGATAAGACATCCTACTTACCTTTACTACTAAGGATAATTAGGAATCTTGTATATATAATTCTGACCGACAACATGACATCGATCCACTAGCAAATGTCATGTATTTCCATTATTCTTTAACTTCCTTCTCTTTTAATCCTACTATAGAATTCGTCTATGATGGTTCATAACAATGGATTTCATCCAAGATATTGAGTTATTTTCGCATTCTCATATCACATAAGTGCCAATTAAATAAAAAATTACCCCAAGGACCCATTCGGGGTGGTCTAAGAATAAAATATAGACTCTTAAAAACTATTTTGTGTACCTTGTTAAAATACAATATAATATTTACATCTTATGGCAACGCTTATGTTTTATATAATTCTTCTTATATTTATTACTAGACTAAAGTCCCGTGTATCACATGGGTTTAATCATTAAAAAATGTTTTTAATTAAAAAGGTTTATAAGTCATAATATTATTGTTAATAATTTGCATATAGATTTTTATGTTTAATTTTTAAAACCATCTATCTATATTAGTAACTTTCTTTATCAATGCTTACAAGTCTAAATAGTGTATAACATGAAATGAATTAAACTTATAAATAAAAACTTTAGGTAATAAACAAATTTATTGAACATTAGAAGATCCATAAATATTCAAAACTTCTTTGTATACAAATTTGATGTTCTGCTTGTAATTTTACCATCATTATCTAATATTAATAATTTTAATTTATGTATACTTATAACTCGAGATAATGTTACATAGAGATTGAATTGATGCTATAGACCAAGCATGCAATGATTACACAAAAGTTTAGACTATTTTTATAATTTTTAAGTTTGGAGACCAAACATGCAATTTGATTAAACCAAAAGGACCATTTATGTAATTTTCTCTTTTTGTTCACAAAAACATAAATCAGTTTCATGCTTATATAAATTAAAACTTAATCAAAGTTTCATACTTTCATAAACAAAAACATGAATAAGTCAAATTGATGTAAAAAACCAAAATATTAAGTTTATCTTAAAAATCAAAATCAAAATCCTTGAATCATATGAACCACTTCTACTATTGCAATCGAGATTTGTATATATGAGCATTGAATTGAAATTTTGCAGAAGAGCTGTTGTAATTTAAAACTTGGGGTGTGAATAATATTAAATAAATCAATGAAGGTGTAAAATGATCGATGAGCTGAACTTGAAACATTTTTGATTTGGGATAAATCAAAACCATGATATGCTTGTAAAATGGAAAGGATATGAAATGGTTTATCGTTTCATTTGAAAATCGATATCATGATTTGGGGAAATCAAAACCCTGAATTAATTATTTGAGACATTTGATTTGATTAAATATCTAAAATCATTTTGGAATATAAGACACGTATTTTGTTTATTCTTTTATATAGGATGAGTGAATTAAGAAACCTTTAATTTCTTGTTTGAATAAGCAAGAATCCAACATGTTTTAGTTTATAATTTTAGTGTAATATAACCTGTAAAAATTCATTATATTACCTATGTGGTAAAAATAGAGTCAACTTGTTCTTGGGTGGGAAAAATAGTAAACTATAACTTGCAATCTAATTCAGGGTTTTAGTTTGAAATCATCACAAATGCACTTTGTAGTGAGTTTTTTCTTCAAAGTATGGTTGGATAAAACTAATTTAACAAAATGAGTGTTTTTAAAAATATTTATCAAAATGATTTTTAGTGGAAAGTTAATCTTTCTTATTCATAATATGATTGGATAAGAGTATTTCTGTTTTTTAATAATTTTATTTAAGTAACGTTATAAGGATAAAATTTTAATAAAATAAAAACCAATTTAGCATCTGTCATGATTGTGAAAACTGTTTTATATTTCTTTTTATGAAGGTTTCTTAAAACCTTGTCAATAACGTATTCTCATACAAAAATACTAATACTCTTTTATTAGTATTTTTTAATGTCTCTTTATAAAATACGCGTTCCTATATAGAATATTTGTTCTTATGTAGAAAAATCTTTTATGAAATTGAATTGTTTATGTAATTTTGTTAAAATAACGTTATATATTATATAACTGTTTTAAACATAAATTTATATATAGTAATAATCATTTATATAAGCATATACATAAAAGATAAATAAATATCATATACATACAACGCTAGTTTCTTCTTGCGAGCCGACTCGATCTCGGCATATGAAGCTCGGACTCAAAACCATTTATTAAATGAGTCGTAAAATGAGTTCAAGCTTCTTTAAGCTCAGCTTAGTTAGAGTTTTTAGCGATTGATCCCGAGTGGTTCACGAGATGGCATGACTCATTTCTTCCTTAATTGTTATTGGGAGTCTATTAGCAACATGCATGCCTTTGGTAATTGAGGATTACATCTATAGTTCGTAAAATAAAATAAAGACAAACTATTAACTTTTTTTTTGTTTCGGTATGATATTTATATAAAACATTTTTAAAGAATGCATTTTTTATTTAAAGTATTTTTCGTTTACATATTTTAAGATATTTAAAAACATTTTCAAAAAACACATATTTTTTAAAAGAACAACAAAAATAATAAATGTGCCTACTTTTGTGTAAAATTAAAACAAAATTATAGTAAAAAAAATTCATCTTTTTTATATGAAAACACTATTAAAATTAAGTCTGAGTGAATTGAAAAAATAAAAACAAATTTTAGAAAACTTTCTATTTATAATTACGACATACGAATCAAATGGTTTTACAATTTAATTAACCTTTGTACTTAATTATTTTTAAATAATATTATTTAAAGTGAAATAAATATAACCAATACAATTATAGTGACAAAAAAACACTTTCTTAAAACCTATTTGGTAAATAAATTTTCTATATACACTATTTAAGGAAAAAAACTTCATTCGTAATTATAGCAATAGTTGATTTTATTCAAATGAATTATGACTAATAATAAAGATAGATGTATTTTTAGGTGGGAAATCAAATGAATGAATGTTTAAGAAATAAAAATGTTATTTTATTAATATTGTTTTACATAATATATTTGAAATGGGGCTAATGGACTGTGGGTTAAATGGATTGGGCTTGTGCAAATAGATGGACTATGCCGAGTAAGAGTTGCACAAAATCCCCCAAGGACATGACCCGACCCCAAAACCGTTCCTACCTTTGTTTACTAAAATTTGTTTACTATTATGTAATGTAAAGTTTTCCCGTGTTCGAATAAATAAGAGAGAACTCAAGTATTTAGTCCAGAAATATCTTAACATTAAAGTTAAACGAGTATATGTTACATGGGAATTGACTACGATGTAACTTAATTTGGATACCCGTAATATATATACGTTAACTGTGGCTTTAAGGCACTTATAGTAATAATTAGTACTTTAAATTAATTTTATTCAACTAATATATTAAATAACTTTTATTCAGAATAATAGTAGCAAACGGCATGATTCAGGATATTCTAAAATTTAATACATACGAACGTATGGGAATATACAAGAATACAAATCTATAGCTGCTTGATTACTTTTTAAACTACTACCACTACTGTGGAAAGGTGTGCGTGAAGTCACTTGCTAGTTTTATAGAATTATTTCCTGAATTTAAAGACATAACTCGTTCACAAACAATTAGAGTACAATTATATTTCTAAATTTAACGTAGAAATGTAACTCGAGTTTATCAATAGAGGCCTAATTTGAGGAACGGATCTCATAACTAAGCAAATAGTTTATCAGCGACTCGATTCGCGTTGGAGCTGGCTCTAGACGAAGTAAAAGTTTAGTGTCGTCTTATTTATTGCATTTTTGTTTGGCTTGGCTATTCACAAGTATTAACAAGAATTTGTTGTTCAAACACAAGTATTAATAAAAAAAAATTTGCAAATAGTTACATAGTTAAATAAAAAAAGATTATATCTGATATGTACTTGTTTACGTAAATGTTAACAAATTCATTTAATATCTAGTGCATGTTTGATATTGCTTATTTCCTATCTATTTTTAATTTATTAACTTTTGATAAGTTTATAAGTTAAAAAAACTATTTAGCAATCCCAATATAACTTTTCAAATTGACTTTTCATATACGATACAAAAAAGGTTTTAAAAATTAAAAATTGAATTTATATAATAATAATTAACAGTGGTTTGTATATTATAGGTTGTATCTAAACCTTAGTGTGTTGTAATCATTTTTTTTAATTGTTTACTTTTAACCCCAATATTTTAACGTCCTTTTCTATTTAACTCTTACAACTTTTCACTTTTAATTTTGGTTCTCTATACTTTTTATATTCGATAGATTTTTCATTTTAAGTTTCAGTTCAAATTTTACGAGTTAACACACTGCAACGTGTGCGTATGATTTAACGTTTTTACGTCTAATTTTTTCCACTTAACGGCCCGTAACAATGTTTGGTTCTTAAATCGACTTAATTATTGTTTTTAATGTTTTTACGTGCGGGGTTCAACGTTTTTACGTCTACTTTCCGTTCAGTTTTAATTTTTCATTTTAATTTCATTTTTAATATGAGATTTTTCAATATTGGTGGTCGCTAATGGTAGTGTGAAAATGATGATACTTGGTATCGTTTTACGCCTCCGCTGCAACACAGGGAGCTTAATACTAATTACTTATTAACTTTTAAAAACTTATTTTAGTCCAGTTTCCTATTACCAATCCACTAACTTCTATTAACTCCACTCATTTTTAAAACTATATCAGTTTTAGTTATTACAATCTTTTAGTTTATAAACTAATTCAAACACCTTTTTAAATTTCTTTTGAAAAATCATAAGTTGATAATTATTTTTTATCAAAATTCCTATTCAACCAAAATAAGCAATCCCAAACATAGCCCTACTTTTAGATTTCAGTTTAGGGTTTTTCCATAAATATAGATGCCTTCCTGTAAAGATTATCATTACAACGTCTCACGATTATAATAGTAATCACCACTCTTCGTCTCACTAATATAGTAGTAATCACCGATTCTCACATAGTGTTCACTATTTTTTTAATATAACTCATAATCTCTCTGTCATTTGCTCTCTTGGATCCTTAATCGATCTGGATTATGAAATATGAAAGGTAATAAAGGCAGCCTCTCTTACATGATTTGTTTTATGAGTTTCTTGTTTACAAGACGTTAATTGGTGTTAAGTGTTGGATTTGTTGAAAAGCAAAAAGAAAAAAAAAGATATACCATATGATAGTGATGAGCGGGTGACTGCCTCAGTCATGCTTTTGCTTAATTGCTTATTGAAATTACTCATTTGTGTATGATTTTAAGAGATTTCTCTAATCAAGTAGTTGGAAGTGACTAGAAAAATAAGACAATTGTCCTTTCGATCGGTAGTTATATCATGAAATGATTAGTTTGTAATGTTTAATTCTTAAGAACACGTTTGAAGATTTCGTCTTATGAAAATTCTTTTACCCAAACAATTTAGAGTTCTTGTAAGTGTGAAGTTTTCACAAACTTGTGCTAGTTACAAATGGCTAAAAGCTTAAAAATTTTCGGTCTTGGCAAAACTAAAGAACGTACCATAATTGGGGACCAACTGAACCAGACGAGGCATATACGATCATGCCAACATTCTTTTTCCTCCGTTACATGTCTTATAGTCCTGTCAAGTTTGTGAATAATAAACTAACTACAAACCTTAAAAAAGATACGATAAACAATGGAGGACAAAAGCAAAGTTATATTGTTATAGAATTTGCCCAAGTGCATTTTAGGTACCAGAAGGAAACATAAAGAAGAGTCATAAAAATAGTAATACGATTTTATTCCCATATTAATGTGCTAACAAAACCAAGGTCTGAAATGCATATCTCCACAGACTCCCAGGTGAATCTTGTTATTCGTATAAATAATACCCTACCACTAAGAGAAAACACAAACGTCAAAGCTACTATAGAAGTTTGAACAGTTAGTAAGCATAGGCCATAATGAATATAATCAACAATCAGTATTCATTTCCTTTCCACCGGTGTCATAGTAGATATAAAATCCATTCCAGTATGTCTTACGAGTTCGCTTGATGGGTACCCCTTTGTCGTTTAACCCTTTCATTTTGAATGGTATTTAATTTAATAAACTAAGCATTGGGTTCCTAATCAAGTGTTACGTTACAATAAGTTGAGGGAATAATGTTGTAATAAATGATAGTTGAAGGTATAGTTTGGTTTACATTAGAAAGTGAGTAACGGTAGTCGTTATGATTGTTAGTTCGTTATATACTGTTGCATTTGTACGTTACGAGTATCGAAAGAAATGAATTGAGCTCCCTCCTCTGTCTTCTCTCTCTTTTCATTTTCTATCGTAACAATTGGTATCAGAGCACCGATCCTCATCGGAGCTCCGGCGAAGCAGCGGCGTTTTGAGTATAGCGACGACAACAAGACAACAAGAAATGGAGAAATTGGAGAAGATCTCGAAAGAAAATTCGCAATTAATTCAAGTTCAACAATCAATTTTGGAAGAAAACTCGAATCACATCAAGAATTTGCAATTTCAGATGGCAGAAGTTTGTGTACAGCTCAAATCGTTGAAAGAACTGTTCGAAAAGAACCCTAGAAACAATAACCATAATGAAGAAAGATTGGTGAGGCTTGGAAGACTGGATTTTCCAAAATTCAGTGGCGAAGATGTTGAAGGATGGTTATACAAATGTAATCATTTCTTCTCGGTGGATAAGACTCCGGCGCACTTGAAGGTTCATTATGCTGTTATAAGTCTGCATGGAGTTGCATTGCAATGGCATCAAGGGTTCGTTACAAGCCAAGATCGTGATGTTGAAGAGATGCTATGGGAGGATTATTCTCGTTCTATTCTCAATAGATTCTCTGTCCGATTGTCTGAAGAACCTATTGAAGAATTAAAGAATCTTCATCAAACAGGTACACTTCAAGAGTATTGTGATGCATTCGATGCACTTCTTAATAGAGTCAAATTGTGTGAAAATTATGCGGCCGGGTTGTTTGTGGCTGGATTGAAGCCTGAAATAAGATGTTTGGTTAAGATCTTTAAACCAAAAACTCTGAGGGAGGCGATTGCAATGGCTAAACAACAGGAAGTAGTCTATTCTACTTTATTTGGCAATAAGGATACAAAGAAAGTGGTTAACTCTTTACCTTCGGTTAGCACAGTTCCTAAACTGACTAACACTCCTTATAAAACTCCTACTTCGAGTACGGGGTCTAACATCTTGCCAAATACTACTGCTACTCTTTCATTACTTCCGACACCACCAATGAGTAAGATAGTTAAGGGTGTGAGAAAAGTATCTACTAAGGAGGCAGAAGAAAAAAGAACTAGAGGTGAATGTTTTTGGTGTACTGAAAAGTACACTCCATCTTATAATTGCAAATTTAAACAATTATATGTGCTGGATATTGGTGATATTGAAGATGTAAACATTGATTCTTACCCTTCAGAAGTTGAAGTTGAAACTCCTATTCCAAGTTTATTGGTTGACCCACTTATTTCCATTCATGCTCTTATGGGAGTTCCTTCTTTTTCCACTATGCGAGTTGTTGGCACAATTGGAACTCGCCAACTACAGATTCTCATTGATTCGGGCTCAACTCATAACTTCTTAGATTGTGAGTTGGCATCTCGATTGAAGTGTCATACTACAATCGTTCCATCCATGGCAGTCACAGTTGCAAATGGTAACAAATTACCTTGTTGTGATTTGTGTCAAGATTTCCAATGGTTGATGCAAGGAAATTGGTTCAAGGCGGATGTTCTACTTCTACCCTTGGAGAATTATGATATGGTATTGGGTATTCAATGGCTTCAAACATTGAATGGTATCATTTGGAATTTCAAAAATCTCACCATGCAATTCAAGATTAATGATAAGTTTTTAGAGTTGAAGAGCATTAATCACAAGGATCTATCCTTATGTTCAGTGGAGAAAATGCATTCTTTGTTACAATCCAGTAACATCCTTAGTCATTCGCAGTTGTTTAGTTTACAAACGACTGAAGAAGGTGTATTCCAACACCAATCTAAGGTCTCCAATGCAAACCTCACTGAGGATGTCAATAGATTGTTACTCGAGTTTGAGGACATTTTTCAAACTCCTAGTTCTCTTCCACTCACTCGTTCTTATGATCACAAGATCCAATTAGTGGATGAGAATGTCACAGTCAATCAGAGAGCTTATAGATATCCTATGGGTCAAAAAGACATCATTGAGAAGATGGTTCAAGAAATGAAGGACATGGGCATTATCCGTGATAGTGTGAGTTCTTTTGCTTCTCCTGTCGTACTTGTTAAAAAAAGATGGCTCTTGGAGATTATGTGTGGATTACAGAAAGCTTAATGATCACACTATCAGGAACCGTTTTCCCATTCCTCTCATTGAAGAGTTGTTGGAGGAATTAGGAGGTGCTCAGGTGTTTTCTAAACTGGACCTCCGTTCAGGGTATCATCAGATTCAGATGCACCCCGAAGACATTCATAAGACCACATTTCGCACTCACCAAGGGCTATTTGAATTCCTCGTTTTACCCTTCAGATTGAAGAATGCACCTGCTACATTCCAAGGTCTCATGAATGCCGTTTTAAACCATTGTTACGGAAGAAGGTACTTATTTTCTTCGATGATATATTGGTGTATAGCAAATCTTTGCAACAACATTTGTAGGATCTTCGAGAGGTCTTTCTTTTATTCAGAACCCATCAATTATTCGCTAAGAAATCTAAGTCTACTTTTACAGGTACCCAAGTTGAATATCTGGGCCACGTTATTTCAAAAGATGGGGTCGCTACGGATCCATCAAAGATCACTGCTATTAAAGAATGGCCAGTTCCAGTGACTGTGAAGCAACTTCGTGGTTTCTTGGGCTTAACAGGATACTATAGACGTTTCATTTCGTCTTATGGTGCTATTGCTAAACCATTAACTTCTCTCCTTCAAAAAGATGAGTTCCATTAGTCTGATCTTGCTCAAGCTGCATTTGAACAGCTGAAATATGCATTGATTAATGCTCTAGTCCTTGCATTACCTGATTGGTCTAAGGGTTTTATTCTTGAAACTGATGCATCTTCGAAAGGTCTGGGAGCTGTTTTGATGCAAGATAACCATCCTATTGCGTTCGTTAGTAAAGCTCTCTCTCCACGACAAGTAACCTTGTTGGTTTATGAGAAAGAATTACTTGCCATCATTATGGCTGTCAAGCATTGGCACCAATACCTTCTCATTAAACATTTTACTATTCGAACTGATTAAAAAAGTTTGAAGCATCTTCTTGAGCAGAAGATTACTACTCCCTTGCAACACACTTGGCTCACTAAGCTTATGGGGTACGACTATGATATAGTCTACAAGAAGGGTAGTGATAATGGTGCTGCGGATGCTCTTTCTCGTATGCATAGTTCCACACTTTTTGCCATAAATGTTTCTTCTTATCAACCATTGCTATTAGAAAAGTTAAAGCATGCTTTGCATCAAGATCCTGTGGCTAATTCTTTAACGCAAAGACTAACTAATGGTGAATTAGTTCATCATTTTATCATTCAAGATGGTTTACTCATAAGAAAACATAAATTGTGGATTCCCAATGATACACAATTACGACAAGAACTCTTATCATGGTGCCATGAATCTTCTCAAGCTGGTCACTCAGGCATTCAGGCCACCTTGCAAAGATTCAAGAGTTTGTTTTATTGGAAAGGAGCTACACGAGATATTAAGGCCTTTGTGAAGGCTAGTCATGTATGCCTACAGGCTAAGTATGAAACTGTGGCATCTCCGGGTCTATTAAATCCTTTACCAATATCCTTATCCATATTCACGGATATCTCCATGGATTTTATAGGTGGTCTTCCCCGTTCAAATGGTTTCGATTCCATTTTGGTTGTTGTGGATCGGTTTACAAAATATGGGCACTTTATTCAACTTAAACATCCTTATTCAGCCTCTAAAGTTGCTCAAGTGGTATTGGATAATGTTTTTAAGATACATGGTTGTCCACAAACCATTGTATCTGATCGTGATCCTCTTTTTATGAGTAATTTTTTGAAAGAATTTTTACGCTTACAAGGTATTAAACAGGCCCTCTCCACAGCCTATCACCCTCAAACTGATGGGCAAATGGAGGTATTAAATAGGTGTTTGGAGACATATCTGCGGTGCATGGTCATGCATGATCAACATTCTTAGTCAAATTAGCTTTCAATGGCTCAATGGTGGTATAATACCACATGGCATTTTGCCATTCAGATGCCTCCTTTCAAAGCCTTATTGGTATTGATCCACCCTTAGCAGCTCCCCATCTTCCTATTTCTTCACATGTAGCTTCTATCGAGGACTAGTTTCAGCAGCGCCAAACTATGTTACTGGTCATGAAACAATCTCTTGCTAAGGCTAGGAATCGTATGAAAAAATTTGCAGATTTGCATCGAACGGAACGTTCTTTTGAAGTTGGTGATTGGGTCTTACTCAAGTTGCACCCTTACATTCAATCTTCAATTCGAGTGCATCGTTACTCTAAGTTGTCTCCAACGTATTATGGCCCTTTTAAGGTGTTAGCCAAGATTGGGACCGCTGCGTATCAATTGGAATTACCAGCTGGTGCTCAAATTCATCACACCTTCCATGTTTTCTTGTTGAAGAAGGCTGCTGGTCCTCCTCAACAGCTCGTTTCTCTACCCACGACTTCTAGCAACTCCTTACAACCTCTTCGAATTTTAGACAGGAAACTGGCTCGCATGGGTAATAAACCTGTAGTTAAATTCTTGATTCAATGGCAAGATCTTCCTTTGCATGATGCTACTTGGGAGGTTGCAGAGGATTTCATTTCCAAATATCCTCAGTTTCCACTCAATTCTTGAGGTCAAGAATTTTATATGGGGGGAGTATTGTTACGTTACCATAAGTTAAGGGACTAATGTTGTAATAAATGATAGTTGAAGGTATAGTTTGGTTTACATTAGAAAGTGAGTAATGGTAGTCGTTATGATTGTTAGTTTGTTATATACCGTTGCATTTGTACGTTACGAGTATCGAAAGAAATGAATTGAGCTTCCTCCTCTGTCTTCTCTCTCTTTTCATTTTCTATCGTAACAATTAAGCCACTAAGCTACATGTATCCAACGCCATTGGCATGTGTATGTTTGTGTTGCCCCATGTCTTATTAAATAAAAATCATACATAGATTGTAAATAATGTTGAAAAGAACGGTTTGTTTCGGTTGAAAAATTCGACTCTTTCTTCGTGCAAATCCAAATTGATATTTATATCATCTATTAAACATATAACCCCCTGTAACACTTAAAAATGGGTTTAAAATGGCGACACAGGTGGAAACAGAAGGTAGTTCTTGAGAGTATTTTTTATTTTTATTTTTATTGTTGCTACCATTTCTTCAAACATTTCATTTTTATTTTTAAATATTTTAAATTTTAAGCCATTCAATTCAATTTCAAGAATACTAAACTACTCATGATATAATAAACCTCTGATAACTTTGTAGTTAAGATTTTAGAAACATTAAGAAATTCGGTTATATTTGATATTTTCACAACCCTCATCCAGAAATGGTATGGCCCACGCATTATCTGAAAGACTTCTATGAAAACTTGATAAAGTTTATCGTAAAGTTTTTTCAAATATTTTACAAGTCAAATTTCTCTCGGTAGGTACCTCCTAGTTAGGACCTAAACAAATGGAATGTGTATTTTTACAAAAAAATTTATAATCCATATATCGTTTTGTACTTTCTTTAAAATGTTTTGTAACATAAACTTAAAAGTCGTATCAAAGTCTTCAACATTTTCAAGGTGAGTCTGCTTGGACAATCAAATTGATGGTCCTAAAAAGTGCATAAAAACATCAAGAAAGACTCACACTACAAGAAATGCCCCTAATAATGGCTCCCTTATTAGCGGCGACTTGGTCATTAGCGACGACAGCAATAGCGGCGACACTATTAGCGGCGACATGTCGCCGCTATTGCTTAACAATCCGTTTCCAATTGTTTCAATTACATCTGATCGTTGATCGTGCAACAGATCTAACGGTCTGAAATTGGTCGTACTTAACCAATAGCGGTGAAACTATTAGCGGCGACTTGTCGCCGGTATTAGTTAATATCTATACACCCACTCCCAACTTCCCTAACATTCTCCCTTTCCCTCCACCATTGAAAATCCTTCTCGATCCCCCAGCCGCCGGCCACCACTCCAACCGAGCACCACCCACCGGTCACCACTCCAACCGAGCACCACCTCGTCGGTCACCACCCTTCTCCTCCTCTCGCCGGGCACCACCGAGCACCACCCGAGCACCACCGCAACCCTTCCTTCTCCCCGGGGGTTACTTGTATTTTTATTTATTTCAATCAGGTTATTAATGTTTTTAGTTGTCCCATCAGGTCGCTAAAGTTTTTAGTAGTGTTCCAATTAGTTCACTTATATTTTTTTAATTTTTTAACTAATTCGTAATGTTTTTAAAAAAATCATTTTTTATAAATAATGTTAGTTTTTTAAAATACTTTGATTTTTAAAATATTTTGTCAATGATGAATATCTTTAGTAGAACAATCCATTATTTTAGTGATCTGTTTGGGAAAAAAAATTATACGTGAGACAAAATTTTTTTTATAGAACTTGAATGAAATAATTATGAAATTAAATTACTATTTTACATAGTTATCCATTCGAATATCATAATTCCTTAGTAATATATGAAAGCTACTTACAAATTATTTTTTCTCATTAAACAAATTATAGCTTTCAGTTTGCTCAAAATTAATGAATTGGTACTATATAGTTTTTTATAATTTGAGTAATATGTAGACCCAATTTTTTAGAAAGAACCTAGCTTTATTTGTTTATTTATATTTATATTTCTTAAAGATATTTAAAAAGCCTTTCATTTCTATAAATAAGAAGGTTAATTCTTCAATCTACTAATATTGGCGCAGATTGTTAATATTAAAAAAAATTACATCTTAAAACAACATGTCATGCATAATATAATAAATCGTATACTAATTGAAAACTATGTAATATAACAATTAAACTAAATTTTAATTATATAAAGCACGTGCAATATGTTAACGGAGTTAAAAGGCCACCCTTTTTACTCTGACGACAAAATGTGAAAGTTGATGGCATGTCAATGGGCGTTAAACATCATCCTCATGGGCGTTAAATTAAGAAGGGTTCCTTGAGGTTTTTAAAAGGCGTGAAAATCCCTTCGATCTGCACACTACTCATTTTGAATTTATTTTATATTAAGTTGACGAGGTAAAAGGGGGCGAGACCATTTTCTTGATGACGAGATGAAGTGAAAGCGGTTGAAATGAGTGGCGGGACGACAACTACGTGAAGTTAAGTTAAGGACATGATAATATACCCAATAGCTTAAATGCGATTGAAAATATATACTTAAAAGATAGGGCGTACATGGTGCTGCAAAGAGCTCCCGCGTTTTCGCAGGGTCCAGGGAGGGTCCGTCCCATTTAAGGGAAGATGTACGCGGTCTTTCCCCCACATTTTGTGGGGAGGCCGTTTCCACGGATCGAACCTGAGACCTTCGGTCCCTTAGGAACAGCTTTTACCGCTGGGCCAAGGCCCGCCCTCTATATACTTAAAAGATAGGTAGAATACAAAACTTAACAAAGCATGTGCTATAATAAAGCATGTGTTATAGCTATTCATAATACTAGAAGGGTGTCCGCGCAATGCAGCGGGACGACATTTTACATTTGACACGTGCATTTAATATTTTATTATTCTTGTATTAGTTTTATAAAAGTTTATTATGTTTTTTCTAAGCTAAAATTTAAAACACCAAATAAATGAATTCTGCATGACGACTTGTATATACGCATTAACTTGTTGTACCTCATAAAATACAAATCATTTTAGCAAAAAGTTTACACCAAAATGTTTAAAAATAAAAACTGGTTAAGTTGTAGTCTCAAAACATTTTTTAATGTGATAGGTTAAAAGATAGAGCTGAAATTTTAAAACAAGTTAAGTTTTTTTGGTGTATGGTTAGATAATATAAAATTTTATATAAATATTAGTAAGTGCAAGGTTATTATGTAACTAAGTATAAGGGTTAATGTGTAAATAATATTATAAATACTATTGTACCCTTAAAAGTGGTTGTATCTTATGCATTGAATATAGTAAGTGTTCTTAATTTTATGGTATCTTAAAATACCCTTCTTATATGCTTTATATATAATATAGATAACCAAGTTGTCGAGTCGTTCGAAATTAAATGTGCTAGGAAAAAAGCTTAGTCCGCATTAATCTTCTTAGAACACCTCTTATCATTACCAAAAGTTAAATTTGCTTATTCATGGTTGTAAATAAATTGAATGAATACTAATAAAAAAGATTATTCATGTACATTAATGTGCTTCTTAATCAGTTGACAATCAAAGCAACAACTTACCTCAAATAGCATTTGGTTTAAGTTCCCTCAAATGATAACTACATGTTGGGGTGATGAATGTGATCATTCATCATTAACTATTTCTGTTTCCATATGTGCCGGTTAAAAATCTTGATATTTTCAAACCATTTTTTTATGGCGGTTAAAAATCTTGATGAGTGATATGTTTTTCTTAGCTTGACAAGTATTGAAATTTAATCACGGTAAAAAAGAGTAATTATATGTGAAAACCCTAAAAGTCAAGGTTAGGTAAACTAACGTGTAAGAATTACTATAAACTAATAGTATATACTCATGTATCTTATTAGAGATTGTTAGAGTGATTTTGTTTGATTAACTTTATATGTACTTTTCATGTTTAATTGAACATGCATTTATGGTACGTGAACATGCATGCATAAAAGTTTACGTGTGCATGCATACAACTTTTGTGAATTTAGTGATTATTGAACCATAGGTTTGTGAGTTACCAAATCATATGATTATGTGATTAGTTACTAGAATGATAGAAGTTTTCATCTATATGTAATAAGATTTGAAATTTAATCAACATTTCCAAACAAGTTAACATCTAGAAAACTTATGTCAAAAATCAAAACTAAACTAATCATAAACACTTAAACACTAAACTAAAACACAAACTTAACTCAAGTAATCGGCTCATTAGAGTGTTAATCAACCTATATTAGTAACTAATTAAAAAACTAACCTAAACTTAACAACCAAGAGTGTCATTAACACCTAATTGTGACACCTAGCTATCCTTACACTAGTCACTTCCTAAAGCATGACACCTAGCATGCTAATTGCCACCTTATGAACTTAAAAAACTACCAACACACAAGTCTAGAGCTAGGAGTCATGATGACCTCCTAGTTTCCTTGAACCCCTCGGCCGAAGGAACCCCCACAACCACCATCAACCGTAAACCACCACAACCACCATCACCTCCTTCAATCTCTCTTAGCTCTCTCTCTTTCTCTTGGATTTCATACAACCCAAACCATCACCTTTTGATCTCTCTCGGTTTCAACATCATCCAAGCATCTTGAACATCTCCTTCTAACATCAACCATCTTCATCTATGTGACCATCTTTCAAGATCGACGACAACCTCATCAAGGGATTCTTCAAGAACCCAAGAAGCAATTCTCTGAGCTCTCTTCCATTTCAAACAAGATTAGATTCTTAAAACCTATGATTAATAGTTTAAGAAGTTGTATATGTGTTTAACCAACACATATAACCAACCCTTTAATTTAAATCACCAAGGTTATTACAAAACCTCATGAACACTTGATTTCTATAAAAAAATCAGTAAGAAAATATTTAAAAATAGAAAATTTGAGAATTTTATAAAATCCGAGGATTTAAACAAAAATAAATGATTTAAAGGGTTGAAACATGTGTTATTCATGATAAATTAAATTAAATATCTAAATAGCTGTAATTGTGGGAACAAAATTTAGAAGCTTATTAGAAAATATTGGAAATAATGATCTGGGAATTATGGAATAATTATATAGGATATATTAATTTATATGATAAATTCAAGGAAATAGAAGGCAATTACCAAACAGAAGATCCGGACACAATAAAATCTTGAAGATCCGGACACAATAAAATCTAGAAAATTTATATGATGACCCTTATATTATATTGGAATTAAAAAATAAATTTCATAAGTTAATTCACAAGTATGATAAAGTTTCATATTTTAAAATAATTAATGAGAAGAAAATCGAAAGAAATAGTAAAAAAATAGGTAAAATCATAAAAAGTTTACATAAATTATGATATACAGAATGGGGTTGTTTGTATAAATTTTAGAATTTTTAGAGATGTGTACATATTTCTGCCATTTATTATAAAACTTATAAAAATTATAGGAAATTACCTGTAAATAAATACTAATTGAAATTTTATGTGAGAATCTGGATTTTGGAACCTTACCGCTTGTAAAATTTGGCAATTTTTGGACTATCGTAGCTACCGTTTAGAAATTTTAATTTGATTATTGATATAAATGCTGAAAATTTTAAATAAATAAGATTTATTTCTAACAAATAATTATTTTATAGAAAATATCGATTTGTTGCTAGAAATAAGATGAGTAACATGGTCTCTTTTTGATTTATAAATTTTTGAGGGAAAAATCATACTATTTGTTATTGAAATTGATGCAAAATTTGAAAGTTTTGATATATTACTGTCATATTGACACAACCATTAACTCGACTAACGAACCATCAAATAATATAGGTAAAGTTACTTAGAAATATGTCAACCTGTATCTGCCGAATGAGGGCAGTGATGTTATATTATTTGATTCTGTGATTTGCATGTGACAATTATAAATCACTTGACATGTGAATAGGTTTTGGTTGTGAGTTTGATTGTGTTGCATCAATTAAAATGAATTATTGAATAAAACTATGTTCTTATCAACTTTATGTTAACTGTTTGAGTATATTTTTTTCAAATAATCATAATGTTTTATAATTCATGTACACGTTCAACATGTTCAGTAATTGACACGGCTATATAGGGAAGCTATGCATATGGGTGGTTATTGATCTTCAGACTTCAGTCTTTTTGTGGACGTTCATGTCCACTACTAGCTGAAGAATAAATAAAACTATGAAGACGTGCATTTTGAAATAGGATTATCTAATGTAAAAGTCTAGCTATTAGACTAAATTTTTATATAATGTAATCCTATAAATTACGACTAATGAAGGAATTATGTTTAGTTAAATTATTGTGATTTCATGTTATTATAATCAATGTGTTTTGAGTCGAAAAGTCACACCCAAACATTTTATGCTTCCGTCATTCCGTCGGGATGTAACATTATAAAAAGAAAAACATGCTATGTAAAAAAATAAAGATCTTCTAACATATAATAATATAATACCTGGTTCTCTCTTAAAACCAATTTATATAAAAATAAAATGTTATTCCATCTAAAGAATCAAGTAATATTTCTTAAGGTACCCTGTTATCGGACTTAAACTCGGGTTATATATATTAATACGTGTGTACTAGTGATTGAAGGCTTCACTGGAGTCAATAATAAAACGTGAGGAATACAATTATTTATCATTGTTTAGAGGAGAAAACAACTCTTTTTATGATTAGATATTTTATTGTAATAAAATCTTAGATGGTTGAAAATCCATATAATTATTGCAACCATCATTAATTTACTTGCAACACAAGTAATAAGTTATTAAATTTATTATTGTTAATTAGCGTTAAGACTTGGCTATCACAGATGACTTGTATACAATAAATTCATTATATGATAGGTTTAGACGTCGTAATCCTTTGTGTTGTATATTTTCAAACATTACACTTGCAACATATTATTCTTCTAAAGTCAAGGATAATTGTTTACGTCGATACTTTGTACATGATAATTATATGATACAAAATATTCAAACAAAACCACACTGTAACACGCGCACACATAATTTAACATGTATACATGTAACACGTACGTACATCTAACGCACACACTTATATACGTGCGTATACGTACCACACATTTTTTTCTCAAAATTTCAAAGAACTATACGAGAACGAGTTATTCATATCGTAAAAAGAGTTGTACTCGTCATCTTTTAGTTATCATGAGTAAGTTGTAATTTTGTACAAACCATAAAGTTATTTCGTGTTACATATGACACAATTATGACGAATCAATCCAGCCATGATGCTTCCTTCTTCGATCCTATATCTACTACTTTGTTTGTTCCACAAGTGGACACCATAAGTCCACCTGTGGAGCTGATCCACCTTGGCCTCAATCCATCTCCGCCTAGCCTGGTTCACCGGAGCTGTAAAGAAGCCAGCTACACGTGTCCAATCCACTGGATAAAACGCCTTTGGTGGTAAAACCCTAAAATTCAACTCGTGTTTCGTAGCTTCACGTTCCACCACTCGCGACACAAGGTATGGCCCATTGTATCCCCATTTGTTGCCATTGAAAGTCGACGCGAATTCCTCCATGAATTTGTATAACAACGAATGGTTCTTGTCAAAGACCAATACCGCATTATTTAACCTTGTCCAGTTTCCCGATCGGGTTGCACTTTGCGCACCAATCGAGTTGCGCAAACTGCTAAAATCTTTCAAAACCACAAAATCTGTATCGATGTAAATGCCACCATACTTATAAAGAACCGCCAGTCTAACCAAATTCGAGAGGTTTTGTGCTAACGGGATTTTACCAGGTTTTCTTTTCCCGTTCTTTATAGAATTCAACCAAGATAGAGCCGGTGTGTTTTTAAACAAGAACACCAAGTCCGGCGTGATAGCTTGAACACGAAATCCCCTATCAGCCATAGGTTTCAAGACTTGAAACCCGTAAGCAGAATCCATAGTGTTTGATAATATCATCAAACAACTATCTGGATTCGACTTAAATAAAGAATCTACAGCCATAAACTCTCTATCCCCAAAAACCCTCATAGAGGATGACATCCATATCATAAAGAATCGAACTTTGCATCCATCTTTCAATAACTCTTGAGCCCGTTCTCGAATCTTATAGTCAAATCCGTTGACTCAAGAATATCAAACTGGGGTGGACGTAGGGTTTCATTCGACATATTAATCGCCTCTTTCACGATATGAGCCATGGGTGGATCCAATGGATTGTGGTCTTGATGTTCTAACACAGTTTCTTGAGTGATTTCTTTACGGGTGTCCATAGTTTTACGGATCGAATATGAAGTCAACTTCACGTGTTGTACGATGAAGGTTTGATTGTTTGAACCAAGAGGATGGTGTGAAAGATTGGGAGTTGGTGTACGTGTATTGATTATGCAGGTGAAGAAGATTGCTCCGATGGAGATGATGGAGATGATATGGAATCCGGCATGGCTGGCTCGGCGGCCGAGGCTGAGCCGTCGTTGCACCACCACCCTTTTCAGGGAAGAAACTTTGATCATCGAGCTAGGATGATCAAATAAAAAAGTAGTTTTGATGAAGCTAGAGAATGTAGGAAAATAGTGTGGTGGTTTGATCTTTTAAATTATAGTTGAGTGGAAGAAGCATGCAGGAGAAAATAAACTAGTATTTATAATATATGTATGTATTGGAGTTATGTGGTAGTTGAGGGATCATAATAACGAGGTGGACGTGTGAAAAGAAAATAAACTGATACTGCTAGAAGCCTAGAAAACTGCATATATTACTATAAGTAAATAGCAGTTGGAAGTATTACATCCGTTTAGATTAACTTATCGTAAGGTTTGCAACCGGAAAACTGGTCGCTAATTAGGAAAACTTATCTAAAATTTGAAATCACGTATATTAAAAACTATTAAAGGAAAACTTAACTAAATTTCAAAATAAAAAAAATATATATTAAAGGAAAACTTATTTAAGCCGAGATACGGTAAGAAATTTGTAAGTTTTGATTTAATAAGGATTTATACATTAGTTAACACCTCACAGGAAAAAATTATATTGAAAAGTTAATAAAAATAAGCACGTCGCATGTGTAAACCCGAAAGGTTGTAAGACGAAAAATACTATAAAGAAACAAAACCTTGAATTAACTTTGATGAATTGTACATTTGTGTTTCAATAACTTTTACATAATCACACACCATACTCTTTTGAATAAAACTTACATCGAAACCTAAATAAAATAAATAGATCATAACAGTGTAGCTGAAAAAATGTGAAATCTTATCTTCCTAATTTAATAAAAAGGTATCTAGGATGACACGTGTCAACACCACAATCATTCTCATCAAAATTTTCCCGCCCCTCTCTCCTATTAAATAATTACCTTAACTAGTAATAATATCATTTAACACTTTTTTAGATTTAATAAATTAACAAAAGAGATCTATTTATTAATATTATTTCTAAATAAACAATTTTTTTATAAAATAATAAATTTATTTTAAGCATAAGACTTTTTTAAAAAATACAAAATATTTAAAATTGGTATTTTTAAAAAGTTATTTTTTTAAACCAAAAATAATTAAATTTAAGGGTTATAATAAGAAAATTTTTAAAAATGACATTTTTATATGGTTTGTTTTAGAACAAAACATTTATTTTTTTTTGAAAAAAAATAAAGTTTTAAAAAGTTGATATCACTATTTTATAACTTACAGTCATTTCTAATACATAATTTCATGATATTATATCTTAAAATATTATTTATAATTAATAAATTTTGTTATATTAATTTTTATTTATTCAACCCGTGTAACACACGGGTTACTATAGCTAGTATTTAAATAGTTATAAAAGGATAACAAAATTTTAGGTTTCAAACCTTGCCTCATTCCATTGATCCTTTCAATATAAATATTGATACAATGATATCCTAATTTAGGAAGCTAAACAATCTATACTATAATTACGGATCCATCACAATCTCTATATAATAATACAATATATCTAATATACCCCCACAGTCGAAGCGGAGGGGAACGGATGCTGAGACTGGATCTGAAGTCTTCAGAGAGAATTCGTGGGAGGCCTTTTGTGAAGATATCGACAATCTAATAACGGGAGGGGACGTGTAAAACTCGAACTTGTCCTGTCTGAACCTGTTTGTGAACGAAGTGAATTTCAAGCTCGATGTGCTTCGTTCTCTGATGTTGTACTGGGTTGCCAGAGACGTATATGGCACTGACGTTGTCACAGTAGACTAATGTGGCTCGTGTCAGTGGATGATGGAGCTCAAGAAGTAGATTACGCAACTAGCAAATCTCGGTGACTCCGTTAGTGACCCCACGGTATTCCGCCTCGGCACTGGATCGAGAAACGGTGGACTGGCGTTTAGAAGACCAGGATATGAGATTGTCACCGAAATAGATGCAGTAACCACTAGTGGATCGGCGTGTATCGGGACACCCGACCCAATTTGCGTCAGTGTAAGCAAGCAATGAGGGAGCAGATGTGTGGCCTAAAGTTAGACCGTAAGACGCTGTGCCCTTAATGTATTGAATGATCCTCTTTAAAGTGTTCTAGTGATCAGTACGAGGAGCATGCATATGCATGCATATCTACTGCACAACATACGTGATGTCAGGACGTGTAAAAGTTAAGTACTGAAGTGCCCCTGCGAGGCTCCTGTAGAGGGTGGGGTCGTGAAAAGGGTTACCCGAGTTGGCACTGAGTTTAGCATTAGTGTCATCTGGGGTTGACACCAGGTTGCAAGATTGCATACCAGCACGAGCAATGATGTCAGCTGCATAAGAATGTTGAGATAGAAACATAGTGTTCTTGTGTCGCGTGACGGAGATGCCTAAGAAGAAGCTGAGAGGGCCAAGATCCTTCATAACGAATTCGGATGCAAGTTTATCCATGAGTTGATATCGGTGACGATCAGAGGATGTCACTAGGAGACTGTCATCAACATACAGAGTAAGTAGGCAGTAGTGTCTCCGCGGTGAAGAGTGAATAAAGAAGCATCACACTTACTGTGATGAAAGCCCAAAGTCAAAAAATAATCTATGAATCGTTGGTACCAGGCCCGTGGTTCCTGTTTAAGACTATAGAGAGATTTTCAAAGTAAGTGCACGTGGTTTGGAAAATCACAATCATGAAACCCCATAGGTTAATGCATGTATACAGTCTCGTGCAAGTTCCCATGAAGAAATGCGTTGGTAACGTCTAGTTGGTGAACCGACCAGGATTTGGATAGAGTTAGAGACATGACAGCGCGGATCGTGGCGGGCTTTACAACTGGACTGAACGTGTCACCACAATCAATACCCACTTGCTGGGTTCGCCCGTCACAAACCAGCCTCGCTTTATACCTTTCTAAGGTACCGTCGGATTTGAACTTGTGTTTAAATAACCACATGCTCCGAATGATGTTCATATGAGGTTCACGAGGTACCAATTCCCAAGTTCCGTTTCTAATAAGTGCATTATATTCATTGGTCATGGTAGAGTGCCACACTGGTATGGGCAAAACATCAGATGGGTTTTTAGGAATGGGAGTTATGGTTTCGGTAGTAAAGGAGTGGAGATTGAGTTAGCGTTTAGGTTTAGTGATACCACTCATGGATCGAGTGTGGATCGTTCGGGCCAGGGAGGGTGGTGGAGGTGGAGCGGGTGGTGTATGGTGAACGGGGACTGTTGGGCCGAAGCCTGATGGGCTGGGGATGGTTGTTGGACTGGACAGGTTGGCTTGTGGAGTTAGGATGTTGGGTGGGTGAGAGTGAGAAGGACGGTGGTGGGTGGGCTGGGGCGAAGTGGTAGGGACGGTTGGGCTGGAGCGGGTAATGGACCGATGGTTTGTGGGAGGGTGCTTGGGCCTGGAATGGGTGAGGTTGGGCTCTCAGGTGTCTGTTGTGAATGAGTGGTATAAGCCGAAGATGTGGGTGAATGCTTTGAGTTAAAAAATTATAGGAGGGCTGAGAAGGTAGTGTTTGTTTGAATGGAAAGGTGGTCTCATCAAATGCTATGTGATGACAAATAATAATTGTTTGGTGTCAAGACTTATGCATTTGTATCCTCGATGTGAGGGAGGATATCCGAGAAAAACACATGGTTGAGATCGGTTTTGAAGTTTGTGAATGGTAGAAGATGGTGTGAGAGGGTAACATAAGCATCCAAAGACACGTTGGTGATCATAGGTTGGTGTGTCGAGGAAAAGTAATTCGGTTGGTGTTTTGGAGTTACGGGTCTTGGATGGGAGAATTTTAAGTAGGTAGGTAGTTGTTTCAAGGGCATGATGCCAAAAATGCGATGGGAGGGAGGCATGAGCAAGTAGGGTGTGAACCATGTTGTTGATTGTACAAATGTTTCTCTCGGCTTTGCCATTTTGGGATGACGTGTGAGGACACGAGAGGTGGACAGATATGCCATTGGTGTCAAAAAATTATTGGAAGGAAGTGTTTACGTATTCTTTCCATTATCACACTAAAATGTTTTAATGGTTCTTTCAAATTGAGTTTTTATTAATTTAGCAAAGTGACAAAAGATTGAAAACACTTGAGATTTTTGGGCAATGGGACAAGTCCATAAAAAATTAGTGAAATCATCCAAAAACAAAATATAGTAATGGTATCCCCCCGAGCTAACGATGGGAGAAGTCCATAAATCGCTATGTATAATGTCAAAGGGCTGTGATGTGCAAGTATCAGAATCATGAAACGGGAGTCTAACACTTTTACCAAAAACACAAGACTGGTATACATTATTATGAAGTTTATTAAAGTAAATAGAACAAGAAGTTTTCAATGAATTTAAAGACGGTTTTCCTGGATGCCCAAGACGTTGATGCCAGAGTTGTGAGGAGATGGCTGCAAAGTCGGATGGATGGGATGAAGGGGGTCCGAGTATTAGCGGGTACAGATCACCGCTGCTGTTGCACCGGAGTATAGGGGTTCGGGTCTTATAATCCTTCACAAGAAAACCAAATGGATCAAATTCAACTGAAACGGAGTTGTCAGTGGTAAACCGACGAAGCGAAATTAAAGTTTTAAGTAATTTAGGAGAGTAGAGGACATTTTTAAGGATAAAGGGTGGGAAAGGCTTGGATAGGTATTTGGTGCCTTGTCCTAGAACCGGTATCGTATCGCCATTTCCAACAATAATATTTTTGAAATGCAATTATTAGAAAAAGAATGGAAATCACCTTGGTCGTGTGACATTGTTGTTGTAGCTCCAGTATCAATGTAGAAAGTCGGATCAGGCTGTTGCAGGGACATAGTGTACAAGGCCTGTTATATGTCTGTTGGAGCATATGCGGTGTGATAGGCTCGATTGGGCTTGGGTCCAACAAGTCCTTGTGTGGAGTTGTTGGTGTGAAGTCACTGGATCGATGAACTTCCGAGCGTGTTCTTGACGGAAGGATAAAAACCAAAAGACAAACAATATTACGAACAATAATCGAATGATTTTATTGATAAAATATAACGATTTTAAGCTCGTTACAACTTAAGAATCAAGACTTTTGGCAAGGGGAGATCGAGCATGATCTCCCCTCTCATCCGGCAGCGCCTGGGCGCCGGGAACCCTATGAAAACCCCTTAGGTTTCTACACATTGAAACTGGTATATATAGGCCTCGGCCCATATCAGATGCGACTGGGCCCATTCATGCGATTGGACCATGCGTATGGTTCAATCGCACGACTGGACCATTCTTATGGCTCAGTCTTACGAATGTCCCAATCGCATCTCTCAGTCGCACGACTTGTCCATTAGCATGGCTCAGACGTACGACTGAGTCTCATTCGCATATGATCCTGCGAATGACCTAGTTTCATGTGTTTACAAGGTGTATAACATTAAGCCTAGACTATTCGTCAAGCGACGGACACACTATATATGACTATATATGCTCCAACAAATTCCCCTTGGACGTTGCTTGCGAATAGTAGATAACACCTCTTACAATCTTCAGTCAATCTTTGCTCTGGTTTCCAATAGAATCAAACGAACAACCATATTAGCCAACATTGCCGATCCGTCAGGTTACCACAATATCCCTGAAAATGAATTTAGGCACAATAGCTTTCGTTTACTTTGCAGAACACCATCATAGCAGTAAGATTCCCCAAATGACTGGTTTTTCCAGATAATGACATGACCAGTTTCCATTGCTTCAATCTTCACACAGTCTAACCTGTTTAACATTAACAACTGTAGAAATTCCCCCTCACATTCAGCATATCCCAATATATAAACGTTGTGCTCTCCTAACGTCTTCATACGGTGTATTGGGCAAAAGGTTGAAGGTTCCAATCCACAGCCGACAATATCAAACAAATCAGCATGCACGAAGATTCATCATCAGAAACCTGCTCACATCATCACTTTCTGATTGCGTCTTTAATTTCTCTGTACACGGATTCCCCCTAAGATTGAGAATCCTCTCTGTGCGGATAAATATAACTTGATTGGCCCATAAATAGTCAGATGCTCCTGACTACCCCACAAAATCAGCACCGATAGCTGACATCTTCTCTTCTCTCTTTCGTGTTCTATCAACATTCACCTATTCTGGAAGTCCAACGAATAATGGGGTATCCATCGAACTTGTTGACATAAGAACCTCAGGGTGAATATCCGTTGCTCATCCTCAACTCTTGCATAGACTCTCCAGGAAAATCTTCACTATTGACCCGAAGACGAACTATACATGACCCGAAAATTTTCCCAAAAAAAAAAAAATTTTATTTTACCGAACTTTTCAGAAGGCTTCCCGACTGATAAAATGGTTTAGGGAAAAATTCGTGCAAGAAGCTGTTCCAGACTCTTTTTTTTTTTTTTTTTGGTCTGGTACACTGCTCATTCGTGCGACTGAAACAGACGAATGAAGACATACGTGCGAAGGGTGATTCGTGCGAATGGACACTCCGAATGGTTCAGTAGTGCGAATGAAGTACACGAGAGGGTCAGTCGTGCGAATGAATGTTCATTCGTACGAATGGACATACGACTGGGTTAGACGTACGAATGGACCATACGAATGGTTCAATCGTGCGAATGAGGTCCAGTCGCATGGCCCAATCGCATAAACGGGTCTGAACGCAGAAAACCAGATCTGCAGCCGCCACAAGGCTGAAAAACCCTAATCCGCTGATTTGGACGAGATACAACACAAAATTTGTATCATTGGATTCGTTGTATGATCTGAAGAAGATTCCGAGTCCGGTTTTAACAAATAAAACATCACACACAATGAGATTTGAGCAAACACGAAGAACACGAAGTGGGTTTAACGTCAAGATCTGAAATTTGATCCAGAAATCAAGAGCTCGGGTTGCTAGAATGATTGTTAGATCATTCTAGCAGTAACCGGCTCTGATACCAATTGTGAAGTCACTGGATCGATGAACTTCCGAGCGTGTTCTTGACGGAAGGATAAAAACCAAAAGACAAACAATATTACGAACAATAATCGAATGATTTTATTGATAAAATATAACGATTTTAAGCTCGTTACAACTTAAGAATCAAGACTTTTGGCAAGGGGAGATCGAGCATGATCTCCCCTCTCATCCGCAGCGCCTGGGCGCCGGGAACCCTATGAAAACCCCTTAGGTTTCTACAAATTGAAACTGGTATATATAGGCCTCGCCCATATCAGATGCGACTGGGCCCATTCATGCGATTGACCATGCGTATGGTTCAATCGCACGACTGGACCATTCTTATGGCTCAGTCTTACGAATGTCCCAATCGCATCTCTCAGTCGCACGACTTGTCCATTAGCATGGCTCTACGTACGACTGAGTCTCATTCGCATATGCTCCTGCGAATGACCCAGTTTCATGTGTTTACAAGGTGTATAACATTAAGCCTAGACTATTCGTCAAGCGACGGACACACTATATATGACTATATATGCTCCAACAGTTGGGCTGATGTGCTCTATTTGAAGTACTTGGATAAGGACAAGGAGGAGTCGACC
Source organism: Flaveria linearis (assembly GCA_024085815.1). Taxonomy (NCBI): domain Eukaryota; kingdom Viridiplantae; phylum Streptophyta; class Magnoliopsida; order Asterales; family Asteraceae; genus Flaveria; species Flaveria linearis. Next base: position 63,055,352 of record CM044009.1, read on the forward strand.
CTTGTTGTGAATTTTGCATATGAGGTGGACCAGCCCAACCACATAATTCCATTGTTGACCAAATGGAGTCTGCCATATTCCTGGAAAAGTAGGGTACCAAGGTGCACGTCCACGGCCATGAAAACCGCATCCCCGTCCCCGGCCCCTGGTTCTGTCGCGTCCCCGTGATCTGTCCGTGTTTGTTGTCGAGTTCGAATGGTTGTCAGCAAGAGGTTGATGGGTTGTGCCAGCTGCAAGGGCAGTCCCAGCGGTCTTGGAAGCAGCCAACGCCTGATCCACTTTCCGGGCTTCTACCTGAACTAATTTCGAACGAGCCATGTAGAACGATGGCACAGGTTCCTGTTGTTGCAAGATTGTAGCAATGCCCTTATATTGCTCATTCAGGCCAGAGATTAATTATATATAGTACAAGACGATCATTGTTGACCGGGGCGTTCACATTGGCGAGTTGGTCGGCGATTACCTTGAGTTTCCTAGCAGTAAGCAACACGTTACGGAAGCCGTCCAAGCGAGTGTTGGAGAACTTGTGAAGGAGATGAATGGCGCGAGAGCTTTTGTTGTCTTGGAAGATGTCTTCGATGGGGCCGGTCCTATTTTTTTAAAACACACGCACAACGGGACTTTTTGTAACTCCTGTCACGGGTGCTCTGCCTCTCTATTTTTTTTAAAAAAGGTTCAACAAGATGAATAGCGTCGTACCAATCGAATAGAGTTGGAAGCCTCTTTTGTAGAGGCAAATTACCTTGTTGTAAAGTCGAATGACTTTAATGTATAGGCAAATAGAGTAAACAAACAAGCCCAGTATATCCCACTCAAGAGCAGGGTCTTTCCTCTATCCAGATAGGTAGAGAGACCGCTTCCAAAGAGACCCCTAGTTCGATAGCAAAAGCAGTAACGCTAACGAATAAACATATAATCCAACATACGATATGTGATATATGGTATATGCTACAGCACACATCATACAACAAATATTAAAATATCACCCAAAGGAAGTATAAATGAACAAGCATGTATCAGGGAAGCAGCAAGTTCCCCTAAAAAGGTCCAAGCGTACTACATACACATCAGGCCCCGTAACATTAATCCAAGTCCTTTCCTAGCTACAGGAACCACTAAAAGTCCTTAATTTTGATTCTACGCCTCCACTCACTCCTGTCCTCGATCATGTGCTCAGAGAGGTGCAAGTGTACCATATCCCGCCTAATTCTCTCTTCCCAAGTCAACCTAGGTCTTCCTCTACTCTTCCTACCCTCTATGATGATGTTCTCCACTGCTCTGACCGGTGCTGTCATTGGTCTCCTCTTGACATGTCCATACCATCTTAATCTTCCCTCTCGTATTTTATCTGCAATAGAAGCCACTTCTAACTTCTGTCGAAACACTTCGTTTCTTATCCGATCCAGTCTTGTATGGCCACACATCCACCTTAGCATTCGCATTTCCACAACCACTATTTGTTTCTCGTGCGATTTCTTTATGGCCCAGCAGTCTGTTTCCATATAGCATAGCTGGGCGTACCGCCACTCTGTATAGTTTTCCCTTGAGTTTTGCTGGAAACCTCTTATCACATAGGATCCCTGATGCTGCTCTCCACTTACACCATCCTGCTTGGACACGGTGAGCTACATCGCTGTGTATCTCCCCGTCCTCCTGCAGGTACGAGCCCAGGTATTTGAATCTAGATGTCCGTGGTACCGGCATACTCTGGATACTGATTTGGGTGTCCTCTTCCTCGTCACCACCAAAGTTACATGCATGTATTCCGTCTTAGAACGGCTTATCGTTAATCCTCTGCTCTCTAGCGCTGCTCTCCACTGCTCTAGCTTGTCGTTAAACTCTATTTGTATTGCTCTCTAGAGTACTAATACAAATAGAGTTAAAACTTAAAGTCTCTATTGTAGAGCTGGACCACTTTGTTGTAGAGGAACGTCCTTTTTTAATTTGTTTCTGAAATTAAAAGTCTAGAGCCAGGCGGTCTAACTGTAAAGGAAGGTGTAAGAGAGATGAGCCATCCAAATTGGAGGGACGTTTAGAGCATTCACATCCCATTCCTTATCTTTATCTATATAATTACACTAAAAAATCACTACTTCTTCTCTCTCCTTTCAATTAAATAATACTTTTTATACCCTTATCATTACTTCTTTCTCTCTCATTCACTCACAACCACTTTAAAAATATTAAAAAATTTATAAGGATTGTACAGTGATGCTTCAAATATACCAATCCATAATAACATTTTCTCTCTCCTTCACTCACAACCACTCAAAATCATTCCATATAATATACCAACACACTCACAAAATATAAGGCATGGGTTGTGAATGCTCTTAGGGTATCATTTAATCAAAAAAACAATTTAAAGGAAAAACTTGATCGAAATGGATATCTTTAGATTTTTCCTAATTATTACGTTGATGCAAGCGTCGAAGTAAGCGTGCTTACAAAACTTGTCCAATAAGCATAAACGCTTTGTATTTTTCATTATGAAATATTAGTAAAATTTTCTTAATTACTATACTATCACAAACATGCATTAAAAACTTATACATACGTATAAACACTTTGCATTTTGCATTCGAAGATACAAGTAGTGTGAAGATACTATAGAATATTCACCTCTGCTGTATTAGTGGACCATGAATTACTGTTTAATCAAAAGTGATTTTCTTGCACTTCACAACTTATAATTATTTGTTGTTGTACCCCCCATTGATGTTGTGGCCATGCCTTTTAGGGCCACCTTTGTGTTCTTCGGTAACTCGCCGCCGCCATTGCTACCAGAGTTGCGTCCGATCATCTTTGCTCTATTTTGCAAGCTCTTGGCGGCGATGGTTGGCCGGCGGTGATGCTATGTTAGGTGCGCTCGGTGACGTGGTTGTTCTATTTGATAGTTCTGTTACTGCCCTGTTGCCCTGCATGCACAGTAGTCACCGATCTATCAGTGGCGATGATCTGTGGGTAAATGGTGATTCGGTTTATGTCTATGATTGGGATTGTGATTATAATGTGCCTATGATTATGATCCTCTGGCATATGATATGTTTTGGGTTTTTGATTTGTTCTTGATGTGATACTGATTTGGGTGTTTGTGGTTGTTCTATTTTGTCTTGGCTTCCATTCGTTGGATCGTACGTTGGGTTTATGTCAGGCTGTTCTTTGCCTGTGATGATTCGAGCATGAACAGGTGTTTGTCCTGGCGTGGCAACCGTGTGTGAATGGATTGCAGCTAGAGGCGCCGGGTCTGAGCCAAATTCATATCCATGGTTGTCATGTTTAGCATTGGTATCAATTTGTTCCTATATGTTTAAATGTAGTTGAATGAACGGTAAACAACCGTATTGTTCTTAATGATTTGATGCTTGCAACGAAAGTTCCTTTGAGTTTGTTTTGCCCTGTTCGTGAGCATTATAAACCGTAAGAAAATGATACTTTGGTAGATGGTTTATATGTTGGTTATGATCGTGTCACTCTATGATGAAAGGAATGCTTAAGAGGTTGATGAATTTGGATGGTGTTGACCCTAAATGGCAGGCTGTTTTGTTGCCTAAGATTGTGATGAGGACACTACGCGCATTACCACATACTTCTTAGGCTGTGATGATATAAATTTATGTTCGGTGTTTGGCGCGGCAACATGTTTTGCAGCCACATTGAATCATGATATCTGAGCCTAATTTGACAAGTAGTCCGCTTGAAATGAACAGTATTAAAGAAATCTCCACCGTCCATATTCATCAACGTGGGAACTGCCACCTTGGCCAAGCTACCATGTGGAACAGTGTTCTTACTGTCTGGATTCTTCCCTCTATTGGCTAATGCCTCATTTGGTGGACACGTGCTCGCTTTGGATTCTTCCCTGATTCTTGCTTTATTCAATTTTTCCTCTTTGATTCTCCTGCATGCACTGTGTTTATTTCTCTTTTGCTCTACCTCAGCTTCCAGGTATTTTCGCCTCCTTTGTTGCTGTTAGTGTTGGCGATTGTAATGGTGGTTATGGCGATGGCATCTATTTTTCGGGGGTGGAGACGTGTTGGTGTCGCTTGTCACTAGGTTGAGGTGAACCGACGACCGCAGTGGTGATGGTGGTGGTACCGCCGCCTCTGCCCTCTCTTTGCCTCACAATCTCTCCCCTACCCGTTTAGGGTTTTAAGATCTCGTCGGCTACGTGGCCGTGATGGTTAAACCTGATGTCGCTCTGCCTCCCTTTGTGTCTGAGGTGGGATGGATATTAATAGTTTGAGGGTGATGATGTGAAAGTGTATGTGTGTTGGCGAGGCAATCTATCTTTTGCAGCCACGACACATCATTTCTGAGTCTTCTAATACCGACTTATATCATTGTGTGGTGTCGTAATCGATTTTTTTCCGCCGCGAAGCGCGGTCGGATACCACCTAGTTTAATCAAAAAACAATTTAAAGGAAAAACTTGATCGAAATGGATATCTTTTAGATTTTTCCTAATTATTACGTTGATGCAAGCGTCGAAGTAAGCGTGCTAATTACAAAACTCATTCAATAAGCATAAACGCCTTGTATTTTGCATTATGAAATATTTAGTAAAATTTTCTTAATTACCATACTATCACAATACGTATAAACACTTTGCATTTTGCATTCGAAGATACAAGTAGTGTGAAGATACTATAGAATATTCACCTCTGCTGTATTACTGGACCATGAATTACTGTTTAATCAAAAGTGATTTTCTTGCGCTTCACAACTTATAATTTTCACTGTTTAAGGTAGAGGTGGCAGAAGAGATCCAAAGATATGATTTTGGGTCATAATGGGTGTTTTAAAAATAAAGATAGGTTAAAATGGATTAAATAAAAAACACAAGTAGGTCAAGATGGGTTAAAAGCTTTTTTGGAAAAAAAACATAAGTCAAGATGGGTTTTTAAAATTAGATCTACAAGTCTAAGTAAACGTTTCTTTCACTCAAATTGATCGCCTCCGTCGTAAAAGGCACTACCGCACCACCGCACCACCACCACCACACCACCGCATCACAACCGTCCACCACACCACCACCGCATCACCACCGGTCCACCACACCACCACCGCATCACCACCGGTCCACCACACCACCAACACACATACAACCTCCTACCTCTGTCGAGTTTTATCGCGCATCACCACCTATCCGCCGCGGCGCCACGGGTCCGCCGCGCCGCCACGGGTCCGCCGCGCCGCCACGGGTCCGCCGCGCCGCCACGGTCCGCCGCGCCGCCACGGGTCAGTTGCGCCGCCACGGTCAGTTGCGCCGCCACGGGTCCGCCGCGCCGTCACGGGTCCGCCCCCCCCCCCCCCACGGGTCCGTATATGCATCTATCTATATGTGTTGTTAGATTGTAGAATACTAGTAAAATTGTGTTGACTTTTTTAAAAAATGATCCATCCTGATCAGAATCCATCCTGATTCAAACCCATATTGACCCAAACCCACCCTGACTTTTTTTCAAAATGACCCATCCTACGCCAAACCCATCCTGACCCAAATCCGTCCTAACCTAACAACCAACCCAATCCAACCCGTCTATTTTGTCACCTCTGGTTTAAGGAATAGTAAATTTACCTCACAACTTAAGTTTTCAAAGAGTACTTATGACGTGTTTTTTTTTTTATTTTTATAATTTAATTAAAAATCATTAGTTTATAAATTTATCTCTTATATTTAAAATTTTTTTCATATTTCATTCCTTATCTTTAAAAATAAATGGATTTATTTAGTTTTTTTTTAATATGAGATATTTTTTTAAGTTTAGCGTATATTATTAGAATAAAAAGGCTTTACCAAACTCATTATGAATGACTAAATGCTCTAATAGTTGTTATATAATTTGGTCTCCAAGTTGTCAAAGAAAAAATTTTCAGATAATAGCAAAATGTGAAACTCATATTTCTTCATGTGTGTCAAATTTGAAGCAACGACACATTTTAAGTAGCGAAGCATGATACTGTAAAAAAACTTATACATTATGCATATAAGTCTAGGAAAAACTATTAGGTACATTTCAAAGTATAAATGTTTTAATTCGGTTAAAAAACTGGTCGTCTTTTTAGGTGAGTCTCTACAGCTCTGGATACGTTCTAAAATTTGTAGATCGGGATTGTTTTCGCAAAGAATACATGGTGTAGTATTTGGCTTTGATATGTTTCATTAAACTCGAACTTAGGGACAGTATGGCTCTGAAAGTTAAAAGACTCATCATTTCAGCTCAAGCTTACTTGAGTTTTTTAGACGCGTGTTGTAGATGCTTATAAACTCTTATCATTGTAGACGGTCTAACTCATACATTGTAACATCATATTTAAATTATGTTGGTCTCACTTAATTAGAATGTTTTACTCAGGCCAGGAGCCTTCATGACTCTCGCAATAATGTCCCAGTTAATTGCTTTTAAAGAGACTAGCGGGTTGGCCCGCGCGATGCTGCGGGTGCCACCAAGGGTTATTTCCGACATGCCTTAAATTACATTTTTGTCCTTAAAAAGGTTACGCAAACTTAGTGAAGAAGCAAAATAAAATAGTCGGCAATGATTAATTTGCATAATGCAAGCTTATAATCAAACAAAATACATAAAAAACCATGTGATTATAAAAGACTTCACTTACATATGATGCTTAATATGATGTAGATCTCATCTATTACCATTTTGACCGCTAGCTTTACATCCTTTGTTATAATGAGAACCTCTGATGATGACTCAAAAGATTGGTTAAATCCAATATTAGCATAACCTTGTTCGTAACTTGTAAGTGAATATATGCCTAAGTGCAGCTCATTAACTGCATTAACAACTTTCCACTAATCCGTGTATTTAGCTGACAGGTTTACATTCAACCCTCTCTAATTTCAACAATTGACATTACCCTCCCTTTTATTCTACTTAAATTATAACAACCCAGCTGGCATTCCCTTCATGCTTTGCACCTCTTCATGACCCATCCTTGCTTGTTCACAGTCAAAACCTTATTAACCATGAGCATATCATATCATAAGCAACTACATGTTCAAACCAGTAAAGAACATAAACCCATATAATCATGAGTCTTTGAGTTCATGTTTATGTATATGTTTCCTCTATAAGGTTTCATCAAAGATTCCATATTAAAGAACTAGATGTTAGAAACACAACCTTCAAAAATAGACATGTTTGAATGGCCTCTACTATCAAGATTGTTGGCAGCCAAAAGTAGCCATAACTTGCTCAAATGATAACGATAAGTATGGGGGTAAATGAGCAGAACAAGAAGCATACATAGAACCACCCGCAACGAAAATTAAAAGGATGGAATCGACCATTAGAATAACGATGAAACCATATTCTCAGGTGGCTACTTGGCCGGGTTGAGTAACAAGTAAAACCATGTAACTTTCTGTAACAAATAACTGAACAGTTCATCCTTTGAGCAAAGCGGTCACACATTTAATAACAATATATCAGTTATAATTTAAGGCAGGTTTTGTCCTTACCAAAAACATTTGGCCATGTCATCTAGATCTTCACTGTAGGTGGCCTTCAGCTTGAATCGGATCATGAAAATGACCCAAATAGTAGACACCAACGTAGCGAAATCAAGAATGGTATCAATGTCGTCTTCCATCATAAAGCTACATATTAATCTTACAGCTAATAAATAGGTGTATATTCTTGCGTTTGTAATGAAAGGCCTGCAACTGAACAATACATCTAACTACCTTAATTCCATAGAATAATAAGTTCAAAATAAGATAAAAATGCACATCATAAATAAATATTTGTATGCACACAACATTAGATCATAGAAAGCAAATAATTATATAAAACAAGCAAATCAAAACAAGCAAATCATTATAAACACATGTACTTATAAAGAAATGGCATTGATCATTTGAAAAGTAGAAACACCGATATATTTTCTTGATAAGAAATGATAATCCATGAAGATCATTCAAAGCGCTATAATAATTAAAAAATTAGCAAGATATCATTCTCAAGAATTCAAGATGACAGTAGTTTGGAATAAACTGATTGATATCTAATTAAACAAATTAGCAAGATATAGTTCTCAAGAATTGAAGATAACCATAGTTTGAAATAAACTGATTGATATCTACTATTGTTTTCACTCTGCTGAAATTATACCTAAATCATTAACTTTTGGTGAATAAAACACTAGCTTGTAGTAAACTTTAATATGCGGAACTGGTACATGTAGCTAGATTCTTATTAGCTTAAATTATAAGTTTATTAACGATTATGGACAAACACCTTCTCATAAATTCACTACAAGAAAAGTACTTTTTTGCGGCGATACCAATCGTCGCAAAAAGATCAATTTTCGTCGCAATATATTATTTGCGACGACACTTTAGTCGCAAAAAAGTCGCCGTAAAAAATTGGTCGCAAAATGTTATTTGCTACGACATTTGCGACGATTTATTTTGTGGGCCCCACTTGGTATAAAAAAAGTGAAATTCTGGAGAAAATTTTTTGCGACGATTAAAATGTGATATTTGCGACGATTTGGTCTTTTTTGCGGCGATATATCGCCGCAAAGTTTTTGACCAAAATAATTTTTGCGGCGAACAACTTAAATATGTATCAATGTTTTTTGCGACGATTAATCGCCGCAAAAAAACTTTTTTTTTAAATAATTTTGCTGTATTTACAGCAATCCACCCAGATTTTTCTGGGTACCAAACCAACCTGCTGTTCAAAATCACTAAACACTATCAAAACCATCAAACCATTCGCAAAACATAGTATATAAACAAAATATGTTCAAATATAATAAGTTAAAAGTCACACAAACAATGTTTGAAGATATTCATAACAATCACTAAAAACCATCAAACCATCAAACCATCAAACCATCCTATGACGACCCACCTTCATCATCTTCATCTTCTTCATCTTCTTGAGAATGACCACTTCTCCTCAACGCGCTCTGGACTTGGCTTTGGATTTGACTTTGCATTTGTGCCATCGTATTAGCCATCATCTATGACTGCCATTGTTCTTGCTCACTGGCCAGTCTCGCTGCTATCATCTCCTCAACCTCAGATTGTGAGAACATCCGCTAAAGATTCAGGTTGATAGACATTGGGCTAAAGATGTACGGCCGCCATGTCCCTTGATCGTCTGCTTCCCTTTGTTGGACTTGTTGGTTGCAGACCGAGCCTTGACTTCAGGAGAAGTATAGTAATCCACATAGCCTTTCCATTCAGATTCTTGCATAGCAGGTGGCACAACATCAGAAATATCAACCCTGTCCTCCCCACCTATTTTGCTAAAATGCTTTTGCTTGAACTGGTATTTGTGATCTTTATACCGATTTGCAGCATATTTCTCAATGCTGCCCTCAGGCCTTCGTGGGGAGTCATATGTGACAACCCGAAAATTTTTCGTGATTTACTATAATTTTTATTTACAATTTATTTTTATATTTTTATTATTATTAAATAATAGTATTAATAATAATAAAATAATGATAATAATAATAATAATAATAATGGTATCATTAAAAATAATAATGTTAATAATGATAATAACTATAATAATGAAAATTATTATTATTAATAACAATTTACAAAATTAATATAATTGATTAATAAAGTCCAGGGGGTAGTTTTGCAAATCTTAAAACTTGTTTTAAAAACTTAAATCATGAAATAATAAAACATCTAAAGTACAGGGGCCATTGTGTAAATTGTTTTAAAATACCCAACCCGCCGCCCGTCCCCTTCGTTTTCCGGCCAGCCTCTCCGGCGGCTCTCCGGCGGCTCTCCGGCAGCCCCAAAAGCCAAGAACATCGCGATTTTAATGCAATCCAACTATCCCGACACCTTCTAGAGGATGGACCGAACTCGGGGACCATTTCAATTTGATAATTCAAGTCGGTGTGGTGTGTTTACCACTAAGCCGAATTTTTCGGCCGACCCACTCACCATAAACGCATTATCACTGTATTATATTCAAATTAATCGAACGGGACTGGCTATATAAGCATTCCTAAGCTAATGGTACATTCACCACCTCTTAAACACTTGAAATCGAGCAATCCGATTACCCCTCTGCCGCGGACCTGCAACCGGTCGTATACCCACTGTAGAACTTCGAAACAGGTACTTAAACACCATTGTGTTCGTTTTTACAAGGGGAACAATAACCCCATGAATTCTGATGCAATCGAAATCGATTTGGCTTTCGATTTGGTTGAGGATCGAACCTGGGGTTTTCTTGGTGATTTGGGATTACTTGGGTTAAGTTTAAAACAATTAAAAGAGGAGTTTTAACCGCGGCCGAGGCCTTGGTTTACTGGTTTGGGTGTGTGCTTGTAAACCGGAGGTCAGGGGTTCGAACCCTGCCCCCAACACATTTTTTTAAAAGCCTTTCTAAGTCTCCTAAAAATACAGAAAAATTATTAAAAATTATAAAAATAATTTTTATAAACTTTGGTAATTTTAGAAATTATATAGTTAATTTCTGGAAATTTATTTCTTTAAATCTTATTTATTTATTTATGTAAATAATAATTATTTAAAATTGCTATCTTTATAAAAATGGATTTATTTATAATAATTTAAATCATTAAATTATTAATGGATATTATATTATTTATGGAATAATTCTGATAATATAAATGCAAAATTTGATTTTATAAATATTTATAAAATCTTACAAAATTAAATATAAACTTACATAATTAAATAATGTTTATAATTTATGTTGAAATCATTATTAAGATAATCAAATGAAATATAAATCTTTAGTTATTAAAACAAAATAACTAAATGATTTAATTATATGTTTATAACCAATTCCCGAGAACCAAATCCTAAATCAATTGAACACCAAGTTCAAAGATCTAACTTATTTAGGTTATAAATTTGTATTTATTTACTTATGTGAATTATAATTCCTTAGGAGCAATTCACTAGCTTATCAACATCACACGAGAATATTGAGGTGAGTTCAAGCCCCACTATTTTACTAAAACTCTTTTGGGGGAGATAGCATACTGGTAATGTTACAAACGTTTTCATTATATATTTAAGATGTGTATGATATTAATATAGTGCTGTTTATCATTATAAAAGTCCTCACACTTTCGAATTGTTAATATTGGATAGCGGGGAAAGTTGGGTAGTACTACTGGGTGTGACGAGCCCCACCTGTGAGACTTGAGGTCAACCGGGTGCAATTTGTCCTATGATTATTCGTCACGATATGGTGAAGTCGTGACGGGAGGCAAACATAACATAGTCAGCTTCAATGTCGAAATCACTATTTAATATCATTTGTGAATGGACTAGCTAGCCATTACAATGCACATGCTTATATATACGCTGTTGTTAAACTGGAATGTTTAACTGTGAACTCTTGAACTGATCAACCATTGGATTGATACACGCTATTGTTAAACTGTGATGTTTAACTGTAAACTCTTGAACTGATCAACCATAGGGTTGATACACGCTATTGTTAAACTGTTATGATTAAACGCAAACTCGGTATACACTTTTGCTAAACTGTTATGTTTAAACACAAACTCTTGAACTCACCAACCATGTGACTTTTAGTATGCTATTCTCAGGTCACTAATCTGGAACTGCTGATAGGAGCACCACACGGGTCAGCATGCATTTTAGAGACTTGAACTTAAACCGTATTTACTTGTTTTTATTTATGGTTTCAATTACTTGGTTGGCACTTGTCTTGCCATATGCTACTTTCACATATTTTGGGATGATTTGTTTACTTTATGCTTCCGCATGTAATTCAAAAGTTGAAGTTTGGTTTGTTATGTTAACCGTTGCATATAGAGTCGTTCCGAGTAACTATTGACTGTGATCCTGGTTTGTTCACACGCCTCGCGGTAGAACTCCGCACGTGGATTTTGAGGGTGTGACATCATATCAAAATACATCTGCAAATTATGAAACAAATAGCTTAGTGTATATATTTAATCACTGAATTTAATTATCAAAAACTTAACCTGTAAGTCAGGCCAGATAGTCACCTTCAACTCTGCAGGTATCTTTCTCCAGCTCTTGTAGTTTTGAGGAAATTTGTCAACGATTGTGCCAACCAGTGAAGCAAAGGTTGCCTGATTGACACCCACAGGTTTGTAGGTGTCATGCGTACCTTGCTCAAATTCAATTGTGAGCAAATTTTCTTGTGGATTTCTCTTTCGCATACCTTGAAGTGTGGTCTTTCCACGCTTGCCTTGTCCTGCAAATTGATAATAGTATAAAAATTCTATGATATAGTATAAAAATTCTATGTAAATTATATATTTTCATTTTAAAAGATAATAGTATAAAAAATTTGTCATACCTCGTCCGCTGCCGCTGCCGGAGTCATCACTGACCTCGCACTGTCGTGGCGGCTGCCACGATCGATCATCATCGGGAGGACCACCACCAGGTGGACCACGGCCATAGGTATGCCCACCGTGACCTCGGGCCACGTCTGCCATCTGTAAAAAAAGATTATATAAGTATACAAATATACCGCAATTGAATCATTAGCTAAACACACAATTGAAAAAACAATTCAATAAACATAATAGATCAAACATAATAAATGATTCGGTTAAAATTAAAAATTACAATCAATCGGATTTATCGGTGTGATAAGAATCTTCTCCACAATCATTATTAAATTCGTCTAATTCATCATCTGAATTATCAGAAACGTCAACAGCTTGGTCTGCATCGTCGTCTTCACCCTCATCCGTATCTTCATATGTCTCATCTCTACATTGACATGCTCAAGGGAAACATCGACTTCTGTAGCTTCATCTCTACTCATACCATCATAAGTTAAATTATCTAAGTCAGCAGACAACAAAAGCTCAGATGAAGTGCTGCCATGAATTAAATCTGCTTCATTATTTTCCATTATAATATCTCGGTCCCAAATCTTCCGATGATTCACCTCTTGGACGATCTTCCAATGTCTGATTGATTGAACTCTTTGACTGGCTTTAGACGGTTCGTCAAGATAAAAAACTTGCTCTGCTTGTGTTGCAAGAATGTATTGGTCATTTGTAAACCATTCAGTTTGGGTAGAAATACTGGTTATGTTATTTTTAATGACACAAAGTTTGTTGTTATTAGTTTTAAACCATTTACATCGAAACAACACAACCTTACAACGGTCTAGATAGCCTAGCTCCAGAATCTCTTCCAACAAACCGTAATACTTTGTTCCATCTTGACCAGTTGTTGAGATGCCGCTATTTTTAGTTGTACGGCGTATGTCTCGGCTATGAACTACAAATCTCACACCGTTAACTATACAAGCGGTGTAAGAGTTTGCATGTCGTGGTCCATTTGCTAAATGAGGACTATTACTAGATTCATTTACTCACCGACGGTTGATCTATTTGAAATAAGAGAAAATTACAATGATTATGATACTATTTGAAATAAGAGAAAATTACATGATATTAGTTTGTATAATCTGTTTTATACATAAATGAGTTTACCTTCTGTTTAAACTAGTTAGGAAAATTTGCTTCCAAGTCAGTTCCATGCGGCATTTGAGTAATAAATTCACTATAAATAATGTTACTTGCGTTAATTACAATCACTATAAAGATAACTTACGAAAACACAACCCGAAATAGAAAATACTTACTCTTTGTATTCTTCGATCCTGGAGCTGTTGTCAAGGACAAACCAATTTAGATTTGCCCAAAGCACACCATCCATTTTTTTATCAACCCCCTTGCTGATAGGTGTGCATAGCGATTGGAAGACATAAAACTCACGTGTGGGAACTGGGGCGTCTTCGTTTCTGTCCGGCCGATTAAATCTTGTCGGTACACCGTCAAGATACCTTGAACAGAAAGTTAAGGCTTCATCTGCGACATACCCCTCCGCAATGGAACCTTCGGGCCTAGCCTTATTTCTAACATAATTTTTCAGCTTTTTCATGTATCTTTCAAATGGATACATCCACCTCATATAAACTGGCCCAGCTGGAATGGCCTCCTCAGGTAAATGCATAACCAAATGAATCATTATGTCAAAAAATGACGGAGGAAATATTTGCTTGAAAGAACACAAAATTTTAATCAACTTCTCCTCAGCATCTTGCATGTCAGATGACATCAAGTTCCGAGCACAAAGTTGCTTAAAGAATAAGCACATCTCAATTATTGTTGTTGAAATATTTTTATCCAAGTACGCTAGAGCACCAATCGGAAGCAACCGTTGCATCATTATATGATGATCATGTGATTTCATCCCCGTTATTTGGGTATCATTATCGGTTACCTTATGTTTAAAGTTAGAGCCAAAGCCATCAGGTAGTTTTACTTCCTTAATGAATTGACAAAAAAGACTCCTTTCGACGTTTGAGAAAGAGAACTTAGGATGAGGCTTTGAGAGCTTACCGCGACCGTTATCTACAAGCCACAAGTCACGTTGAATGTTCCATTGTTCTAACACCATTCTTGCCTTATTAGTTTCTTTGGATTTTTCCTTGTTCATCATCAACGTATTCAACAAACTCTCGCACATATTCTTTTCGATATGCATAACATCCAAATTATGTTTTAGTTGAATTGAAGACCAATATTCAAGCTCGAAGAAAATAGAACGCTTGGTCCAATTCAATTCAACATCGGAATCACGTTTTCTCTTCTTACCACCAAACTGAACATGTTTCCCAGAAATACGGGGCGGCAATTTATTAAGTTGTTCCAAAATCTGATCATTTGTTTTCCTGTTAGGAGGACGTCTAGTCTCGTTCTTACTATTGAATGACTTGTCCTTCCTCCATTTATGATTCGTTGGTAACCATCTTCTATGCCCAACATAAGCAGTTTTTCCCAATACATGAACAGATGGAGTGTCTTCCTTACATGTTGGGGATTCAAAGTTACATGTTGGGGATTCAAAGTAACCTTGCCCACTCCAACCAGACAAGCTACTACGAGCAGGGAAATCATTGATAGTCCATAAAAGCATTGCACGCAATGTGAAGAAAGTGTTTGTAACCGCATCTTTTGTCACGACTCCGTCTGACCAAAGACTTTTCAATTCATCAACCAATGGTCTTAAAAAACATCAATGTCCTTCCCAGGTGATTTAAGGCCAGGGATTATTAACGTCATCATGAATGAAGACTCTTTCATACATAACCATGGCGGCGTATTGTATGTTGTCAATATTACCGGCCACATGCTATACGACGTACTCATGTTCCCAAATGGATTGAAGCCATCAGCAGCCAACCCTAATCTAACATTTCTAGGTTCTTTGGCAAAATCAGGATACATTGAATCGAATTCTTTCCATGATGTACCATCCACCGGGTGACGTAACTTACCATCTTCCGTGCAACGTCCAGAAGCATGCCATGTCATATGCTTTGCAGTGTGTCTGGAGCTATAAATACGCTTTAATCTAGGAATTAATGGAAAGTAACGCATAACCTTGTTGGCAACTTTCTTCCCCTTAGTGTTTGCGTCCTTCCATCTACTTTCATAACATATTGGACATTTTTGCAAATCTTTGTTATCCTTCCCCCAAAATAAACAACAGTCGTTCTTACAAACGTGGATCGATTCATATCCTAACCCAACTTTCTTCATTATCTTCTTCGCTTCATAGTTTGACGGTGGGATTTTAGCAAGCGGAAATGCAGTTTTCAGAAATCCTAACAATTGGTCAAACGATGTATCGGTCCATTTATTGATGGCCTTCATGTGACTCAGTTTTGCCAAGAAATCCAATGAAGACATCCCGTCACAACCAGGGTATAGTTCGGTGTCGGCAAGTTTCAGTAATTCAGCAAGTTCATCATTTGTATCACTCAGTGTATCTGTTGTGTTCATTGGCTCGTCGTCGTCGTATGTGTTGTCCTCTTGTGGGACATTCTCCTGACGAACATCGTTAATAAAATCATGTATTGGGTCTGTCGTTTGAGGTATGACTGGAACTACCGGTGACGGAACATATGATTCACCATGATGCGTCCACGTTTTGTAAAATCGGCAAAAACCAATATTATGTATATGGCGCTCTATTGTTGGAAGAGGAAACCAATAACTGTTATTGCAATTATTACACGGACACCGAGCTTTATTTTGGGCATTCGTATAATTCTTACACCTTTCCATGAATGCTTTAAGACCAATCAGATATTCTTTAGAAAATTTATTTTCTAAAGTAGTCCAAATCTTATCAATCGTCATAACTGTGTCTACAAACAAATATTAATTATCTTAACACATTTAAAACTAAGGAAATACAAACACAAATACACATATACATCCATACACAAATACACATATACATCCATTTTAATCACAATTTAACATTCATTTTAATCTCAATTTAACATACATACACACATACACATATATGGATATCCATACACAAATACACATATACAAACACAAATACCCACATATACGCATACACATATACATCCATACACAAATACACATATACATCCATACACAAATACACATATACATCCATACACAAATACACATATACATCCATACATAAATACACATATACATCCATTTTAATCACAATTTAACATACATACACACATACACATATACATCCATACACAATCACGCATATACATCCATTTTAATCACAATTCAACATACATATACACATACACATATACATCCATACATAAATACACATATACATCTTAAATATCTATTTTTTCATAACCATAAAACTTGCTAAACCTAATTCAAACAAATACATACATATTAACACATAATTAACATTCCAAATACATACATTCTTATATTCATACATACACACATGTTATCTCAACTAACTTAAACACCCATGTTCATAACCATATAAAAACAAAATTAGGTAAAATACATACATTCATCTCATTTTAAATTAGGCAAAACACAAAATTAGACAAAATACACACATTCATAACCATATTAACACACTAAACACATACATTCTTAAATACATACATACACACATAATACTTCATCTCAACTAACCTAAACACCCATGTTCATAACCATATAAAAACAAAATTAGGCAAAATACATACATTCTTCTCATTTTAAATTACACACACATATACATATACATAATACTTCATCTCAACTAACCTACACATATACATCTTAAATATCCATTTTTCATAACCATAAAACTTGCTAAACCTAATTCAAACAAATACATACATATTAACACATAATTAACATTCCAAATACATACATTCTTATATTCATACATACACACATGTTATTTCAACTTGCTAAACCTAATTCAAACCATAAAACTTCATCTCAACTAACTTAAACACCCATGGACATAAAATCCCTAATTTTAAAATATTTTCTACAAATTAACACAAAATTAGACAAAATTGAGGTTATTTACTTGAAATCAGAAGTGGTGGTGGTGGCTATGGTGCAAAGGAGCCGACGACGGAGATGGAGCAGCGGCAGTCGTACGTGGAGTAGCGACGGAGGTGGAGCAACGACCGTGGAGCCTTGCAACGGGGAGTAGCGACCGAGGTAGGGGTGTGGTGTGGTGTGGGGTGCGATGGGGCTGACGGTGGAGGGAGCCGATGGTGGGGTGCGCAATGCCGCAGTGGGGGTGAGGGTGCAGTGGGGTTGTGGTGTGGTGTTTTGTAAAATGGTGAAAATCTGAACTGATCCCGACTAAATGGGGGTTCTTTTTTGCGGCGATATGTCGCCGCAATAAAGAAATTGCGACGAACATAATTAATTATTTATATATTATAATATTTAATTGTTTATTGCGACGAAAAGTCGCCGCAAATGATTTAGCGGGATTTTTCCCGCCCTGAAAAAAGGTTTTCGTGATATTAAAAAAACAAAAGTAATTAATTTTAACTTTTTTGCGACGAAAAATAGCCGCAAAAAAGTTGTTGACTTTTAAAGTCAAAAAAATTATTTCCTTTTTGTCGTTTTGTGACTCTTTTGCGACGAAAAACTAGTCGCCGCAAAAAAAGTGGTCGTAAAAAACCATTTTTCTTGTAGTGATTGATGCATGCATTAAGTTATTTAATTCCATGATTGTCAAAGAATATCATGTTACCT
Source organism: Flaveria linearis (assembly GCA_024085815.1). Taxonomy (NCBI): domain Eukaryota; kingdom Viridiplantae; phylum Streptophyta; class Magnoliopsida; order Asterales; family Asteraceae; genus Flaveria; species Flaveria linearis. The sequence goes on from CM044009.1 coordinate 63,073,426, forward strand.
TGCATAATGAGCGACCATGCGAGATGCAAAACCTCAATCCCTTCCTTTCATAAGCCACCACAAAATTAGGCACCCACATTGTTTGACATGTTCTGGTTTGGCTAGCTTTTTTTTATTTGTTAACCCTAATTAATAGCGCGCCCAGTATTTGCCAATACGTATTGTTCATTGGCTAAACTGATGATGACACTTAATTAAACCTATTGTAAATGTTTAAGTTAAATGTTGTAATAAAACATTACAGATTTAATAGAAAAAAATGTTTTGCTTCCAACTTACAACAATAATTTAACCTAATTTGATAGATCAAAATTCATCGATATACATTTCACATACCGTCCATATATACACAGATTGAAAAAATTGATGCAGATTTAACGTAATCTTCATAAAAGCTGGGAACTCAAACATGGAACCACCTCAACATAAATAACAACATTTGCATTACTACAATTAACGACTAATGTGTTGTTGTAACATAAATAACAACATTTGCATTACTACAATTAACGACTAATGTGTTGTTGTATGAACAAAGCATCTTTACGTACACAACACAAATACATCAAACATAAGTTTATGCTAAACAAGAAAGTTTGAGGAGAATATATGATTTTAAGTTATTTCTTACTAAATAAAGAAATTGTCCATCTTGTTGGAATAAGTTTAGCATGTGTAAATAAGTATTAATTATGTATAATTAAGACTAGATATCCCGTGTATTAGTATGTTAGTTAATATGGGTCGAATGGGTCAATGTGAATAAACCCGGGCCATTAGACAGTTATTTGGCGGGACATAAACCGCCATTAACCGCAATTGTAACTACCATTAGAGTGTGGTATAAATACCATATTCACGTATTGATTATGTATGCATATTGAAAATCAACTTTGTGTTCTTTCTCTCATATATAAGAAGTGTGCAGTGAATAAGTGTGTGTTTGTGTGTTGTTTGTTTCGTCGCTCAACATGGCATCAGAGCCACGATCGAAGACCTGTGGAAGATTTGTGTTCGAACCAATATTGGATCTAGAAGATGCGTATTCAAGTTGTTTTGCAGATGGGTGTGAAGATTCACCCGTGTTCCCATCTTTGTACAATGACCGGGAGGGTCGAGGGAAGGCAAAGAAGTATGATCAGAGGGATCAGTCGGGGAACAGAAGTAGCAAGAAAAATAGGCAAGAATTACGCAGTCAAGCAGAAAGATTCAACATCGATCCGAAGCATCGATATACGGCAGAACGAAGAAGGGCCGCTCAAATCGAATTCAATTCACAGATCAAGAACAAAGGGATAAATCTGGGTTATCCGAGAAGTATGGTATGTAGTTATTGCAAGCAACCATTTCATTTTAGGCGAGGTTGCCCCGAGAAGATCAAGAATACTGAATTCTTGATTAAAGACACCGAAAATGAAACGTGGGATAAGATATGGTATGCAAGTCTCACTCGCAACCAACACGCAACAAGGAACAAAATGATGTTCAAAAGATTGTCAAATTCTTTTGGAACAGCAGCACGATCGAATGGATATAGTAAAGAATATTTTAGAGGAAGAGGAGATGTTGAAATATGCAGCGAAGGCCAAACATACTTAGTAGAATCTGTCTACTACGTGCCAACTTTAAGGAGGAACATATTAAGTATAGATAAGTTGGTAGAACAAGACTTTGAAATCACGTTCGATGGAAATACATGTCGAATAAAGAAGACGAATATCGACACCAAGAAGAATGTAAATATTTCAAGTTGCTGGAAATGCAAAGGTGCAAATCATCCTCCTTACATGTGTCCAGGAGAATCATCGAAGAAACCAATTGTTAATGAAAGGAATGCAAGAGATGATCAAGAAAAGAGTATGTTGGAGAATCACTTTGAAGCAATAACAGATGAAATCGACAAGATCGAAACCCGAAGGAATAAGGGAAAAGGACCAATCTTGTATCCAACAAGAGTGTCTTCACTTCAAGACTGCATCACATTTATGGACTTAATTCATGTTGCGGTTAAACTACAACAACACAAGGAGAAGTTCGAGGCAGATTTCGAAGGGATCATAGAATGGTTCATGAAAGATTTTATGAAGATTAGGGTACTTGCACCTATACCACCGAGAGATGTTTTTGGACATCGTATTAGTCTCTTAAACTTATATATGGCAGTGCAAACTCTGGGTGGGTATAATCAGGTTAACAAAGAAAATCTATGGAAGGAAGTAACAACACAATTGGGTTACAAATTGAATCTAATGACTGCAGCAGACACGGTGCATATGGAGAAGACCATCAAGATAGTCTATTTGAGATATCTTGAAATGATTGAATGGTATCACCTCAAGTGCAAGGGAAGAGAGCTTCAAATTGAAGTCGGTGAACCAAGTGACAACCCGTATGGAAAACTCCAAAAGATTATGAAGGATGGAGACTTACATCCGAAGAAGAGATTCAAGATATAAAGCTAAACTTAAGGGGGAGATTGTTGGAATAAGTTTAGCATGTGTAAATAAGTATTAATTATGTATAATTAAGACTAGATATCCCGTGTATTAGTATGTTAGTTAATATGGGTCGAATGGGTCAATGTGAATAAACCCGGCCATTAGACAGTTATTTGGCGGGACATAAACCGCCATTAACCGCAATTGTAACTACCATTAGAGTGTGGTATAAATACCACATTCACGTATTGATTATGTATGCATATTGAAAATCAACTTTGTGTTCTTTCTCTCATATATAAGAAGTGTGCAGTGAATAAGTGTGTGTTTGTGTGTTGTTTGTTTCGTCGCTCAACACATCTTATGAAAAGAACATATATATACTTACAATAATGATGTGTTTAGGTAACGATAATGAGAGCTGCATGATTATAATCATAGCAAATTCATCAAAGGCATACAAGTTAATGTTAAATAAGAGTATTATTATGGAGAAACAAATGAATGGCATGTTGCGTAACAAACATACCAAGTTTGAACATCCATTCCAACAGTAGCAGATAGAATGGTAATAACTTAAAGTCAATGCATAGACTTATAAGACTTCAAACAAATAAAGTTGATATCTACAAATATTGACTAAACCACAATTACAAAAAAACAAAACTTAAAATTGGAGATGAAATGCACTGCGAAGACATGTGTCCTAGGATTCATCTACAAAACCATGTAAATTTGAGAAAACTTTACTACCGGTAGTGATACTGGAACCATGATACGAACACTGTGTAAATGTTTATCTATTGGGAAAATGTCACAGAATAGTAACCAAGTTTTAAAAGTATTTTAATTTAGTCACTCATGTATATTTTTCTTAAATTGGACCATCAAATGATCAAATCGAGTCATCGTTAAATTTTCTTATGTCAAGTAAGTAACGATGGAAAAGATGTGGTAGTCAGAATTTGCAATATATAAAATTATATTAAAAAATAAAAAAAACTTGTTAATTATGAAAAAAATAAAAAAGTACCTAAATTTACGTTAACGTTCCATATTAGCATCAAAAGATAGAAAAAAATATTTTCTAATTGAAACAAAAAGTATAACATGCTAAAAAACATGTTAAGGCTTTTAATTTATATAAAATATAAAAACTGAGTGACCTAACTAGAACACTTTTAAAACATGAATTACCTAATTGGAACACTTTTGAAAGTTGATTACTATTTTACAAAGTTACCCCTTATCTATAAGCATATAAACCGGAAAATTGGGCTTGGATCAGCATAGTGAAATAAATAAAAGATCCAATGAATATTTAATTTATTTCAAGCCAACAATTTTACATACAAAACCATTACATGTAAGTTCCAATGAAGGTAGGAAGAGCCAAGATTGAAGCAAACACACTCGATGCATAAAAACATGAGTCAAAATCAAACCTAAAAAAATAAACACCTGGTATTTTACGAAGTACAGTTGTTGCACAACAAGCAAACCTGGTTTTATATGAATTTGACATAAAAACTATCACTACCATAAAAGGTTTGCAGGTAAAACTCTGAAATTACACAAAGATTGGTCTTTAGATGATCAAACTTTTGCATACCCGTTTGCCGCTTCCAGAACCTTTCTTTCATTATCTCTATAAATACTCAACATCAAAGGCAAAAACACTTTATACATATGAAGATTTTAGAAAAGCAGTTGGAAAATTCAAGTGTCAAATCAAACATAAACATAGCTTGTGAATGATTAAGCTTGCTAGACTTCAGATTTCTATATAATAAAATAATCAAACACTAATCACTTTTTGTTTAATCCTTGTACGGTTGTTAAAATCAAGCTCAAAGTGAAGCTAATCTAACCTATTAACATCAAACTATAATTTGCAATGTCATATTTAATTATATAAAGTGTATGTACATGCAAGATGGAAAACATTCATTTCATTCTTAGGTTGTTGATAATGTGTGCTATTATTGTTAAATCTCATTTCAAAAGTTAAGTAAAGCGCATGAATGGTGTTTATCTTGTAAGCCTGCAAATGTGAAACAACCAACCCTATAACTACAACTAAAGCAACTCAACTCTGTAAATCACAAACTATAGCTGCTTAAAACTGACAAACACCCAACTTAAAGATAATCATCATCCACCTCCATTATTAAACGAATTTCTGTAAGAAACAATTAGCTAAAACTCAAAAGAAAATCAACATATAGTGTTTTAAGAACCTCAGAATTTAACCCGTACGACATACATTGTCGTTGTTGGTTCTTCAATGTCGTACATTGCTGGTCCAGGTCAATCACAATCCGTGTTTGAGTTGAAATATATAATCCATAGTCTAAGAACCAAGCCAATATTAATCAAAACAAACTTGCATCATTTCTTTTAAGAAACGCATAAAGGTGGAACAAAAAATAAAATCAAACACAATTTTCGTTTGAAACTAAGATGGAACCACAAAATAGAAATCAACCTAAAAAAGAAATGCATAACATTATCCAGTTATGCAAACCTCGATACCCAGAACATCAAACATAAGCTTCATTTGAATCGAACCCCTTGCTTGTGATTGACGCCAGATCCAGATTTAGATCCATATCCAAATCAAGAAGCAGCTAGTCATTGTCTGCTTGTTTGGGAGTTGCCATTTTTTCCACCTGACCAAGTCGTCCACCGCCTTCACCGTATCCTCTGCCTCTCGAGGTCTCTCCTTCCACCCAGTATCCACGAATAGAGCACCAATGAGAAACAGGGAGGGCACAACACCGGGAGAAAATCGAAAACGGCAAACGACTGTTGTAACGCCTAGATATTTTCTCTGAAGCCGACGAATGAAGAAAAAGAAATAAAGTCCCAAGTCGGGGGACCAAACTCGCCGACATAAGAAAGTTGGGTAAATGGAGATATTTAAAGGGAGAGGGCAGCCCTTACCCTCTCCCCACACCCATATTTTCAGCAAAGAAAAGAGGGGAGAAGAAGAAAGGGAGAAAAGAGAGAAAAAGGCTTGGTTCGAGTGGGTTCGGGCTTGAAAATTTTCGTGTAGCGGGTCAAATCGAAGCTCTACTTCTCGGGGTAGTTTGTGTGAGTTCTAGGACCCCTCTTTTACACGTTTTTTAATGATTTTGGGGCTGGAACACATCTGAAATTCGTTTTATGTGTGTGTGTGTGTTTGACCCATTTGGAGGTGTTTGCGTGTGGTGCGTTTGGAGTTTGTTTCCGGGCCTGTGTGCTTGAATAGTATTGTGGTATGCATTCCTAAGGTTTAGGATGGTTGATTTGGGCTTAGAATAGGTTTGGATGAGCTTAGAGGTCGAAAATGGCAGATTGGGTTCGGGATGAACTGCATTCTGCATCAGTTAGGGCTAGGCGACCGACTGGAGGCCATACGGCCGAATGGGGTGCGATTGATGTTCAGTCGCATGATTGAGGTTCATTTGCACGACTGAGGGACCAGTCGCATTGGGAGTCATGCGACTGAGGGCCTATTCGCATAAGTACTCATCCGTATTGAGTCCATCCGCATGAGGTCCATTCGCATAGTGTTCATTCGCATGGATGTCCATTCGCACGAGGCTCAATCGCCTGGTGTTCATTCGCACAGGGGTCAGTTGCATGGGAGGTCCTGCGACTGAAGGGTGCCCGTACGCCCATGTAGGGCTTGTGTACCCGAGGAAAAGCGTAGTTTAAGTACTGACTTTCGGGGGAAAGTGCAGATGTAAGTTTTGACGTGGATGATCCCATAAGCTCATGTAAGATGACTATTGAGGCTTTAGTGGTTATGTTGGGCATGATGATATTGCATGTTTATGTACGATGTATGTTATGTATGTATGATGGTGCCTTGTATGGCGATGACTTGGTATGTATATGTTTATGTCTACGTTCCTGTTATGTATGATTGTTTTCCCGTGGCTTTACGTTGAATGTTCATGATTGAATGAAAAGTATTATGTAACGTAAAGTGGAAGATAATGAAAAGATGAACGTAATGAAAGAAAGCATGCATTAATAATGAATGAAAGTAAGAAAGGCTTGCAAGCAAATGCATGAGGTGAGCGACCCTGCTGTCGCAACAGACTCGAAACGAGATCCTTGTCATTCGACCCCGGGCTTTATGCCAAAAGGCTCTGTGCCTAGAATGGTGGCTTCGGCCCACCGGCTTTGTGCCAATTAGTAAAGGAGCTTTGTGCTCGGAATGGCAGTTTCGGACCACGATGGGGGAAAAGCTTGACAGGATCTAGATAGAGCAAAGCATAATATGAACGCTAACGAAATATAACAATAAAGTATGAAATGGGATCCTTGTCATTCGACCTCAGTAATCATGGTTGTGTGCCATGAAGAGGATAAAGCTTGACAGGATCTAGATAGAAGTGAAAGATAATAAATGACGTACGAAAAGTGTGATAAGTACGGAATGTGCGAAATGTACGAAACGAACGAATGATGAAGATAAGGATGATGTTATCTATGTGTACGTATGATGTGTGATCACGTTCTAAATTATAGTATGAATTGAAAGGAAGTAAAGAATGTTTTAAATCGAAAGAAAAGTATATTTTATTAAAACTAGAACACTCAGCATCGCTGACTTTTTATGTGTTTCCAGTTGGCAGGTAATGATGCTGAGGATGGTACGGGGCGGCTACTCAGCTCTTTTTGATGGCATCTGTTCATATAATGCTTTTGTGATGAAATGCAACAATGTATTTTGTAACTGATTTACGATGTATTATTTTGCAAAAGCCTTTATAATGAAATGAAATGTCATTTTGAATGTTTCCGCTGCAATGTTCACTTAAGATAAATAAGAATGTACGTTTTATGTGTGATGATCAATCAGCTGTAAGTGTCCCGGGAACGGGGCCTTACAACTGTTTTGCTACCGTCGCCGCCAGTGGGCTTTCGATTGGGCGTCTGCTAGTATATATACATGTGCGGTAGGGAATACAATCGGTCAGGGGTTTAAATGTGGTCTTCAATGCCCATTAAATTGCTGAGTGAAACCTTCAATTGTTGGTTGAAGGGAGGCGGGAGGTCAGGGATGATTGTTGACGGTGTGTACGTGGGAGACGATGGAAATCGAAGAAGAAGATCTGGAACGGCGCATCTTACAAAACCAATGAAATTACTATTTTGTCCCACTGTTTTGTATTATATAGTAGTAAAGATAATTGTTTATACGAAACCCTTAGTAGCAATTACTTGACTTGACAACATATAATAAAGTTTATTTCTCAAATTTATAAGATAAATAAAAAGCGAAATATCTAAAACTTAGTCTTACATATTTTTATATGTCAACCAAGGCATCTTAGTCGATTTATCTAGTAAGCACCACTTCGGTTATCTTTAAATACAAATTGGAGATTTAATTATTTTTAAGGTAAAAAGGATCATGAATACTTTGAATTACGCACCAACAAATATAAAGCTTTAATCCGAATCTTCAACGGGAAAATGTTTCAATGATGGAAATTTTTTTAGGTGGCATGTTTTCAGGACAAAAGTTGATAATTGTTTTTGATTTCAGGTGTTATTCTGGTTGAATTAGCGGATATGCATGGGTGAGGTGACAAGAAGTCCCATCCTTAAAACATTTACAATCCATACTCTCTCTTTATAATTACACTAAAAACAATATTTTTTCTTTTCTCTTTTTAAATTAAATAATATTTTTTTCATACATTTATCATTATTTTTTCTCACTCATCCATTCATAACAACTTTAATAATATTAAAAAATTATAGGGATTGTACCGTATTTTTCTAAATACAAGAAAAAAAAGTATAACCTCCATAAATTCTATATCTTCTTTACTAATAACCACTTACAACCATACCCAATAATATAGAATATCCACTCATATAAAAATAAGGAATGAGCTGTGAATGCTCTTACATGAGAGAATGTCTCAAATCATTTATTTGAATAGTTTTAAAATTTTATTTTAATGCTTAACTTCATTGGAGTTATTGTAAAAATAGATGAAAAATTAAGAAAATATGAGAAGTATTATTATCAATTAGATCTTAGATTTAAGGGTAAAGAAAATCCGATAACATAATGATAATTAATTGAAACTTTAAATGATAAGCTAATGGTTTTTTAGTTTTATCAACATTTTCAAGTTTCACATTTTTTTAAAATGCTTGTAACTTTTACATACAACATTATTTTTTAAAGAGTTACACCAATAAAACCAATGTTTTTCTATCTTTAAAACACCTATAATTTTGATAAATAAAAAACAATTTTTTTCATGTTATTTCAGCTCATCGTGTAATATTTGGCAGCTTATGTGTAATATCAGGTAATTATATAATATTCATCAGATCATTATGACTAGTGTTGATCATTTTGTTACGTATTACGTTTTTTAAAAATGATAATTTTTAAATAATACAATGTTAAAAATGTAATTTTGTATGTTTTTCAGTTCATTGTGTAATCCTGAGCTGGTCATTGTATAATTCTTATCAATCAGCTTATTATGTTTATTGCTAATAATTGAGTTTAATGCTAATCATTGTGTTACCCATTGTGTCTAATGTTAACCATTTTGTTTTTTAAATGTTGATTTTCAAATAAAACAATGCTGAAAGTTTAATTTTTCTTACGTTTTTCTAGTTTATTATGTAATCCTGATCAGGTCATTGTGCAATACTCGTCAAGTAGCCCATTATGCCTATAGCTAATTATCGAGTCTGGTGTTGGTCATTGTGTTACCCATTGTGTCTAATGTTAACTATTGTGTTATGTGATGTGTTTTTAAAATGCTAATTTTCAAATAACATAATTTTTCAATATTTTTTCTAGTTTATTATGTAATCCTGATCAGGTCATTATGTAATCATTGTCAATCAACTCATTGTGTCGATTGCTAATCATCGAGTCTAGTGATGGTCATTGTGTTATTAGTTTTGTCTAATGTTGATCATTGTATTGTACATTGTGTTTTTTTAAAATAATAATTTTCGAATAATACAATAATAAAAAATGTAAACTTTTTATTTTTCAAGTTCATTATGTATTCCTCATCAGATCGAGTCTAGTGTTGGTCATTGTATTATCAATTATGTCTAATGTTGACTATTATGTTATATATATATATTTTTTTTAAATTGTGATTTTTAAATAACACAATGTTTAAATGTATTTTTTATATTTTTTAGTTTATTGTGTAATCCTAATCAGGTTATTATGTAATACTCGTCAAGCAGGTCACTGTATCGATTGCTAATCATTGAGTCTAGTGTTGGTCATCGTGTTATCAATTTTGTCTAATGTTGACCATTGTATTGTGCATTATGTTTTTTAAAATGATAATTTTCAAATAACACAATAATAAGATATATAAACTTTTTATTTTTCAAGTTCATTATGTATCCCTCATCAGATCAAGTCTAATATTGGTCATTGTGTTACCCATTATGTCTAATATTGATTATTATGTTATGCATTATGTTTTTTAAAACGATTATTTTTTCATAACATAATGCTACTATAATTTTTTACGTTTTTCAGTTCATTATATATTATTAATCATGCCATTGTGTAATGCTCATCAAAGAGCTTATTGTGTCAATTGCTAATTATAGAGTCTAGTGTTGGTCATTGTGTTATCCATTTTGTCTAATGTTGACTATTATGTTATGTATTGTGTTTTTTAAAATGATAATTCTCAAATAACACAATAATAAGAAATTATGTTTCAAATTTATTATGTATTATTTATCAGATAATTGTGTGATCTTCATCAATTCAGAAGATTACACAATAACCTGATGAAATTACACAATGAGTTAAAAAAATATTTTTTATATCAACACTATACTCTTTTTGAAGATTAAAAAATAATCGTTTTTATGGTGTAACTTTTTTAAAAAATAATATCATATGTAAAAGTTATGAATGTTTAAAAAAAGATGGAACTTTAGAAGTGTGAACATTACTAATTTTGCCCCCAAACTAATTTTGATCAAAAGGACACGTATCAACATCTTAATCCTTCTTACAATTTTAGTTTAGAAGACTTTGTATTTAAAAGTTTCTCTAACTTCATATATAATTTAGTTTTCTCTTGACTTGTTTAATTAACTTCTAAAACAAAATTCAAATACATAGTTTTGTTTAGTTTTTAACGTATATTTCAACATGAATTTTATTTAAAGCTGAGTTTGTTCGCAAAATATATTATTTTATGACAAAATAAGTTAGGGCAGCGGGTTTTCTTGTCACCTCACCACATCCGCTGGTTCAATTGGCATATCACAAAAATTAAAAACAAGTTTTTTATGCCTAAAAACCATGTTAAGTGTACATACACACTTAGGACTAGAAAAGCTAGCAATATATATATTTGCTGGATCTTTAGGGTTTATGATATGAATTACTGAGTCAACCATGAGCCACAATAAGTGAAATACTATATATGTCTACGTCTATATGAAGAAAACAATGAAGTGTTTTAGTTATTAGTCACTTAGTTGAACCAAGATACTTAAGGCATAGTTTTCTACCATCATTATGACCTTCAATCCTCTCGTAGTCACCTCTACTATCTCATTGAAATCTCATTCTTTCTAAAGATCCAAATCACATTTGACAAATTCCCCAACTTAATTGTTATCGCCAACAATTTTATGCTTCTATAAATTTCTGACTAATCATATGTAAAATACTCTTTGTTATCATAATCTGTATATGTCACATTCCGGCGGAAGCGTGGAATGCATTTTGGATGTGACTCGCTTGTTCAGAACGCATCGATTATAAGAAGTCAACTTTAACACATTAAAACACATCATAACATAACATAATACATTAATTTATCCTAAGATAGCTTAAGTTAGGATTACATCATATTTAAGTAATCAAAATTTGACATAATCCTATTACAAACATATTATTTAACTACTACATCTTCAGAGTCGATAGAAATGAGCGTCCACCGTAACACCGAAATCATAGATGTTAACAGTCAAGTTCACACAAACTCTTCCCACAACTTCTCCCCAGCCATGGTAAACATCAAAAGAGAATTCTATATTGTTAGTCATGGTTACCTGAAAAAGCATACTCAAAATAGTAAACGTAAAGTTAGTGAGATCATAGGTTTAATTCCAAATAAAATATTTTCAAAATAGTCAACAAAGATATGGAGATGATGGTGGTATTTGGTGATGGTGGTTTGAGAGCCGAGAGATGTGAGGATGTTTATGCGGTTGTGGTTGTGTCTTTTAGGCCGAGAGCAAGTAGTGGAGCTTCATTATTAGGTCTAGCCATAGATAGGTGAGGTGTGTGTTTTAGGCTTGCTTAGTTGACTACTAGACTTAGGTGGCAAGCAAGGAAGTTGGATTAGTGTCATGCAAGGTGGCGAGCAAAGGAGCTAGTGTGTCATCAAGTTATTAATTGAAATATTAACTAATGTTTTAGAATGCTTAATCGGGTTATTACCATAATGAACTGAGGTTAGGGTGTACTTAGTTTGATTTAGATGCTAAGTTACTTTTGATGTTATCTTTGTGTTGTGATGTTTGGTTAGGTAGTTCTTATTTCATTTGTTGTATATTTTGGTGTTACAAGGTTGAGATAACTAATCGAATTACATAATGGTTTCGTTAGATATTGTTTTTGTTAATGTTTGATATATATATATATATATATATATATATATATATATATATATATATATATATATATATGTATCATGATTTATGGATACATACATACATGCTAACGTAAAATGCATGCATGCACCATACTTAAACTTATATATATATATATATATATATATATATACACATGCATGCACACATAAATAATGTATACATGCATAACATACATTCATATAATTTGCTCATATATATATATATATATATATATATATATATATATATATATATATATATATATATATATATATATATATATATATATATATATATATATATATAAGGCACTATAATATATTTAAGTGATAACTTTGATTATAATCTAACCTAAAGTTTTGAGCTGTCACATTCTTCCCCCATTAAATGAATTTCGTCCCGAAATTCATTTGAGTGTGGTTTCTAAAGTTGAGAAGAACTTATCTGATTACTGTTGTTAAATAAGTGCGGATACTCCCTCTTGATTTCATCTTCTCTTTTCCATGTGTATTCTGGTCCTCTCTTTGCATTCTACTTAATTTTTACTATAGAAATTCTATTCTTTCTTAACCTTTTTACCTCCTTGTCTATAATGGCTACTGGTTCCTCCACAAAATGAAGTTTCCTATCTAATTTGACTTCTTGAATTGGCACCTTTAATGGTTCACCCGTTAGACATTTCTTTAAGTTGGATACGTGAAAAGTGTTATGTACCTCACTCAGTTCTTGAGGTAAATCTAATTTATATGCTACAGGACCAATCCTATCAATTATTTCAAAGGGACCAATATACCTAGGGTTTAACTTACTTGGCTTTCCAAATCGAAAAATTCCTTTTGTAGGTGATACCTTTAGATAGACTTTATCTCCGACTTAAAATTCCCATGGCTTTCTTCGCTTATCGGCATAGCTTTTCTGTCGATCACGAGTTGCTTTTAATTTATTTTTAATTTCCATGATCTTGTCAGATATTTCTTGTATTAATTCAGGGCCTGTAAGTTGTCTGTCACCTATTTCATTCCAACACAATGGTGATCTACACTTTCTTTCATACAAGGCTTCAAATGGAGCTATTCCAATACTAGAGTGATAACTATTATTGTATGAAAATTCGATCAATGGTAAGTGGATATCCCAGTTACCACCAGAATCTATAACACAAGCTCTTAACATATCCTCTAGTGTTTGTATTGTTCTTTCACTTTGTCCATCAGTTTGTGGATGATAAGTTGTACTCATATTCACTTGGGTTCCTAAGGCCTTTTGTAATGTTTGCCAAAATCTTGAAGTGAATATACTATCTCTGTCTGATATAATTGATACAGGTATTCCATGTCTAGACACAATTTCTTTCACATAAATTTTGGCTAGTCTTTCTATCTTGTAATCTTCTCTTATAGGTAAGAAATGAGCTGACTTAGTCAATCTATCCACTATAACCCAAATTGTGTCATATCCATTTGTGGTTCTTGGTAGTTTGGTTACAAAGTCCATAGTAATTTGATCCCATTTTCATTCTGGAATTTTTGGTTGGTGTAAGTATCCTAAAGGTTTTTGATATTCAGCTTTTATTCTTAAACAAATATCACAATTTTCCATAAATTCTCCGACTGGCCTTTTCATCCTGGCCACCAATATTGGCTTTTCAAGTCCTTGTACATTTTATTATTTCCTGGATGTACAGAATATATTGACTTATGTGCTTCTTGTAGGATATTAATCTAAGCATGCTATTGTCTGGCACCCAAATTCTTCCTTTGAATTTTAGGATTCCATCTATTTCTTTTTTCACATCTTTTAATTGTCCTTTTATCTTCAACATATCTTCTTTTCGGGCTTCCCGAATTTGATTTAACAAATCTGAACGTAATTCCGTTCTCATGGCACGCACTCGTAATGGCTTAACCCTTTCTTTTCTACTTAAAGCATCAGCTACTACGTTTGCTTTTCCTGGGTGATACTTGATTTCACAATCATAGTCACTTAGTAGCTCTACCCATCTCCTTTGTCTCATATTTAACATCTTTTGATCAAATATATGCTGTAAACTTTTATGATCCGTATAAATTACACACTTAGTCCCATACAAGTAATGTCTCCAATTTTTAGTACAAACATAACTGCTCCTAGTTCCAGATCATGTGTAGTATAGTTCTTTTCACTACCTCTAAGCTGTCTAGATGCATATGTAATTACTTTGTCTTTTTGCATTAAAACACATCTAAAACCTTGATGTGATGCATCACAATATGCTACAAAATTATCTCTTCCCTCTAGCAACGCTAAAATAGGTGCACTATACAACTTATTTTTGAGAAGTTCAAATGCCTTATTTTGTCTCTTTTCCCATACATACTTCTTATCTTTTTGGGTTAATTCTGTCAGTGGTTGAGCTATTCTTGAAAAATTTTCTATAAATCTCCTATAATATCCTGCTAAACCTAGGAATTGTCGCACTTCAGTTGGTGTCCTTAGAATTTCCCATTTCTTTACTGCTTCAATCTTTGCTGGGTCAACTTATATCCCATCTTGATTAACTATGTGTCCTAAGAATTGCACTTCTCTCTTCCAAAATTCACATTTTGAAAATTTTGCATACAATTTTTCTTTTTGTAGTAAATTCAAGGTTAGTCTTAAATGTTGCTCATGGTCTTCCTTATTTTTGGAGTGGATCAGAATATCATCTATGAAGACTATGATAAATTTATCCAAACAGGGTTTACATACTCTATTCATTAAATCCATGAATACTGCTGGAGCGTTGATTAACCCAAACGGCATTACAAGAAATTCATAATGACCATACCTAGTTCTAAATGCATTCTTTGGTATATCTTCATCCTGTACTCTTAACTGATGATATCCAGATCTTAAGTCTATTTTTGAAAATAACTAGATCCTTGCAATTGATCAAATAAGTCATCAGTTCTAGGAAGTGGATACATATTCTTTATGGTAAATTAATTGAGTTTTCTATAATCAATACACATCCTAAAAGTTACATCTTTCTTTTTAACAAAAAGAATTGGTGCTCCCCAAGGTGATACACTAGGGCGTATAAATCCTTTATCCAGCAATTCCTGTAACTGATTCATTAGTTCTTTCATTTCTGTTGGTGCTAAACGATATGGTGCTTTAGTAATGGAGGCTGTTCCTGGTACTAATTCTATTTTAAACTCTACTTGGCGAGGGGGTGGCAAACCGGGTAATTAATCAGGGAAAACATCAGAATATTCATTGATAATAGGAACACTTTCTAGATTCATCTTATCTAATTTTGTATCAACTACATGAGCCAAGAAAGCTAAGCATCTCTTCCTTAAACATTTTTATGTTTTCTTACAGGAAATTATTTTCATATCACCCGTAGGTTTATTTCCATATAAACATAGTGTTCTATTTTCATTAACCAAAGAAATTTTTATCATTCTTTTACCACATATAATTTCAGCATGATTCTTACTTAACCAATCCATACCTACAACAATATCAAAACCTTCTAATTCAATAGGAATCAGATCTATATCAAAATAATATTCATCTAGATTTAAAGTACAGTTAGGAATCAGCTAATTCTATCATGAATTTGTGCTTTAATTTCTCAGGGGTTTAATTAAGCAATGATTTAAATGTTTTCGAAATGAAACTACGAGTTGCTCTTGTATCAAATAATATTGTTGCGTACTGATTGTTGATAAGGAACGTACCCGTAACTACTTCTGGTTCCTGACGAGCCTCCACAGCTTGTATTACGAAAGCTCTCCCACGAGGGTTGTTCTGGTTAGCTCGAGCTTTGCCTTTCAGTTGTGGACATTCATTACGAAAATGATTTTTGTTTCCACATTGGTAACAGGCTGGTTTGGGGTTGGTGGGATTCCTGCAATCTCAGGATATGTGTCCTTTCTTTTTGCAATTATAGCAAATTACTATCATGCATTTTCCGTGATGATATCTTTGGCAGGTACTACACCATGGTCGTCCTTCTGCCTGGGTTTTCTTTTCTTGTA
The DNA here is from genome assembly GCA_024085815.1 of Flaveria linearis. Classification (NCBI taxonomy): domain Eukaryota; kingdom Viridiplantae; phylum Streptophyta; class Magnoliopsida; order Asterales; family Asteraceae; genus Flaveria; species Flaveria linearis. Next base: position 63,089,540 of record CM044009.1, read on the forward strand.
CTGCTCCTAGAAAATTTCTTTGTGGGGGCCGGGTCATTTTCTTCTGTGGGTTTTCTCCAAATTTCCTTCCTGTGTGGTTATCATTCCACTTTCTTTTCTCCCCTATCCTTGGATTGCTTAGTGATCCATTTCTTATCATTTCATCGGTTAGACTTTCTGACAAGCTTACAGCCTCCTGGAAGGTTTTAGGCATCGCAGATTTAACTAATCCCCTTATTTGCGGTACTAATCCATAAACATACCTTCCTATTCTTTTAGGTTCAGGGGTTATCAGGTGTGGAACTAATCTGGAGAGTTCATTATACCTGTCGGTATATTCCCGATGTGCAGCTCCTCCCATTTCTAATGCCAGGAATTGTAACACCCGTAATCTCTTATTAAAGAAATTAAAAGAACAAAATAGAAAGAAAAGGAAAGAAAGCAAAAGTTAACTTAAGTGGAGGGGCAAAAAGTGCCAAATGTGCAAAGTTCATATTTATTTACATAAAAAGGTGGTATGGCATCCCACTCTTGTTTCACATCATCACCATCTTCGGACATTTAGAGAGAGAAAGCAGAGAAACTTTCGGATTTTTGAAGAACAAGAAGAAGAATTCGATTTTTAGAAAATTTCTGGGTGTTAGAACCGTTTGAAGAAGCTTGGGTGAGGAGTGTAAACTGGGAGAACCACAAAGGTGAGTTCTAGACCCCGTATTTCACATGTTTTACAAACTTTTGGGGCTGGAAATACATGTAAAAATGTTTTACACTTATTATGTATGTTGCCCGTATGTGCATGCGTATGTATGTTAGTGATTTATGTTATGATTCATGCTTAGTATAGTATGTACATGCTTAGAAATAGGTATTATGATGTTTGGGGACTGGAATAAGACTTAGACACATGAATAGGCTACTAATACGACTAATAAGACCAAATAGTGGTCATATGTCCGAAACTTTGACTTAGAAAACCAAGTACAAGGTGATATGTCTAAATAGTGCTTATACGACCCATGAAATTTGCCTTAGAAATATTTTAAGGGTTATATGTCTGAACAATGGTCGTATGACCATTAGAAATTTTCTAAGTATGGGGTTATATGTCTGAACAGTGGTCGTATGACCATTAGAAATTTTCTAAGTATGGGGTTATATGTCTGAACAGTGGTCGTATGACCAGTAGAAATTTCCTATGTATGGGGGATGATACGACCGAACAGTGGTCGTATGACTTAGAAAAATTTTCTAAGTTTAAGGTGAAACGACTGAGCAGGGCTCATACGACTGAGCAGGGCTCATACAACTGAATAGGGCTCATACGCCCAAACACTTAGAATTTTTTTCAGGAAATTTCCAGGAATCCGGATTTTAAGGATTTGACCAGGGTTGACTAGGGTTAATTAATGATGATGTTTTATGCATGAAATGATGGTAAATGATTAACCCTTGATTTTTGTTACTGATTTTATTATCAGTATTTTATTATTGTTAACAATATTATTATTATTTTAATATTGTTAAGTATGTACTGGCATGACGAAGAATGACTATGATTTAACGAAGAGCATAATCATTAATAAGTAAAATATTAATGATAATGAGAAATGGAACGTAAAGTGAAAGATAATGAAAGAGGAACATGATGAATGAATGCATGCATTAATAAATGAACGAATGAACGTAAGAAAGGCTTGCAAGCAAATGAATGGAGGTGCACACCCCTGGCAGGTGTTAGCTCAACTGTGATGCGGGTTAGCTACCCCGAAGGATGCACACAGTGTCAATCTTTGAGATTGATAATGAGGTGAGCAACTACGTGTTGCAACAGACTCGGTTAGCAGGCAAATCATGAGATTTGCCACTGAGGTGAGCAGTTGTGTGCTGCAACAGACTTGGCTAACATATTGATAATGAGGTGAGCAACTACGTGTTACAACAGACTCGGTTAGCAGGCAAATCATGAGATTTGCCACTGGGGTGAGCAGCCGTGTGCTGCAACAGACTTGGCTAACATATGATAGAATGAAAGATAAGTGGTGCGTGTACTTATCTCAGGTGACTGGATCAGCTTCGTGCACAATGTTCGTGGTTGATCACCACAGGTCCAGCACCAGCTTCGTGCATAATGTTCGGGGTATTGTACATGTTACCAGAAGTAATGAAATGAATGAACGTACGAAAGAATGTAATGAACGTATGAATGAAAGAAATGATCGTACGTATGCAATGAATGTATGAATGAAATGAATGTATGAACGTATGTAATGAATGAATGAATGAAAGTAAGATACATACGAATGAAAGAACTAATATGAAAGGAAGAATATGAAAGAATATGAATGTAAACGATGAACGGCACACGAACGAAAGCTAATGAATGAACGACGAAGATAATAATGATATTATCTGTGTACGTACTTGTGTGACCGCATATAAGTAAAGAAAGGTTTTCCTTGAGATGAAAAGCAAAGTATTTTAAATTATAAAACTAGAACTCATTCAGCAACGCTGACTTTTATGTATATTCCAGCTGGCAGGTAACAGGTTGCTGAGGATGGCACACGGGGATGGCTACGCGGCGGGCAAGACTGACATCCATTTATGTTTTGACGATACTATTGTTTTGTAATTCATTTGAATAATTATTTTGTGACTTACGAACTAGAATGTATTGCTTAACAACAGTGTTTTAAATGAATGAAGGGTTTTGCCAACTTAATTCCGCTGCTTAATTTAATAATATGTATGTTTTATGCTGTGAATGACCAACTGTGAGGTGCCCGGGAACGGGGCCTTACAAGTTGGTATCAGAGCAAAAGTTTAAGTAAAATGGGTAAATTTTCAAAATAAACCTTAACTTAAACTGAGAATGGGACGGAAAAAGGGATGTCAGCCCGAGTAGCCATGTGCCATCAGGTATTGTTTTTCTTAAAAGTTAATCAGTATTATGTGCGTGTGCTATGTGATTTATGTTTTCTTAGTAGATTTAGATGATGATGTAGTCAGGATAGGAAGTGCTTGGGGTGTGAAGAGTAAAGTAAGTGGCTAATCATAACTGGCCACTGTAATTAAGGACTTACTATACTTGATATAAACTGAGCTGTTCCTTGAATGACTGTTTTAGTGTTTGAATCTTATTGCGCATAGGAAAATGGCTGGGAAGAAACCTTCTAAGGCTGCTAGAGGTAGAGGTCGTCCGCGTACAACTAGGAGCAGTGCTAAAGCTCCTAAGACGACTCCTGTGAACCCCGAGGTTCCTGACCGGAATGAACAAACTGAGAATGCTAGTCTGAATGCCTCAGCTAGGGAGGCGATTGCTGATGAGGTATACCAGGTCCTACAGGCAGTTATGCCATCTGTAGAGACTGATGTTATTCGAGCTATAAGGAACGAGGAAAGGAAGGAAAAGGAGGACAGGAGAGGGTCGACTGGAAAGGAAAGCAAGGGAGAAGAGGAACGACCGGATCCTGAGATAGTAGTATCTGACGAGGAAGGGGATGATGTGGTAGGGGTGACGACCAAGGGGTGCAATTACGGGGCATTCCAGAGGTGCAAGCCCCCGACTTTTGATGGAAATGGCAATGCTGCTGCTGCCCACCGTTGGGTAAGGGAGATGGAAGCGGTACTCGAGATCAGCGAGTACCGGGAGGATCAGAAGGTGAAGTTTGCCACCCACTCCTTTACTGACTCAGCACTATGTTGGTGGGACAATATTGTCCAAGCTGAGGGAAGCAGGGCCATAGGCAAGATGAAGTGGCCCGAGTTGAAGAAGCTGGTAGTTGAGGAATTCTGCCCTCACAGGGAACTCGATAAGGTTGAGAGGGAGTTCCTACAAATCGAGGCGGGAAACATGACACACCAGCAGTATACTACCAAATTCAACGAGATGGCGAGGCTGGTGCCGGATCAAGTGACACCGGTATTCCGAAAGATTAACCGGTACATTCAGGGACTGCCAGCTGATATCCGCAGACACTTGATTACTGCCCGACCAAGCACCTTTAGGTCGGCAGTAGACTTAGCTGGGAGGCTCTATGACGAGAGCGAAGTGATGGTGGTGGAGTCAAAGAAAACCGGTGGTGCTAACCGGAACTGGAATGGGAAACGGTTTGAGCATGGTGGCTTTACCCCGAATAACAAGAAGGCGAGAAGGGATGACCGTAGGGTGGGGTCATCAAGCTCGGGACCCAAAAGATGTGACAAGTGTGGTAAGGAGCACGGTGGTGAATGTAGGTGGGGGTTAAACGTCTGTTTCAGGTGTGGGAAATCCGGTTATATGGCTAGAGACTGTAAGGCTGCGAGGTGTTTCAACTGCGGTGAAGTGGGGCATATGAGTAAGGATTGCAAGAAGTCGAGGGCTGAGAGTTCCGGGGGAAAGAAGGTGGCAGGGACTGAGGGGCAGAAGACGAGTGCCAGAGCTTTCACCATGACCAGAGAGGAGGCTAGGACGGACCCCGATGTTGTGTCAGGTACGTTTCTAGTAAATCAAACTCTTGCTTCTGTGTTATTTGATTCTGGTGCTAGTAAGAGTTTCATTTCTGCTACTTTCTATGTTAAGTTGCCTGCTAGTAGTAAATGCATTGATGAGCCCTTTGAAGTAGAAACTGCTATTGGTAAGTCCACTAGAGTTACTGATGTGATAGAGGACTGTGCCATAGAGTTAGAAGGTCATAGGTTTGCTGCTAGATTACATGTGATGCCCCTAGGTGGATTTGATGTAGTACTAGGGATGGATTGGTTGGCAACCTATGAATATCGTATCTCGAAAGAAGATGATTAGATTGACGGCATCTGACGGAAGTCTGGTGACAATATACGGTGATCGGGTAACGATGATTCCGAAGGTGATTTCGATGGCGGTGGCGGGGAAGTGCATGAGGCGTGGATGCAACGCCTACCTATGTTATGTGAAGGATGTGGAAACGCCAACACCACAACTATCCGACGTTCCGGTTGTGTGTGAGTTTCCAGATGTGTTCCCGGAAGACTTATCGGGATTGCCACCTGACCGCGAAATCGAATTCCAAATTGACTTAATACCCGGTGCCCAACCTGTCGCCAAGGCACCGTATCGATTAGCTCCTACGGAGATGAAGGAGTTGATGGAGCAACTGCAAAAGTTGCTTGACAAGGGCTTCATTAGACCAAGTATCTCTCCTTGGGGTGCTCCGGTCTTATTTGTGAAAAAGAAGGATGGTAGCATGAGAATGTGTATCGACTACCGTGAATTGAACAAGTTGACCATAAAGAATCGGTATCCGTTACCGAGGATCGATGACTTGTTCGACCAGCTCCAGGGTGCCAGTTGGTTCTCGAGAATAGATCTTCGATCTGGCTACCATCAATTGAAGGTAAAGGAGCAGGACATTCCTAAAACAGCTTTTCGTACGTGTTATGGACACTATGAGTTTCTCGTTATGTCATTTGATCTAACTAACGCGCCAGCTGCTTTTATGGATTTGATGAACCGAGTGTGTCGGCCAATGTTAGATAAATCAGTGATTGTGTTCATCGATGATATCCTGATTTATTCGAGGAGCGAAGAAGAGCATGCCGGTCATATTCAGGAAGTATTGGAGACTTTGAGAAGGGAGAAACTGTATGCTAAGTTCTCCAAATGTGCTTTCTGGCTACGCGAGGTGCAATTTCTGGGTCACGTGGTAAATGCAGAGGGGATCATGGTGGACCCAGCAAAGGTTGAGGCTGTGATGCAATGGAAATCACCAAAGACGCCATCCGAGATTCGTAGCTTCTTGGGATTGGCGGGCTATTACAGGAGATTTATTCAAGACTTCTCCAAGATAGCCTCACCTTTGACAAAATTGACCCGTAAGGACGTGAAATTCGTGTGGGGTCAAGAGCAGGAGACGGCCTTTGAGGAGTTGAAGACGAGACTAACAAAAGCTCCTGTCTTGACATTGCCCGAGGGAAATGAAGACTTAGTGGTCTATTCGGATGCATCTTATTCTGGGCTAGGTTGCGTGTTGATGCAATGTGGAAGGTAATAGCCTATGCCTCTCGACAAATGAAGACCCACGAAGTCAACTATCCCACACACGATCTAGAATTAGCCGCGGTGGTTTTTGCGTTGAAGATTTGGCGGCACTATCTATACGGGACGAAGTGCACAATCTTCACTGACCACAAAAGCTTGAAGTACTTCTTCGAGCAGAAAGATCTGAACATGAGGCAGAGGCGATGGTTGGAACTAATAAAGGATTATGATTGCGAAATCCATTACCATCCGGGTAAGGCCAACGTGGTGGCAGATGCCCTCAGCCGAAAAGAAAGGCCTGAGCCGATCCGGGTGAAGGCTTATCAGTTAATTATGACCTCCGACGTGATGACACAGGTTAAGGAGTTTCAAGACGAGGCTTTGAAAGAAGATCGTCTTAACTCCGAAAGGATGAGAGGTCTAGTTACGGAATTGGGTGAGAACACTCTTGGTGTTAAGACCCGATTTGGGCGAATGTGGATTCCTCGATACGGGGATCTACGTGGAAAGATTTTGGATGAGGCCCATAAGACTCGATACTCCATTCACCCCGGTGCTACCAAAATGTACCACGATATGAAGAAAGATTACTGGTGGCCGGGTATGAAACGTGACGTAGTGGAGTACGTGAGTAAATGCCTAACTTGCTTACAAGTAAAGGCAGAACACCAGAAGCCTTACGGGAAGATCCAACCGTTGGATATACCCGAGTGGAAGTGGGAGCACATCACTATGGACTTCATCACGAAGTTACCACGTACCCCTAAAGGGTATGATGCGATATGGGTGATAGTTGACCGCTTGACAAAGAGTGCCCAATTCCTACCTATCCGTGAAACGTACTCATCTGAAAGATTGGCGGATCTGTTCATCAAGGAAATTGTAGCTCGTCATGGTGTACCGGTGTCTATTGTGTCTGATCGTGACACCCGGTTTACCTCCAAGTTTTGGAAGAGATTTCATGATGCAATGGGGACGAGGCTACACATTAGTACAGCATATCACCCTCAGACAGATGGTCAGTCTGAGAGGACGATCCAAACACTCGAAGACATGCTTCGGGCGTGCGTGATCGATTTTGGAGGAAGTTGGGATGACCACCTGCCGTTAGTAGAATTCTCGTACAACAACAGTTATCATGCCAGTATTGGCATGCCACCCTACGAGATGCTATACGGTAGGAGATGTAGGACGCCCGTATGTTGGGGAGACATTGGGCAGAAAGAACTGGGAGGTGTTGAGGTGATTGAAGCAACGACTGAGAAATTAGAAAAGATCAAAGCCTTTATGAAGGCGGCGAAAGATAGACAAAAGTCGTATGCTGACAAGAGGCGAAGACCGATAGAGTTCAAGGTTGGTGACCGAGTCATGTTGAAGGTCTCACCTTGGAAAGGGATTATCAGATTCAGGAAAAGAGGTAAGCTAAGCCCGAGATATATAGGACCTTTCCGAATTGTCGCACGAGTAGGAAAGGTGGCCTATCGACTTGAACTGCCAGATGAGTTAAGTGGAATTCATCCCACATTCCATATATCTCATCTGAGGAAGTGCTTAGCTGATGAAGATATGATTGTTCCACTGGAGGATATTGAAGTAGATGAACGGCTCAATTCGTGGAGTAACCAGTCGCAATCATTCCAACACAATGGTGATCTACACTTTCTTTCATACAAGGCTTCAAATGGAGCTATTCCAATACTAGAGTGATAACTATTATTGTATGAAAATTCGATCAATGGTAAGTGGATATCCCAGTTACCACCAGAATCTATAACACAAGCTCTTAACATATCCTCTATTGTTTGTATTGTTCTTTCACTTTGTCCATCAGTTTGTGGATGATAAGTTATACTCATATTCACTTGGGTTCCTAAGGCCTTTTGTAATGTTTGCCAAAATCTTGAAGTGAATATACTATCTCTGTCTGATATAATTGATACAGGTATTCCATGTCTAGACACAATTTCTTTCACATAAATTTTGGCTAGTCTTTCTATCTTGTAATCTTCTCTTATAGGTAAGAAATGAGCTGACTTAGTCAATCTATCCACTATAACCCAAATTGTGTCATATCCATTTGTGGTTCTTGGTAGTTTGGTTACAAAGTCCATAGTAATTTGATCCCATTTTCATTCTGGAATTTTTGGTTGGTGTAAGTATCCTAAAGGTTTTTGATATTCAGCTTTTATTCTTAAACAAATATCACAATTTTCCATAAATTCTCCGACTGGCCTTTTCATCCTGGCCACCAATATTGGCTTTTCAAGTCTTTGTACATTTTATTATTTCCTGGATGTACAGAATATATTGACTTATGTGCTTCTTGTAGGATATTAATCTAAGCATGCTATTGTCTGGCACCCAAATTCTTCCTTTGAATTTTAGGATTCCATCTGTTTCTTTTTTCACATCTTTTAATTGTCCTTTTATCTTCAACATATCTTCTTTTCGGGCTTCCCGAATTTGATTTAACAAATCTGAACGTAATTCTGTTCTCATCGCACGCACTCGTAATGGCTTAACCCTTTCTTTTATACTTAAAGCATCAGCTACTACGTTTGCTTTTCCTGGGTGATACTTGATTTCACAATCATAGTCACTTAGTAGCTCTACCCATCTCCTTTGTCTCATATTTAACATATTTTGATCAAATATATGCTGTAAACTTTTATGATCCGTATAAATTACACACTTAGTCCCATACAAGTAATGTCTCCAAATTTTTAGTACAAACATAACTGCTCCTAGTTCCAGATCATGTGTAGTATAGTTCTTTTCACTACCTCTAAGCTGTCTAGATGCATATGTAATTACTTTGTCTTTTTGCATTAAAACACATCTAAAACCTTGATGTGATGCATCACAATATGCTACAAAATTATCTCTTCCCTCTAGCAACGCTAAAATAGGTGCACTATACAACTTATTTTTGAGAAGTTCAAATGCCTTATTTTGTCTCTTTTCCCATACATACTTCTTATCTTTTTGGGTTAATTCTGTCAGTGGTTAAGCTATTCTTGAAAAATTTTCTATAAATCTCCTATAATATCCTGCTAAACCTAGGAATTGTCGCACTTCAGTTGGTGTCCTTAGAATTTCCCATTTCTTTACTGCTTCAATCTTTGCTGGGTCAACTTATATCCCATCTTGATTAACTATGTGTCCTAAGAATTGCACTTCTCTCTTCCAAAATTCACATTTTGAAAATTTTGCATACAATTTTTCTTTTTATAGTAAATTCAAGGTTAGTCTTAAATGTTGCTCATGGTCTTCCTTATTTTTGGAGTGGATCAGAATATCATCTATGAAGACTATGACAAATTTATCCAAACAGGGTTTACATACTCTATTCATTAAATCCATGAATACTGCTGGAGCGTTGATTAACCCAAACGGCATTACAAGAAATTCATAATGACCATACCTAGTTCTAAATGCATTCTTTGGTATATCTTCATCCTGTACTCTTAACTGATGATATCCAGATCTTAAGTCTATTTTTGAAAATAACTAGATCCTTGCAATTGATCAAATAAGTCATCAGTTCTAGGGAGTGGATACCTATTCTTTATGGTAAATTAATTGAGTTTTCTATAATCAATACACATCCTAAAAGTTACATCTTTCTTTTTGACAAAAAGAATTGGTGCTCCCCAAGGTGATACACTAAGGCGTATAAATCCTTTATCCAGCAATTCCTGTAACTGATTCATTAGTTCTTTCATTTCTGTTGGTGCTAAACGATATGGTGCTTTAGTAATGGAGGCTGTTCCTGGTACTAATTCTATTTTAAACTCTACTTGGCGAGGGGGTGGCAAACCGGGTAATTAATCAGGGAAAACATCAGAATATTCATTGATAATAGGAACACTTTCTAGATTCATCTTATCTAATTTTGTATCAACTACATGAGCCAAGAAAGCTAAGCATCTCTTCCTTAAACATTTTTATGTTTTCTTACAGGAAATTATTTTCATATCACCCGTAGGTTTATTTCCATATAAACATAGTGTTCTATTTTCATTAACCAAAGAAATTTTTATCATTCCTTTACCACATATAATTTCAGCATGATTCTTACTTAACCAATCCATACCTACAACAATATCAAAACCTTCTAATTCAATAGGAATCAGATCTATATCAAAATAATATTCATCTAGATTTAAAGTACAGTTAGGAATCAGCTAATTCTATCATGAATTTGTGCTTTAATTTCTCAGGGGTTTAATTAAGCAATGATTTAAATGTTTTCGAAATGAAACTACGAGTTGCTCTTGTATCAAATAATATTGTTGCATACTGATTGTTGATAAGGAACGTACCCGTAACTACTTCTGGTTCCTGACGAGCCTCCACAGCTTGTATTACGAAAGCTCTCCCACGAGGGTTGTTCTGGTTAGCTCGAGCTTTGCCTTTCAGTTGTGGACATTCATTACGAAAATGATTTTTGTTTCCACATTGGTAACAGGCTGGTTTGGGGTTGGTGGGATTCCTGCAATCTCAGGATATGTGTCCTTTCTTTTTGCAATTATAGCAAATTACTATCATGCATTTTCCGTGATGATATCTTTGGCAGGTACTACACCATGGTCGTCCTTCTGTCTGGGTTTTCTTTTCTTGTACTGCTCCTAGAAAATTTCTTTGTGGGGGCCGGGTCATTTTCTTCTGTGGGTTTTCTCCAAATTTCCTTCCTGTGTGGTTATCATTCCACTTTCTTTTCTCCCCTATCCTTGGATTGCTTAGTGATCCATTTCTTATCATTTCATCGGTTAGACTTTCTGACAAGCTTACAGCCTCCTGGAAGGTTTTAGGCATCGCAGATTTAACTAATCCCCTTATTTGCGGTACTAATCCATAAACATACCTTCCTATTCTTTTAGGTTCAGGGGTTATCAGGTGTGGAACTAGTCTGGAGAGTTCATTATACCTGTCGGTATATTCCCGATGTGCAGCTCCTCCCATTTCTAATGCCAGGAATTGTAACACCCGTAATCTCTTATTAAAGAAATTAAAAGAACAAAATAGAAAGAAAAGGAAAGAAAGCAAAAGTTAACTTAAGTGGAGAGGCAAAAAGTGCCAAATGTGCAAAGTTCATATTATTTACATAAAAAGGTGGTATGGCCTCCCACTCTTGTTTCACATCATCACCATCTTCGGACATTTAGAGAGAGAAAGCAGAGAAACTTTCGGATTTTTGAAGAACAAGAAGAAGAATTCGATTTTTAGAAAATTTCTAGGTGTTAGAACCGTTTGAAGAAGCTTGGGTGAGGAGTGTAAACTGGGAGAACCACAAAGGTGAGTTCTAGACCCCGTATTTCACATGTTTTACAAACTTTTGGGGCTGGAAATACATGTAAAATGTTTTACACTTATTATGTATGTTGCCCGTATGTGCATGCGTATGTATGTTAGTGATTTATGTTATGATTCATGCTTAGTATAGTATGTACATGCTTAGAAATAGGTATTATGATGTTTGGGGACTGGAATAAGACTTAAACACATGAATAGGCTGCTAATACGACTAATAAGACCAAATAGTGGTCATATGTCCGAAACTTTGACTTAGAAAACCAAGTACAAGGTGATATGTCTAAATAGTGCTTATACGACCCATGAAATTTGCCTTAGAAATATTTTAAGGGTTATATGTCTGAACAGTGGTCGTATGACCATTAGAAATTTTCTAAGTATGGGGTTATATGTCTGAACAGTGGTCGTATGACCATTAGAAATTTTCTAAGTATGGGGTTATATGTCTGAACAGTGGTCGTATGACCAGTAGAAATTTCCTAAGTATGGGGGATGATACGACCGAACAGTGGTCGTATGACTTAGAAAAATTTTCTAAGTTTAAGGTGAAACGACTGAGCAGGGCTCATACGACTGAATAGGGCTCATACGCCCAAACACTTAGAATTTTTTTCAGGAAATTTCCAGGAATCCGGATTTTAAGGATTTGACCAGGGTTGACTAGGGTTAATTAATGATAATGTTTTATGCATGAAATGATGGTAAATTATTAACCCTTGATTTTTGTTACTGATTTTATTATCAGTATTTTATTATTGTTAACAATATTATTATTATTTTAATATTGTTAAGTATGTACTGGCATGACGAAGAATGACTAAGATTTAACGAAGAGCATAATCATTAATAAGTAAAATATTAATGATAATGAGAAATGGAACGTAAAGTGAAAGAAAATGAAAGAGGAACATGATGAATGAATGCATGCATTAATAAATGAACGAATGAACGTAAGAAAGGCTTGCAAGCAAATGAATGGAGGTGCACACCCCTGGCAGGTGTTAGCTCAACTATGATGCGGGTTAGCTACCCCGAAGGATGCACACAGGGTCAATCTTTGAGATTGATAATGAGGTGAGCAACTACGTGTTGCAACAGACTCGGTTAGCAGGCAAATCATGAGATTTGCCACTGAGGTGAGCAGCCGTGTGCTGCAACAGACTTGGCTAACATATTGATAATGAGGTGAGCAACTACGTGTTGCAACAGACTCGGTTAGTAGGCAAATCATGAGATTTGCCACTGAGGTGAGCAGCCGTGTGCTGCAACAGACTTGGCTAACATATGATAGAATGAAAGATAAGTGGTGCGTGTACTTACCTCAGGTGACTGGATCAGCTTCGTGCACAATGTTCGTGGTTGATCACCACAGGTCCAGCACCAGCTTCGTGCATAATATTCGGGTATTGTACATGTTACCAGAAGTAATGAAATGAATAAACGTACGAAAGAATGTAATGAACGTATGAATGAAAGAAATGATCGTACGTATGCAATGAATGTATGAATGAAATGAATGTATGAACGTATGTAATGAATGAATGAATGAAAGTAAGATACGTACGAATGAAAGAACTAATATGAAAGGAAGAATACGAAAGAATATGAATGTAAACGATGAACGGCACACGAACGAAAGCTAATGAATGAACGACGAAGATAATAATGATATTATCTGTGTACGTACTTGTGTGACCGCATATAAGTAAAGAAAGGTTTTCCTTAAGATGAAAAGCAAAGTATTTTAAATTATAAAACTAGAACTCACTCAGCAACGCTGACTTTTATGTATATTCCAGTTGGCAGGTAACAGGTTGCTGAGGATGGCACATGGGGATGGCTACACGGCGGGCAAGACTGACATCCATTTATGTTTTGATGATATTGTTGTTTTGTAATTCATTCGACTAATTATTTTGTGACTTACGAACTAGAATGTATTGCTTAACAACAGTGTTTTAAATGAATGAAGGGTTTTGCCAACTTAATTCCACTGCTTAATTTAATAATATGTATGTTTTATGCTGTGAATGACCAACTGTGAGGTGCCCGGGAACGGGGCCTTACAGGAATTCAGTTTCTAATTTCTCTATTTCATTATAAGGATAGTATCTTTCTATTACTAGGTTTCTAAATTCCTCCCAACTTATCTTATTCATGACATGCCTACCTTTAGTTTGCATTTCCATTTTCCACCAGGATTGTGCCTCTCCTTTAAGTGAATGTGAAGCAAACGGTGTTTTATAATTGGCGGCACAATTACTAATTTCTAAGATTGATTTAATTTCATCTAACCAACGTAGGGCTAGTACAGCTCCTCCTCTTCCATCAAATTCTCGAGGTCTGCATGACATAAAAGTCTTGTAAGAGATCCTTTTGTGACTCCATTTAAGATTTCTTCCTCTTGTTGTTCCTCTGGATTAACATTTTCTGGTCTTTTATTTTCATGTAATGTGGTTCTAAAGTTCAGATTCTGTTGTAGTTGGGCTATCAGAGTAGGTAATGTAGCCTCTATTTGTTGAGCTACTAGTTTAGAAATCATGTCATTCTCATTTGTGTTATTATTCACAGGTGTTTTTTCCCCAAGTCGGGTTCTGGGTCATCCAACTCAAGCTGTTCTTCGTACAGGCTGAGTGTTTCTTTTTGGCAGCATGATTCACTATAGTTAATTATAATTAGTATCATAAGTAAAAATTTTAACACAACTCTTATCTAACATATAACCGATAGAAATTCAAACACAGAAGATATATATATATATCATTAAGTTCTTATTCTTTTATTTTGACAAGTTAGACTAGATAACTTCTAGTTCTTGCGAATCCATTCTCATATCTTTGTGAAGATATTTTTCTTAGGTGTTTTTAGTTTCTTTATATCCTTCTGGATCTTCTGGATTCCGTGTTGGATCTTCTTGAGCTCTTGGAGGGTCTGTTGAGCAGTCTCCATCTGGTCTTTATCCAGTTTTTGTCTTTTAGTTATTTTTCATTCATTCCCGGAAGAATCAGAATTTTGTATTTCTATGTCTTCATCTTGCTTAGCCAAAAATCTATCTCCACGTCGTATCTTTTTCCTAGGGGTCTTAATTGTATATCCCCCGATGTTTACTTGTGCACGTCGAACATAAAATTTTGGTTTAAAGTTGTTCTCAACTTCAATTTAAGGAGTTTTCATAACTTACTGGGGCTCTGATTCAGGTGTTATTTCCTTAAGGTTGCTATGGTCTGAGCACTCGGAAGGATCAGTCTCATTATGGTAATTATCTGAATTCATAGCTGCAAAAATTTCTTTATAATTTTTGACAAAACAGTTAGTCACATATTTTCATAGATATTCTATATGTCACATATTTTTATTGTAACTATTAAAGATATGCATATAATCACGAAATTTCACATAAAGTCATACCACATATATATATTTATCAAATATATTGTTTATTATAACTTGAGCTTATGGTTATAGTCTAGGTATTTTTATTGTACCTAATTCTCTATAACCAATGGCTCTGGTACCAACCTGTCACATCCCGGCGGAAGCATGAAATGCGTTTGGATGTGACTCGCTTGTTCAGAACGCATCGATTATAAGAAGTCAACTTTAACACATCAAAACACATTATAACATAACATAATACATTAATTTATCCCAAGATAGCTTAAGTTAGGATTACATCATATATAAGTAATCAAAATTTGACATAATCCTATTACAAACATATTATTTAACTACTACATCTTCAGAGTCGATGGAAATGAGCGTCCACTGTAACACTGAAATCATAGATGTTAACAGTCAAGTTCACACAAACTCTTCCCACAACTTCTCCCCGGCCATTGTAAACATCAAAAGAGAATTTTGTATTGTTAGTCATGATTACCTGAAAAAGCATATTCAAAATAGTTAACATAAAGTTGGTGAGATCATAGGTTTAATTCCAAACAAAATATTTTGATGCATCAAATATAACCAAACCTTACTTAATAATCAGATAATTCATAACTGTCATAACATAATTTATAAAATCAGATAATGTAGCATCACAACACTCATCCTGTTAGTGCAGGAAATATTTTCTTACGTAGCGCTATCTATATTAACCAACGGTTCCACATCCGAATTAATGGTTGTATCATAAATGATAATATATCTTAAAATTTTATAATAATGCATCAATCATAAAACAGTATGTCTTTTTTTCTAAAAGCTTTATAGACACCAAAATGGGGATATGAGTCTCACCTTGATTCCTGCAATTACCCTATAAAATCAATTTATAAGTTAGAAAATTTTCTTTAAAATTTTCAGTACCTCAGAAAATAATAGTCATTATAATTACTCAAATTTTTCACAAGTTTAATAGTAACCTCATCAGACAATATCTCTAAAAATTCCATCTTCCTATAAATTTTAGATAATTTGTTAGAATTTAATATAAACTTACCATAAATCATTAAAAATAGCTATTGCCATCCATAAATTCTCAATTTTTTCCAGAATATTATTCCAATAATTCATATCACTTTATAAATTTTCTGATATTTAACTCATAGTATGTATTTTTCTATAATTTTTCCAATAATTTCAAAATTTAGAAAAAAATAGTTATACAGCTCCAAAAATTATGAAACTTATACATTCTGCTGGGTTCAAACCATAATAATTTAAGTGAATTTTTATATATTTATCATACTGTTTAAGTATTTCTTTCAATTTTTCTTTACATATCATATAAAAATACATATCTTAGTCATAAAAAGGAATTAAATTACAAAATTAATTCTGGAGCTCCTAAAACATATGAGAATCATTATATAGTTTTTCTGGAATTTTACCGAGTTTGGTTCTTCTATTTGTTGATAATTTCCTTTCATTTACTTTAAATAATTGTATAAATTATTTTACTTATTATATTTTTACCAAAATTTACAGAATGGTAATTCAGTATTTTTATAAATATTTACCAATGTTTATTCCCACAATCATAGTCGTTTAAGTATTTAACCTAATTCATCAAGAATATTAGGATTTTTATTCTTTTATTTGAATTCTTTTTGTTAAAACCTTTTTTTATAAAAAACTTTCTAGTTTTGAAACCTCTATTATTGATTTTAAAAGAAAATCAGATGTGATGTGGTTTCATGATTATTCTTGATGACTTATTATTATTATTTTTAAGAGTTAGATTATATGTGTTTATTTAAACACATATAAATTCTTAAAAATTTTTAATGATAGACTTTTAGAATCTAACCTTTCTTGAAAGAGTAACTAAATGATTGATGGTTTGGTCAAGGTGGTATTCTTGGTGCTTAATTATAAGTACTTGAAGTTAAATCCAAGATGATGATGGTTAAGAAGATGATGATGAAATGGTTGTAGTTGGTGACTTAAAAACTGAGTGGAAGAGAGTGTTGGCACTTGGAGACCGGGTGATGGTTGTAGAGACTTGTTGTTCATGGTTGTTCACAGTGGTTCACGGTGGTGGTGCTTGTGGGCGGGTCACAACTCGAGAGAAACAAAGATATGGAGATGATGGTGGTATTCGGTGATGGTGGTTTGAGAGCCGAGAGATGTGAGGATGTTTATGCGGTTGTGGTTGTGTCTTTTGATCAGAGAGTTTTCAAGTAGTGGAGCTTCATCATTAGGTCTAGCCATAGATAGGTGAGGTGTGTGTTTTAGGCTTGCTTAGTTGACTACTAGACTTAGGTGGCAAGCAAGGAAGTTGGATTAGTGTCATGCAAGGTGGCGAGCAAAGGAGCTGGTGTGTCCTCAAGTTATTAATTGAAATATTAACTAATGTTTTAGAATGATTAATCGGGTTATTACCATAATGAACCGAGATTAGGGTACTTAGTTTGATTTAGATGCTAAGTTACTTTTGATGTTATCTTTGTGTTGTGATGTTTGGTTAGGTAGTTTCTTATTTCATTTGTTGTATGTTTTGGTGTTACAAGGTTGAGATAACTAATCGAATTACATAATGGTTTCGTTAGATATTGTTTTTGTTAATGTTTGATATATATATATATGTATCATGATTTATAGATACATACATACATGCTTACGTAAAATGCATGCATGCACCATACTTAAACTTATATATATACATGCATGCACACGTAAATAATGTATACATGCATAACATACGTTCATATAATTTGCTCATATATATATGTAAGGCACTATAATATATATTTAAGTGATAACTTTGATTATAATCTAACCTGAAGTTTCGGGTTGTCATAGCATACATTAATACAGGTGTATAATAGCCTTCTTTGTCTATGGAAAAGATCCCCAGGAAACTACTATTTGAGCTCCCATCAATATCTATCTCATTTGAGTATCAAAAGAAGAAGATGTTTGATAGGCATACATTAACAAGGGTTAGCATCTTCAGCTGAGAATCCAGTTTCATGGTTAAAAATATAAACAACTGAAGCAATTTTAAATATGAGCCCAAAATTTTACAAAACAACATTGCATTTGAGGCCGGAGAGAACTACAAAAGGTATCTGAAAGTAAACCGGTCCTATCATGTCTGGTTAAATCTTTAGTTGTATGTTTCATAATAGTCATATTAAAACTCTCAAAGATCTGAAACTGCAATCGATCTCTTGGTTCAAGCGACTAAAACACATAATATATTTGATTTAGTGACGAGTTGTTTTACACTTGATAAATGATATTGACATGTAGAGATACATCATACAAATAACGACTTTATCCTCAATAGAGCTGGTTACTAGCGATATCAAAAACTACAAATCATGAATCAGAAAAGATGATGTTTGGTTGCAAATTGATTACATTAAATGAAATTAAAGAAAAATATGCTATTAAATTATGAAAATTCATAGCAAATAGAATCGTTGATGGAGGTAGGGATGTATATTAATTTTTTATAATCTATTCTACTGTATTATAGATTTAATAGAATCGTTGATGGAGGTAGGGATGTATATTAATTTTTTATAATCTATTCTACTGTATTATAGATTTAATAGAATCGTTGATGGAGGTAGGGATGTATATTATTTTTTTATAATCTATTCTACTGTATTATAGATTTAAGATTTAAGATGGTCAAAATTGACATTTCATTTAAATAAAAAAACCTAATGGATGCATTTTTTTGTATTTATGACGTAATTTTTTATTCAACCAGCGACATATTAATTCTTATATAAATCCAATTATTTTATTATTTAGTGACATATTACTTAATGAATGACATATTTATAATATAGATAACTTATTAAAATCTAATTTACAAAATATATAAAAAAACGCTGCATCGCAAAAGTAAAGGAGAAAAAGTAACTGTTTATATATTAAGGATCTTTTAAAGAATAACTAAAACTTGAAAATCATTAAAACTTTTATTTGTGTTCGGGTTCTTATGTTTTCTCTTAACACTAAGATAAAATTACAGAAACATTCTTTAGGTATATAAAAAGTTACAGATATCATCCTTTATTTTCAAAAAATACTATATTTATAATTTATGAATACTTTTTATAACAGATTTCATCATTTATAATAACAGACATTAAGTTTCTCCTTTAAGCTAAGGGCGTTTTAGTCTTCCTACCCTTAAAGGAATATTTTTTAAATTCTAAACCTAACTAAATGATGTTTTTTGTAATTAGCTTTTACTTTAAAATTTATTATTATATATATATATATATATATAATTTTGATATAAATCATTTTATTTTAATATTTATACGCGTAACATCCACACAAATTAAAAAAACATATCGCCTTTTAATGTTACAAATTATAGTTAGTTAAAAATTATTTATTAACACTTAATTAAAATTTGTTTTATTAAAGTTGTATTAATAATTATCTGATTAAATATAAAATTTAGAAAAAGAACAAACTTGTAGTAATTTAGAAAAATACTCATAAAAATACAATAAAATCCTATAAAAACATATTATACTAAATTAATATTAAAACATACTAATATTAATCAAGCACCCTTTGTTTATTCAAACAACTGCGTTTAACTTATGAGCCTTCTTTCGAAGGCTATTCTTCATTTCCTTACCAACCCTTAATTAAAAAGAGGGTTCATGAATTTTTTAAAACTAGAATATTCTTTTACTTAAAAAATACAAGAGGAATGGTTTGTGAAATTTACTCAAAACTAATAAAAAACTAGACATGTGCGATCCTCTCTGTTGATCACTATTTCTTATATTAAAAAATAAGTTAAGGTGGTAATATATAATTAGGTTAGCAACCCTTGTACTATGCAGGATATTTAAGAAGATACATACAATTAGCTATTTAAATTGTTTAATTTAAAAAATCATTATCATATTAAATCATATGATATGTAAACTTTAAAAAATTAAGTTGTGATTATTAAAAATAAGCAAATTGGATGATCTAAACTATTACTCATTGGTTGATAATAATCCATACTATTGATTTTACCAGTAACATATCCAACTTTCATTTTTATTACCAACAATAATCCTAGTAAGATAATTATTAGAAATTACGCTTGATTTCGGCTTGATTTCATTCACAATAATGAGTATGAATGAAATGAAAAAAACATACAAGCTAAATCAGGTGTAAAATAAGTATAAATCAAGTGTGAATGTATAATAATTATGCTACTAGAATTGTTATTGGTAATAAAAATAAAAGTTAAGCTTATTACCCGCCAAATCAGTAGTATGGATTATTATCGGTCGATGAGTAATAGTTTAGGTTATTAAAATCCAATTTATCTTGAAAATTTAAAAAAACTTTTATTTATTTAAAATATTAATAAATTTATAAAGTTTGACTTAATTGATTTTTCATATATATATATTCCTATATAAAAAATTGAAAATTAAGATTAAGTTTGTAAAGTTTGATATAATTTTTTTAAATAATATGTTTTTGAGGTGATTACAAGTGGACAAATCCTAAATGGACACCCAATGAAGAGGCCACATGACACCTAAGTTATCTTTTATTAATATGTATAGATTATATAAAAATATCTTAGAAAAACATGAAAGGTAAAGTATATAGTTATGGGCGTAAGTATTAAAGTTTAATTAAAAAGTATTTACATTTTATATATAAAACGTGGATGAAAATATTTAAATAATATATATTATGTTATATAAAAAAATCATATGTATATGTATGATTGTAAAAATACATAAATTAAGTAAAAGATAAAAAAGTTACAAAAAACATCCTTTAACTAGTTTTAGAATTTCAAAAATAGTCCTTTAAGGACAGAAATACTAAAATGCCCTTGACTTACGGAGAAACTTAATGCCCGTTAGTCTAAAGGACGAAATCTGTTATAAAAGTTACACATAAAGGATTATTAGAGTACTTTTTGAATATAAATGATGGTTTCTACAATTTTCTATAGAGTTAATTGATGTTTTCTATAATTTTGTTTAAAACAAATGTAAATCATTTCATGCATGCTCTTAAAATCACTAACCTAGGTGTTGTGTTTCCTGCCTCATCGCAAGGGCAACCAAAATATTTCTTGAAAATTTGTTTAAAATGATTTTTATAAATGAAATAATCAAACGATCCTGATTGTTTCACACAATCTAAGATGACCCAAACCCGAGGTGTGACAGATTTGATCTTCAAAAGAGATCTCACTAAAATGATACTTGCAAACAAAGGGTGTAACATGTCTGCGAGTTAGGTTATAACTTATAAGAGCCATGCACAATTGATTATAACAAGAGCAAGTTCAAATAATAATCTGACACATAGCTTCTGCCCAAGTTGATAAAATCAATACACAAGATGTAAATCAAAGTAAAATGTTGGCGTAAACTTTGTTAACACATTTTACCGATAGCTAATCTATTCTGTAAACAACTTAAACCCCGAACGAACATTACCTAAATTAATTTGAATAATAATTAATTATTTTAATTGACTGGTTTGAGAAGTAAACAACGTGAAATATGCCGCGAGGCACGGGGCTTCTTACTAATACATAATTTGTTTTTTTAATTGTCTAAAGTGTATTTGAATAAATTATGACCTTATTACTTGTTTTCTTTATGTTTCAACATTGAATTTAATTTTTGAATAATCTTGAAAAGTATTTTAATTTTGGGTTCACTATAAATATTAGGTGATCCTTAGTTGCTAAACACACAAAGAACTTAATAACATTTTCATATCTGAGCTCTCTATTCTTTCTCTAAAGTTCTAGCAATCTTTCTCTCTAATACATGGTATTTTTTCGTGTTTAGAGTCATTCACAACTATACATATAGCTTCGACTGTTGTACCGTGGGAAACATTCAAGTTCTCTTAGGAGAATCGGCATTTGTTTTAAGGGACCCGCGTAAACACGAAGCCTCAGTCAAGAAATTAGTATTCGTAATAGTCCTATTATTTCAGTTGTAATCTGCATTATAATTTACTGCTTTCTTTTATTATTGTATTGTATTGGAATTTATACATTAGTTTTGACGAACGGTTCCTACAATCTCGATGATGTTGTAGCCTTGCTTCATCTCTACCATGTTAGAGTTGGGTTGCAACCACAAAACATCTGTTAGATGGTTCAAGGACTTGAAGTCACATGGACACTTCGAGACTCAAGTAAATACTCCACGAAGCTATACCATTCACTGTTCGTCCCAACCTAGTGCAACAGTCGCACAACTTTCCGACAATTGAACGCTTCAATATTCGCCCAAAACTACAACTGATTTAACCAAAATAAACCTAAAAGCATATGTTATTACATAACAAAGTGTTTAAAAATTTGTAAAGTAGGGGTGTATTCTTAAACATTATAACCTGAAACATAAGAAAATGAAAGAGACAACGTTTATGCATATTTGTTACTAACTTACTATTAAACGTTTATAACCCATATTCTTCACATTAGTTGGGCTGTTAGCCTAATTATCTTCCCTCGGCCCGTACACTATACATACATAGGCCAGTTCAGTTTTAAACCCGGGGCCAGTGTTTTGGTTCCAGCCCAATACAATTATTTTTCTAAATATATCCTATTTGTTTTTGTTTTTTTTATAATTTTTTTGTTATATTATAACTTTGAGTAGAATTATTTTTACAGAAAATTAAATAATTTTCTAAATATATTATAAAATTCAAATAAAAATGCTATTTATACAGTTATGAGTAAATAGTTTGAATTAACAGAACCAAATTACATATAAATCGTTACCTACAGAAATATTATTATTACAAAAATGTTTTCATTTTAATCAATAGATTTATGGGATAAAAGTTTAAATAGATGCTAGATGGACCGGTTGAGTCTTAGGTAGGCTGAAGCATGTTTTGTGGGTTCGAAACCCATTGGCAACTTTTTGTTTATTTTTGCTTCCTCTAAAATGTCAAACATCACATTGATCTAAAAGTTTTTAAAGAGCTAATGCGTATACGTGCCACTTAATCATATAAAATGACAAAACATAGAACTTAGAATTTTAATTTTAAACATTGCTGTGTAAATTACCTCAAAATTTTGAACTTGTTGGACCAAAAGAATCAATGAGCCAGATCAGAAAAACCTCTAAGTCCCACAAGACATCACAACAACTGCTGAAAGCATTATCAGCTGTTTGACAAAGTCTGAAAGCCTCAACAGCTGAAGATCAAAGTACTGAAGAACATCAGCTGAAGACTCAAGTACTGAAGACTCAAGTACTGAAGACTCAAGTACTGAAAACTCAAGTACTGAAGACTCAAGTACTGAATACTCAAGTACTGAAGACTCAAGTACTGAAGACTCAAGTACTGAAGACTATCAGCTGAAGATCAAAGTACTGAAGATCAACAGCTGAAGTACAAAGACTGAAGACAAAGACTGAAGACATCAGCTGATGACAACTACTGAAGTCATCAGCTAATGAAACATCTGAAGTTAAAGTCTGAAGACAAGTGCTGAAGCTTCAGAGTTTGTCACAACAGCTGAAGAAGTATTCTTCAGTTGTTGTGATGGTTTACCTTTCAGCTTTTCTTATCAGTAGTTGTATTTTCTATTTCAGTAGTTTGTAAAGCGACTGAAGAGTATGTTCTTCAGTCGTTGTAGTTTTCAGTCGTTTCTTTTCAGCTGTTGTAATAAGTTTAACACTTAGCATTTTGTAAGGAGATGTCAGCTGTTTGACATCTTCAGTAGTTAAGGTAGTTTCAGTAGTTTGTTAAAATAACGGTTTGATGTCACTATCAAGTGACATCAGCTGACGTTATTCTCCTATAAAAGGAAGATGACCTAATTGTAATCCTTGCCGAAGCGTGTGATCTAATAGAAAACACCTTTTGCAGAATTCCTCTCTTTCTCTATAACCTACTGTTACATTGATATATCTCTGTGTTCTTGTTTGAATTTGTTAATTCTTGTGCTAAATCCGCTGCGAATACAACCTAATTGATCAAACTAAAGGCTGAGATCCTTTTAAAAAGTATCAGAGCGGGTTAATCATTGATCGATTTAATGATTGATCATTAAAACTGCTCTTTTGCTATCTACGTTTGATCGAATTAGCAAATTTGCAAGAATCGGTTATAAAGATTGAGTTTCTGCTGCTTCTGGCCATTAAACTTGAGGTTCTCGTGGTTTTGAGCTAGATTTGTTTTGTTTATCTTGAATTTGCTTGAAGTCTAAGATGGCAACACCAACTAATGATCCTCACAATAGTGGCTCCTCAACAAAGCCTCCGATGCTTGTGAGGAGTGAGTATAACATATGACAACGTCGTATGCTCCATCACTTATCTATCAACAGTGCTGGTTGTTGGAAGTCAGTGGTACATGGACCATACAAGCCTATGGTGAGCGTTCCCGAATCAAATGAGAGGGTTCTAAAGAAACCTGATCAATATTCGGACGAAGATCTTAAGCTGTTCGAGATTGATGTTAAAGCCCATGGAATTCTGGCCATGGCACTGCCTAATGAAATCTACTCAGGGCTGATGCATCATGAAACTGCTCATGATCTCTGGGTTGCTCTGAAGGAACAATTCGGAGGAAACAATGAGGTCTTAGCAAATACTAGGGAAATCCTCGCCCAACAATATGAGACATTCTCTCATAGGAAGGGTGAGACACTAACTCAACAGTTTGAGCGATTCTCTTGTCTTATTTCTGAGCTAAAAATGGTTAAACAAGAGTATTCCAATAGTCAGATAAACAACCGTTTCCTCAGATCCCTGCCTGAGAGATGGGACACTTATACCATTGTCCTACGCTCCAGTGCAAATCTGGAAACTCTATCTCTCACCCAACTTCATAGGAAACTGCTTACATTTGAGAGAGAGATAGAGTAGAAAAGGAAGTTGTCCACCTCTGGCAAGCTCATTGATGACTTTTGTATCAGGCAATGCTACACTGATAGGTCAAGAGTCAGAATATGCTGCATCAGAGAGTGCCTATGATGAGCATATTGATTTCTCTACCAATTCTGAACATGCTTTTGTTAGTGTTGATGGTAGTTCAGGAGGTAGCAGTGATAACCTGTGCTTTCTGATGGAGGACTTGTAGGGCATTCCAGATGATGATCTGGAAGAGATGGATATTTTGAGTCAAATGACAATGATAAATATCAGATCTTAAAAGTTCTACAAGAGAACTGGCAGGATATTGTTGGTTTTGACAAGATCAAGTTGAGGTGTCACAAGTGCAATAGGCTTGGACACTTTGCTAGAGAGTGTAGATCATCTGGATCTAACTCCTCTGCACCCTTTGTGACTTTTCCAAGCAATAGCTCACAGCACAAAGGGCAACATACCACCAGTTCTGGTCATCCATCATCAGCTCAGGCATCACCTGCATACTTTGTGCCTCAGGGTTAGGGCTGTCCAAACCGCTCGACGCTCGACGCTCGCTCGACGTTCGTCCGGAATTTGCTCGAAAAATGCTCGTTCGAATTTTTGCTCGGTTGTAAACGAGCCGATCGGCTCGGATCGGTTTGTAAACGAGCCAAGCACGAGCAAAGGTCCGCTCGGTTCGGTTCGGATCGAATTAATATGTATATATAGTTATACGTAGTGCTCTAGTAGATTTGACTCATTATATACAAATACATAATTCTATTTATGCATATTTGATCAATCAACCTAATAAAAGAATTATACACTTAATAAAAAAGTGAAATACTAAGCCGTTAAAAGATATATTTTCGATCATCTCACTCTCACCGTCACCGTTATCTGCAATATGTTCTCCGCCTATCGGCTACAGACTTAGCTAGATTTATCATCAGCCACAACGTGTTATCATCCATAAAAGTATTATGTAATGAAATGTGGTTGATTTTAAAGTTACTAAACTTTATTCGCTGTAGTATAAATTGTATGACACACAAGATAGTTGGGTTGTATAAATTATTTGCCGCTCGTTTTGCTCGCTCGACGTTCGCTCGAAAATTTAACGCTCGAAAAATGCTCGTTCGATTTTCCGCTCGGTTGTAAACGAGCCGATCGGCTCGGTTCGGTTTGGAAACGAGCCAAGCACGAGCAAAGGTCCGCTCGGTTCGGCTCGGCTCGTGAACAGCCCTACTCAGGGTTATATGCCATACCCATACCCCTGCTACTACATGCCTCAGTCAAGTCAAGTTCAAGCACCCACTACTCAGTAACCACGTGCTCTCCCTGAGCCTCAACCTTCTCAATCTCATCATCAAACCCAGCCTCAACAACACAGCTTCTTCACCCCAGGAGTTGTTGACTGGAGCAGTTTACCAGATGATTTATCTGGTCATGAACAACTGTTTCCTGGTGCTGGTCAACATGGTGGTGATCATCCTTTTGGGAACCTTGCTCTCACGGCTCTGGAGTCTGCTGATGGGTCATCCTCCAATGCTTCATCACGGGTATCTTCTGAGGCCAAAGCCAAGCTATGTTCTGAATCTTGCATAGCTGCATTTGCATCTATTAGAGAAGCAAATGTAGCTTTAATTAATAAAAATATTAAGCTAGAGCAAACCCTTTCCAAAAGAAAAGCTGAACTTGAGTCTATGCTTAATGATAAAAATGATGAGATTTATAAACTTAAATTCCAAATCAAAGATGATAAGGCTAGGGAAGAGGTACTTCTAGAGAAGTACAGAGACCTCAAGGAAACACTTACAGCTACCCAGGTAGAGTGTGATCGCTGGGTGCAATCCTGTAAGGGTTTTGAAATGCTTTTGAGTAAGCAATCAGCTTCCAATATGAAGTTTGGCATTGGTTATAATCACACTGCTCCTCCAACAGATTTTACTTCCAGAGCAGAAGTAGAATCTGATGGAGAAAGCAATAACCAATCCTTCTCATCATGTGACCCACTATCTGATACAGCACCATCAGAGATTGAAGTCAGCATTAATTGTAAGGATCAAACATTTTGGATTACACTATAGTTATAACTGGTAAGAGATGAACAATTTGGAATACGTGCGATTACATGCAAGTTCGACACAAAGCTTGCACGAGGAAGCTGCATGCATGCATGCGACAGAAAGCAGATTCGCATGCATGCGAAAATGTATGCATGCGAAAGGCAGGCAGGCGAGTCGCATATGCACGCGAAGGCAGGCGAGTCGCACAGCCACGCGAAATGGTGATGCGAATCGCATGATGGTAATACGAATCGCATGCATGCGAAAACTCGCAGACTTGTATATATATTCACATGCGAATTCAGTTTTAGGTGTGCTTCAATTTACCTAGAGTTAGTCTAGATAGTTTGTGTGTTTTCTCTGTTTATTGAGCAGATCACGTGTTGTGATTTTCCACCCTCGGGTGAGATCGATCTTGTATCGATTATCATGTAATCGTTCTACACATGGTATATACATTTCAATTACAATGAGTTTGTTGTAAACATTGAAAACACCTTGTTATCTAGATTGCTTTAAAGTAGAATGTTCACCCGTCTTCGCGTATTATCAAGTGCAACAATCAAACGAAGTGAGATCGATAGTTTTCAGAGGTTTTACATTTGGTATCAGAGCAAGGTGTTGCTCTTGATACAACGGATCATTATTCCGCGATCTTCCGTTCGAGGACGTTAAACAAATTCAAAAATTGTAGACCGCACACCAAGTGTTTGTGTAAATGCTTAAGAGACTTTGTTGCATGATTTTATGAAGATTTGAAGCTCAAAAGTTGATGCATCAAAGTCAATTTTCTGAAGTGTGCGAGAACCTTCATTGAGAAAGGTTTATTCAAAAAAATTGTTTCATCTATCCGCTGATGCGAGAACTTTCATTAGAAAGGTTTTGTTGAAGATTGAAGAATTCAAAACTATAGCATAATCCAAGGGGGAGATTGTAAGGATCAAACATTTTGGATTACACTATAGTTATAACTGGTAAGAGATGAACAATTTGGAATACGTGCGATTACATGCAAGTTCGACACAAAGCTTGCACGAGGAAGCTGCATGCATGCATGCGACAGAAAGCAGATTCGCATGCATGCGAAAATGTATGCATGCGAAAGGCAGGCAGGCGAGTCGCATATGCACGCGAAGGCAGGCGAGTCGCACAGCCACGCGAAATGGTGATGCGAATCGCATGATGGTAATGCGAATCGCATGCATGCGAAAACTCGCAGACTTGTATATATATTCACATGCGAATTCAGTTTTAGGTGTGCTTCAATTTACCTAGAGTTAGTCTAGATAGTTTGTGTGTTTTCTCTGTTTATTTCGCTCAATTGAGCAGATCACGTGTTGTGATTTTCCACCCTCGGGTGAGATCGATCTTGTATCGATTATCATTGTAATCGTTCTACACATGGTATATACATTTCAATTACAATGAGTTTGTTGTAAACATTGAAAACACCTTGTTATCTAGATTGCTTTAAAGTAGAATGTTCACCCGTCTTCGCGTATTATCAAGTGCAACAATCAAACGAAGTGAGATCGATCGTTTTCAGAGGTTTTACATTAATTCCTCACAAAACCAATCAGCTGATGCTACAACAGCTGATGGTTCAAATGCTGACTGTCATATGATCAAAAAGTTGATCAACTCAGGTGTTGTCTCTAAAAGTACTGAAAGTACTGGAGAGCAAGTGATAACACCTGAAGTTCAAACCCCAACTACTGCCAGTACTGAAGGGAAGAAAACTGCAAGTAGAAAGGGTTTAAAAACTACTGAAGAAGATATCAGGAAAGCATGTACTGTAAGGAAGAAAACTGCAAATACTGATAGCAAATTGCTGAAGAACAAGTCTTCAGTAGTTTCATCTTCTTCAGTAGATGATCAACTAAAGTATTCTTCAGTTGTTGTGATGGTTTACCTTTCAGCTTTTTCTTATCACTAGTTGTATTTTCTATTTCAGTAGTTTGTAAAACTGTAAAGTCCTTAAAAGCGATCGATCTCACTTCGTTTGAATTGTTGCACTTGATAATACGCGAAGACGGGTGCGTAATTTGAATGAATCAACCGAGAGAACAAGAAATTCAGCACAAAATCATTGTAATTCAAATGTATATATGTTGTCGAAAGATTACAATGATAATCGATATAAAATCGATCTCACCCGAAGGTGGAAACAATCACAAAAGTGATCTGCTCGAAATGAGCAAAAATAAAAACATACATTGAAGCTCTCGATTTTGGAAATTAATGGCACACACATTCACTGTGCACACATGCACATATATATACATCCATTGAACATTTCGCATGCATAGGTGTCAGATCCATTAAGGCTTTTCGCATTGCATGCCTTAAGCATGCATTGTCGCATGCAAATATTCCAAGAAGTTTTCGCGCACGTGTATTCCACTTTCCATTTCATGCATTAATAGAATTGCATATTGTTTATCGCATGCATGCATTATGAATGCACTTTCGCATGTATATAATATTTTCTTCATTGTCGCGCGATGCGATCTGTGTCATGCATGCATGTTGTCGCATGCATGGCATGTTTTGAATTCAAACCTCAATCTCTTTGCTCGTTCACGCGATAACGATATTGTAATCCATATGTTTTGTCCCTTACAATCTCCCTCTTGGATTATGATATCGTTTTATGTTTAAAAACAACTTGAATCTTCAATAAACCTTTCTAATGAAGGTTCTCGCATCAGCGGATAGATGAAACAACTGTTGAGCTTTAAAACTTCATAAGATCTTTCAATCTGAATCTGTTTTGTGTGTGTTCTCGGTTTCGGATTGAACCTTGATAAAACCGGATAGACTTTCAACTTGTTTAACGTCCTCGAACGGAAGATCGCGGAATAATGATCCGTTGTATCAAGAGCAATACCTTGCTCTGATACCAAATGTAAAGTCCTTAAAAGCGATCGATCTCACTTCGTTTGAATTATTGCACTTGATAATACGCGAAGACGGGTGCGTAATTTGAATGAATCAACCGAGAGAACAAGAAATTCAGCACAAAATCATTGTAATTCAAACGTATATATGTTGTCAAAAGATTACAATGATAATCGATATAAAATCGATCTCACCCGAAGGTGGAAACAATCACAAAAGTGATCTGCTCGAAATGAGTGAAAATAAAAACATACATTGAAGCTCTCGGTTTTGGAAATTAATGGCACACACATTCACTGTGCACACATGCACATATATATACATCCATTGAACATTTCGCATGCATGGGTGTCAGATCCATTAAGGCTTTTCGCATTGCATGCCTTAAGCATGCATTGTCGCATGCAAATATTCCAAGTTTTCGCGCACGTGTATTCCACTTTCCACTTCATGCATTAATAGAATTGCATATTGTTTATCGCATGCATGCATTATGAATGCACTTTCGCATGTATATAATATTTTCTTCATTGTCGCGCGATGCGATCTGTGTCACGCATGCATGTTGTCGCATGCATGGCATGTTTTGAATTCAAACCTCAATCTCTTTGTTCGTTCACGCGATAACGATATTGTAATCCATATGTTTTGTCCCTTACAAAAACGACTGAAGAGTATGTTCTTCAGTCGTTGTAGTTTTCAGTAGTTTCATTTCAGCTGTTGTAATAAGTTTAACACTTAGCATTTTGTAAGGAGATGTCAGCTGTTTGACATCTTCAGTAGTTAAGGTAGTTTCAGTATTTTGTTAAAATAACGATTTGATGTCACTATCAAGTGACATCAGCTGACGTCATTCTTCCTATAAAAGGAAGATGACCTAATTTTATTCCTTGCCGAAGCGTGTGATCTAATAGAAAATACCTTTTTGCAGAATTCCTCTCTTTCTCTATAACCTAGTGTTACATTGATATATCTCTTGTGTTCTTATTTGAATTTGTTAATTCTTGTGCTAAATCCGCTGCGAATACAACCTAATTGATCAAACTAGAGGCTGAGATCCTTTTAGAACTATTTGTGTTTTTGTTGGTGTACTATATGTGATATTATATTTGTGCGATTGTGTTAATTAACCTTTGGTATTTTAAAAGTGGTTTAAATACAAGTGTATTTTTGCTACAAAGTGTGAGAAGACACAATGAATCAAAAAAGTCACAAAAAAATTATATCTCACAATTTAAATCGAATTTCAAAAGGTAATTTTGAGCTTTTGGTCTCCTAACCGTCCACACTAAGAAAAAAATAAATAAAAAATAAAAAAATTAATGTTTTATTATTGTGTCATTTATGAAATACACAATAGCGTCACTGTGTCATTATGAAAGATACAATGGGGTCATTGTGCCATTATGAAAGAGACAATAACGACATTGTGTCATTATGAAAGACACAATGGCGTCATTGTGCCATTATGAAAGACACAATCGCATCATCATGTCATTATGAAAGACACAATGACGTTATTGTGCCATTATGAAAGACACAATGACGTCATTGTCCCATTATGAAAGACACAATGACGTCATTGTCACAATATGAAAGACACAATGACGTCATTGTGACATTATGAAACACACAATGACATCATTGTGTCATAAAAAGACACAATGGCGTCATTGTGTCACAAAAATACACAATAATTTTTTTTATTTTTTTTCTAAAAGAGAATGATAAGATGAACAGAGACTCCGAAGTACTTTTTTAAATTCGATGTAGATTGTGAGATTAACTTTTTATGACTTTTTAGCCTCATTGTGTCTTCTCACACTTTATAGCAAAAATGCACTTTATAAAATAACCTCACCATTAGTATTTTCTGTAGGATATAAAGGGTTCAAATAAAAAGACACTTAAAACTAACAAGTATAAAAAGTAATCTTAATAATTTATTTTTTATCAATGATTGAGATCAAATTTTAAAGAAAAAGTTCGTTAGAGTATATTTTAAATATAACCACTTTTGTTGGCTTTTTTCACGTTTCTTTTTTTTTTAAACGTTCATAACTTTTCTATACAACATTATTATTTCTTTATAAAAATTACACCTTAAAAAGACTTTTTTTAATCTAAAATGAGTATAGTGTTGTTATACAAAAAATATAATAATTGTTTCTTACATTTTTAAGCTCATGTAATTTTTTATCATCATTGCGTTTTTAGTTCATTATGCTTTTTTATTAGTTATTATGTTTTTCTCATACTATTATGTTTTTTTCTAAAATGATGAATTCTAAAAAATATAATGATGGAATAATATTGTTGTGTATTTTTTATATGTAAAAAACAATAATAAATTAACAACTAACTAATCTAATATATTAAAAAATTTATAAAATAACACAACGTCTTTTTGTGTTTTATATTGTCAGTGTGTTATCATAGACAATATTAATTTTAAAAAACTACATTGGTAAAATAATATCATTGTGTATTTCTAATTGTAAAACACAAAGATTGATAACAAGTTTTTATAATCTAAAAAACAATAACATAAAAATAATATTTTGTATTATCTCCAATCCTATAAATTTTGACAAATACAATGGTGAAATATATCCTTGTGTATTTCTAATTGTAAAACACAATGATATATTTAAAAATACACAATGATATATAACAAAGTTATATAATCGATTGAAACAATGACATAAATAATACAAAATGATCTAAAATGTAAAATAAAATAAGGAATTAACATATAACAAATGATGTAGGATATATGACAAAATGAATTGATTTTGACACAACGAATGTATAAGGGAAGACGAGGCGCTGCTCGAAGGGGGCTCGGGTAGGGTGGTACCCGGGTGGTAACACCGCCACCACCCCCTCGGGTAGCCACCCGGGTTCATCATCTCGTGTTACACTCGCTGATGTGTAGCCGAGGTGTAACGGCTATATAGCCGTTAAAAAGAGACCGTTGGGCGCGGCTTAAAGTAAAACAAAAATTATTTTTACACTATGAATACACACACATACACAATATTATCTACACAAACTCAAATAAAATCATACAAACACAACAATTACACAAACACCATCAATCATGTCTAACGAATATCCAGAATTGTACATTCCTGAAAACGAAACAGATTCAGATGATAGCAGTTTATGGTTTATGAAAAGTCTTGTCGAAAAATCACTGGAGGATACGGCGAGTAGTTCTTCTAAAAAAGATACGATCCACGAAATCATGTAACGGGTCACGAGCTACTTATGAACGACTATTTCGTTGACGATTCAAAATATGATGAACAAACATTTCGAGGAAGGTATCATATGTCGAAACGTTTATTTTTAAAAATAGTCGATGATGTGTTAATCAAATGAAAAATGGTTCCAGGATGGGCTTGACGGGAGGTACAAAAAGAGTTTCACCCTGGTACAAAAAGAGTCTCACCCCGGTACAAAAAGAGTTTCACCCCGCTACAAAAATGCACATCGGCGGTCAGATAACTCGCAACAGGTAACACCCCAGACGAGTATGATGAGTATTTATGTATGTCTGCTCGCACTTCGCGTGAGCATATACAATTTTTTTGCAATGCAATTATCAAGTTATATGGTAGGGAGTTCCTTCGTAGACTATTTTTTTGCAATGCGATTATCAACTTTTTATGCACTTTTATTTTTAATTATTGTAATTATTATTTTTTAATAAAAGTAAATTATCTTTTGAATTATTTTAATATTAAAAGAAAAGTTTCAGGGTAGTTCAGGGTAGCATTTTTAGCTTTTTGGGTGTTTCAGAGTAGTTCAGAGTACTTGTGATGTGACAGTGTGTGATTGGTGGATTTCAAGGTAGTCCAGGGTAGTTTAAAGGAGTGTCCCCTCCTCCCTAAGACATAATAAGCTGACGTATTTGACACAATAATCAAATACACTTTCTTTAAAACAAGAGTAAATTTTCATGTTCGTCTCTGTGGTTTAGTGAAAATTGTCACTTTAATCCAATAGTTTGTTTTTTTCGCATCTGGGTCCCTATGGTTTACAAATCTTGTCATTATCCAGTCCGTTAACTCCATCCAAAATTTCCGTTAAATTAGGGGTATATTGGTCATTTTACATATATGTTTTTATTTTTCTTTTTTTAAACCTGATTTAATATATACTCTTTAAATACATTGCTATTTTAGTCCATGTGGTTTGAGCGTATTTGTAATTTAGTCCAAAATAACCACCACACCACTACCTGTCACAGGAACCATCGAACCACCGCCACCCCCCATTACAAAGCCACCAACACCATACCAGAGCGCCCACCACCACCACGCACATCGGATCATCGCTACCATATAAACCCTAAAAATCGACAATCAATATTGGACTTGTAACATACCACTTCGAAAATGCATATCAAACCCTACTAATACCTCTACAATACTCGTTTTCAAGGGTTCCATATACGTTTTCGAAGGGGTTTGTTATAAGTTCGAGATTAACGGTTGGTTTCTAGGGTCCACATGGTGGTGTGATCTAGTGTGTGATGGCGGAGATCTAATTTGTGGTGGTGGAGATCTAATGTGTGGTGGTGGTGCCCGTCTGGTGTGGTGTTGGTGGTTTTATGATAGGGTGGTGGTAATGATTTGGTGGCTCCGATGAGTGGTGGCGGTTTTGCGACGTAGTGGTGGTGTGGTGTGTAAATACGAGGTCCAACTCTAGATGGTTCCGGTCTTGTTGAACTTCGATCCATCGATGCTCTCGGAAGCTTCACACCTACACATAATGAAAACAACACCAGTTAAGGCGTTCCAAGGGGGAAATATCCCTGGAACAACCCTCTGGCGTGAGAGTAAGTATTGGTTGAATGGAATATGTGATAGGGAGAATTAAGGGGGAGCTTTTGTGTGTATTCTTTTGTGAGGATCTCGATCCTCCTTACCTGGTATTTATAGTGTTTGCCTGCTGTAATCGTGTGCTGATATACAGGGATTATTCCCCGGCAAATCCATTACCTTTTATGTTCTTCCGACCGTTACTGAATTATCAGTTATGATTAGGGTGATTCTGATGTAATTAAATGCGGGGCACATGTCCTGCTGGCTTACCCGTTCTGCCCGCATGGGCCGGGCTTTCGGGTTCGGGTACCCGTCTTGTATGGGTTATTTGTACCCTACGTCTACATGGTGGTTCCATCGCGGGTGGTGGTGATATGGTGTTTTATGCCAAGGTGATGGGATTTTTGGACTGAATTGGCAAACATGTCCAAACCACAGGGACTAAAATAACAATTTATTTAAAGGGGATATATTAAATGGGGTTTAAAAAATAGAAAAATAAAACATATATGTAAAATGACCAATATACCCTTCATTTAACGGAGAATGTTGGATGGAGTTAACGAACTGGATGAATATGATATGTCTTGTAAACCACAGAGACCCAGATGCGAAAAAATAAACTATTGGATGAAAGTGACAATTTTCACCAAAACACAGAGACGAAAATGACAATTTACTCTTAAAACAATATAAGGACATTTGTCAAGCCCTTAATCAGTCTTAAGTTTTTTATATTAAATACCCTTTTTACTATAATTTATCCTAAAAAAATACCAAATAAGCATATCGCTCCTTTGTTTTGTTTTTCATAACTAATAAATTTCTATATCCATTCATACTTTACTAGGTTAAAATCTATGTATTACATTTACAAAATCATCATAAAATTGTAATTAGTTTAAAAACAAAATCATTACTTTTAATATCCTTGTTATTTGAGATCAAAAGATATTTTAAAAATTTTATTTATTTAATATCATTACTACTAGTGTCATCATTAAATAAGAGAGAATAAAAATAATGAGTACCACAAAACGATACATGTCTTTAATCCTACGATTGAGTCACCACATTTAATCACATGAACCCTAAACCAATTTTCATTAGAGCCTTTGATGTGAGTCCATGTCTTTAGCAACTACTTTTCGTGACCTAAAGACTATTGCTGAAGCTTTGTGAAACATCCGAATGCGCAACAACTCTCACTCGGCATTCCTTTCCCTTTTTAAATTATCGACTATGGACCTTCTACTCACCAAGTCGTTTTCTGCTTCGAAACTAGGTGCCTTAAAGAAAGAAAGTAAAGATTTCTATAGGCAGATCAGGATTGAATTATGGGTCTGCAACTAGGTTCTTGTAAGTAACAAAGCATGAATGGGATATGATTTTCTTTTATTACTAATTAAATAAGGTATGGTTTATTGGTCCTTTAATCGTATCGTATTATATTAACATCAACTTTCTTTATTAATTTTTTCATAATACTCTCCATTGATCTTTGCAAAATCTTTTCATTGATCGAAACCTATCGTATTGTTATTGACCATTGTAATATCGTTCATTCGACCTCATTACCTAATCAAGCATATACACATATCTGGACATAGGACATCAATTGTGGCACCACTGACGTGCTTCATGTGTGGCAGAGCAACCGTATTTTATATTATTGTTATAGATCGTTATATTTGTAATGTTATAGATCGTTATATTTGTAATGTTATAGATCGTTATATTTGTATTGTTCATTACGTTACTGAGTATTAATTTGAACAACCGTATTCTTATTATTGTTTTCTCCTATTTTATAGCAAGTATGTAGATAAACATGACAATGTGCAAAGAGTGAAGCTTAACTAACATAAAATGTGAAAGAATGAGATTTAATAGGATTTACTTAAATTTTGTTCTAAGATATTAACGTTTCATATTAGACTAATATAAGGATTTGAAGTTTGTTTAATTACTTTAATTATTTATTATTTATACTCTAATTAGTATTAAACGACAGTACTAGGGGTGTTCAAATTCGAATTTCGGATATCCGAAATTTTCGGATATCCGAAAATTTCGGATAGTGAATTTCACTATCCGAATCCGAATCCGAAATTTCGGGATATCCGACCTTCGCATTCAGGTTCGGATATCCGAAATCAAAAAAACAAATTGTATTATTTAATAAATTTTATAAAAATATAATATTTTTTTGAAGTATTTTTTCCGGATATCCGAAGTTATTATTAAAATATCCGAAATATTAAAATATCTGAAATATTTTATTATTTAATATTTTTAATTTTTTATAAAAATATTTTGGATATCGTCCGAAATATCTGAAAATTCTCAAAATCACTGTCCGAATCTGAATTTTCGGATATCCGAAGTTAGGATATCCGAATTTTTACATATCTGAAATTTCGGATATCCGAATTTCGGATTTACGGATATTTCGGATTTGGTTTTGGATTCGAATATTTTTAACACCCCTAAATGACACGTCAACCTAATCAGGTTGGGGTGTTACATCAAATGTATATATCAAGTCGAAAAACCTAAATTTGAATCAGAATCTAATTCAAAACCTAAATTTGAATGCAATGGTAATTTGATTTGAAAATTTGAAAAGCAAATTCAAATTTGAATTAGCTTAAATTCGGATTTCAAGTTTTCAAACCCAATTCAAACACCAAAACACACCTACTACAGCATTTGATATAATCTTTATTTGAATTACGATTTTATTCTTACAAGAACAAGCTTGCCAACATATGCATCACAAACATATAATTGTTACAACCATTGTTGTTGAGACCGGATCGGACCGGCCGGTCCGACCGGTTCGACCGCGAATCGGGGGCTGGTCCGGTCCGGTCAGGGGTAGTTCGTTTTTGATCAATTGAACCGGCCGGTCCGAACCGAACCGGCGGTTGGACCGGCGAACCGGGCCAGTTCCGACCGGTTTTCAGTATTTTTTTTTTTTGATTTTAGTGGGTAAAAACGGGGTGTTAAACCATAAATTAGTACTTCGGATATACAAATATAGTTAAGTTTTATATATAACTATAAAATATATGTATAAATCATATATAATTACTTATATTTAATTACATATATAAATATAATTAAAATATTGTTAAATCCGGTCCATCCGGTCCGACCGGTCCGACCACCTGCAAACCAGTAAGGCGTCCGGTTCGACGTTCGATCCGGTTCTGAAAACATTGGTTACAACATATATCCACTTTAAAATCCACTTTAAAATCATTTTGAAGATATCTTAATTCGTCCGACACCATCATCATGAGAGAATAATATAAGCTTCGTTGTAACACTCTCCGATGTGTGAATAAATATCTATTAAAAAGATTTTAGAGTAAGAATTTATGCACTAAATGTGTAGTTAAACAATCATATCTAACTTGTCATACAGTGTCTATCGGTCACACAACTTTTGTTAACTTGTGTTCAACCTTTAAGTCTGTTAGTATATCGTTACCTTCGGTCTTGCTACATCCTCTAACCTATTGTCTAATGGGTGCGTTTATATTGTTGTTTATATTGTTGATAACTCGGTTAAACAACTCGTAAACACAAGGACCCTATACCAATCATCTAGGGACATGGTTCGCATAGTACTTGATCCAAACACGCGCTATCGAGCTCATACGCCTTACCATCCATGTATGTCTAGGATTAATGACTAGTGTGGTTTTAGCAAACGGTATTTGTGGGAACAAAATCTTATCATAAAGGCAGTTGAAATCAAAGAAGAAAGTAAAGAAAGGCATGGCACGTGACAATGAACGTGCACCCATGTGACCCATTGGCTCCACAGGGTCCTAATAACAGCTGACTTTCCCTTCAACTTGAAGAAGACCCATATCGTATTTATTGACTTGGTCTGCTCCATCATTAAACAAGGATATATGGTTTCAAATGTATTGTGAATCATTCATTCATATGTCTTAATCAAATCAATCTAATGATATTGTCACTAATTAATACTAATCTTTTGTTTTGGTTTGTGGTGTGATGTGAAGAAAGAGAACGAATGGGGAGCACGTAGAAGAGAGAGACGTCTAGAATCTTTTTGTAAGGGTGTACTCGTGAGTACAGCTGATAAACGGATTGTACCTAATGAGAACCAAGAAATTGGAGTCGCGTATAAAACCTGAACAGGAAATGTGTATTCATGGGTTGATACGAACAAGTTTGCTAACCTGGAAATAAATTATTTAAATTTGTTACATGTTAGTACTTTAGAAATCTTGATATATATATCTTACTTTCAATTTTTTTTAAAAATATGTTTAAACTATGCAAATTTAGTTTTCAACTTTTAAACTTTTGTATAAAAAATACCCATATGAATTAAAGTTATTAAATAAAACACATTTTAAAACATAGAAAATATACAAATGGGTTAAGCATGTCAACTCGTTTACTCACCGGGTTAACATTAATGCAATCTATATAGTAAAATGTGTTTATCCAAACCTGACTTAAACCTGTTTAGACTAAATTTAAACCCGTGAATTTCGTATTAAATTCTTGTCTACACATGTACTCATGACGAGGATGTAAGAGGAAAAAGAGAAAGAATTCCACCTAGTATGAGAGAAAATGTTCACACGCTCTCCCACCCACTTAAGCATTCACAACTCATTACTTATAGAGTTAATTACACAAATAGTCCCTGTGGTTTACCTAGTAACAAGTTTGGGTATTAACTTTTTTGAGTAACAACTTTGAGTATCGTGGTTACTATTTTGTAACACATGTGGGTACTAAGCGCAACGTCCGTTTGTTTTTAACGGATTACCCCATCACGTGTGAAAAACGTGAGGGTAATTTAGTCAAACCAAATAGAAAGGTATAGAGTTAATTACACAAATAGTCCCTGTGGTTTACCTAAAGTAACAAGTTTGGGTACTAACTTTTTTGAGTAACAACTTTGAGTATTGTGGTTACTATTTTGTAACACCTGTGGGTACTAAGCGTAACGGTCGTGTGTTTTTAACGGATTACCCCATCACGTGCCAAAAACGTGAGGGTAATTTAGTCAAATCAAATAGTAACGTATACTTTACCAATTTAAACCATTGCTTCATCATCGTCTTCATTTCTTCTTCATCATCTTCATTTCTTCTTCAACGACTTCAAAAATTGAAGCCCTAATTGTTTCAAGTAACCATGGTTATGTGCAAATGTGATAGAGCAGCCATAATAAAAAACTCTTGGACTAACAACAACCCTGGACGACGCTTCTACTCTTGCCCACAACTGGTAATTTCTTCTAAACCATCTGCAACTTCTGAATCCGTCATTACATCTTTTACATCGCTGCAAATAAACACGAAGCAGATGAAGATGTAATGACGGATTCAGAAGTTGCAGATGGTTTAGAAGAAATTACCAGTTGTGGGCAAGAGTAGAAGCGTCGTCCAGGGTTGTTGTTAGTCCAAGAGTTTTTTATTATGGCTGCTCTATCACATTTGCACATAACTATGGTTACTTGAAACAATTAGGACTTCAATTTTTAAAGTCGTTGAAGAAGAAATGAAGATGATGAAGATGATGATGAAGAAATGAAGACGATGATGAAGCAAGGGTTTAAATTGGTAAAGTATACGTTACTATTTGATTTGACTAAATTACCCTCACGTTTTTGGCACGTGATGGGGTAATCCGTTAAAACACACGACCGTTACGCTTAGTACCCACAGGTGTTACAAAGTAGTAACCACAATACTCAAAGTTGTTACTCAAAAAAGTTAATACCCAAACTTGTTACTTTAGGTAAACCACAGGGACTACTTGTGTAATTAACTCTATACCTTTCTAATTGGTTTGACTAAATTACCCTCACGTTTTTCACACGTGATGGGGTAATCCGTTAAAAACAAACGGACGTTGCGCTTAGTACCCACATGTGTTACAAAATAGTAACCACGATACTCAAAGTTGTTACTCAAAAAAGTTAGTACCTAAACTTGTTACTTTAGGTAAACCACAGGGACTATTTGTGTAATTAACTCTTACTTATATTTATCTTTCCGTAAAAAAACTTATATTTATCTTTATAATTATATTAAAAATCACTATTTTTATCTCTCATTTTAATTAAATAATATTTTTATACCTTTTATTATTATTATTATTATGTTTTCTCCTCTATTCACAATCATTTTAAAATATATTAAAAATTTTATGAGGGTTGAACAGTAACATTTTAAATATATAGATGAACGGTAACATTTTCTCTTTTATCCACTCATAACTACTCAAAATCATTCTATGTAATATAATATTTATACTCACAAACTTTTAAAAAATAAGTTGTAAATGCTCGATGGTTCAAAGAAGATAATATCACCTATAAATTCATTGGTCTATACATATTTTCTGTACTCTTGATTTCTTTATTTGTATAAAACAATATTTAACTCATGTAATGATACTTATACGACACTTATAATTTAAATAGACATACATATATAATAATTGTTGATTGATTAAGATGCATATTCACTCCATTAGAAAATACAACTACTTTAACATGGAAACATGGGAAGTAATTATGACATTGCTAGCAACAAGCACCTTCATTAATATATTCAATTGATAGATGGTTATCCAACCCATCAAAAGTGGAATAAAGTACTCTTTGAGCCTATGCTTTTCTACTCAAGGAATCATCACAATTCAACACACTATTTTTTAATCAACTAAAAAAATAAAAATAAAAAGATAAAAAAGAAATGTAGAGCAAAAATCAAGAAAGAAGCAAGCCAACACACATCACATGTAGAGTAAATGTCTAATGCTCCACATGAATATCACAATATGAATAGCCTTCATTCTGAGTCGAGCCATCCCGAGTCAACTCAGTGGTGTGGCGGACCCGGCAATGTAGGCTTACATTGGTAGCACTTGGCAAATAACCCGAACGTATCAACCTGTCTCACAAAGTTGGTCATACTGGCCCATCCGCCAAACCCAAAGCCAACCACCAGAACCCATACGACTACAAACGCGTTCAACACGTACATGGCTGACCAACTCGGTAGGAAGCCAGGAGGTTTCTCCGCCGCATTCTGCATACAAAGTTTCATGAGAACTCGAATCTAAGAAAACTTGAGGGACTGAGTTTGGTATTCAACTATAGTTAAGGGACTAAAAAGTGAGTCAAACACTTGGCCAGCTCATCAAGAAACTATTATACTTTAAAAGATATTATTTCCCATATAAACATATAAAAATATATAGTATTCTAAAGTATCTCCTAAAAAATATAGAAATGTGATTAATTTAACTATATTTGAACAAATAATTTACACATTATATAGTTATAAAAATAAAAAATATAATAAAACTGTTTTCTCAATCAGAATATTAGTTAACAAAGTAAAGATAGCATATGGGCAAGAAAGGGACTTTTCCACCAATATCACTTTTTTTGTCATAGACCATTCTACCCTTTTATGTTAGGATAATTACAATATGCCACTAAAGAAGTAGATGCTAACCATAATATGTAAACCAATGCATAACAGAATAATAATAATTTGTAACTGTTAATATTATACCTGACGAGCAGAGGCTTTTCTGTAGGTGAGCATATGTGCAAGAGCAGGAATGATGTAGACTGTGAAGCTAACCAAGAGCGCACCAACAGCGGAATTGATAGGCCCGAAGAACGGGAAAATGATAGCCAAAAACCAGATTGGTATCACCACGGGTAGCCTGGCTAGCGCGCGTAAAAATATGCTCTTTGTATCGTGCATCCCGATCACTTTCTCCCACACAAAGTATAATGGTGTGCATGCAAATCCAAATGTAATAAACTGTTCCACATTTGTCATAAAACCAAATATGTTAATTAGGGTTTAGTTTATATTTTGAAAGGTGTAATATGAATAAAGTTCGATTTGGTAATGAGTCATAAGCAAGATATTTGCCGGACCTGATGAATGAGCATAAGAATGACAGCAGCATCGCGCCAACGGGTCTTGGGAAGGAGTGAGAAGGCGTTTGAGTGGTTAAGAAGTTCGTCGCCAAATGCCCAGTAAACAGCAGATGAGGAGGGGAGGGTTAATGTGAAAACATATAGAGTGGCAAGTAAGTAAATATACTTGAACTTC
The DNA here is from genome assembly GCA_024085815.1 of Flaveria linearis. Classification (NCBI taxonomy): domain Eukaryota; kingdom Viridiplantae; phylum Streptophyta; class Magnoliopsida; order Asterales; family Asteraceae; genus Flaveria; species Flaveria linearis. The sequence goes on from CM044009.1 coordinate 63,132,077, forward strand.
CTGGGTTTCCACATGGCATGCATAATCTCCCTGATATTAAAATTTGAATCAGTTAAGTAATTTTTCTTCGATTAATTAGATATTGTATATTATTGATCAACTATTTATGAAAAATTAACAGATAATTTCAAATGAAACCTTAGCAAATCATATCTAGTAGCTGTGATAATATTTATTATATTAATTCTTTCTAAATAATATTTATACATTCTAGAGGGGACATTTTGTGAGACAAGAAAATCGATGTGCTGATTCAAATGCCAAGAACATGAAGGGTTTGAAAATATGTGCATTGGATCAAACAAAAAGGTAAATGACCATAATACCCTCCTTGATATGAGATCTAATATTAAAAAACAGGATGGCAAGTCCACTCTCCATGTGCATCTCTTTATGTTAAAGCTCAAATCATTATTGATTAAAAGATCTAGTCAGTACTAATTAGTCAATTAGCACAAATAAACAATATCAATAAGCAAGGGATCCCAAGCACCCTAAACTTAAGCCCCATAAAGATTCTTCATTTATGAATATTTAACAAATTTATTGTAAAGAAAACAAAATTATAAATTTAAACTTTTTTGCTGGTTCATACATCAATGTGGCCGGCAAAAGCTGCAAAGAGAAGCCGCTTAGAAGAAGGAAGAAAGTGCATCTTTTCACAGGATTACAAAGTTCTATAAACCAAAATCAAGTTTTATATTCATTCCCAGCCTTTTTAAAGTATAGGTTAAATATACCCTTTATTACTAAACATATCCCACTATTGATTTTCTTAATTTATGATGTTTTAGAAAAATGCATATAGCGGTCGTACAACGACCTGTATACGCCCGTATACAGCTTTTGAACCCGCACACGGCTTCTTATAAGTTATATGCTAGTGTAAGACTTTATATGAGCGGATATTAGAGGGTACACCGAGTGAAAATAAAACATAGGTGCGGAGTTAGTTTAGCACTATCCAAAGTGACAATAAGAAGGTAGTTTACACTGTGACAGCATGTCCTCCAAATGTGTATAATATATTGGTGGCTCCTGTGAAATAAAGCACCAGTTTTTGGGACCAGAATGTTGAACACCATCAACCTGCAATAATCATGGTCACTTGTGAATCTTATCCAAATTAAGCAACAACCAATATGAGATCTGGATTGGAAGCACTGAAATCATGGTTTTCATTCTAAAAATAGTATGTGTGAAAGAATGATGTTATTATAATATACCTGGCCATGAATTAAAGCTGCAATGGCCATGTACCAAGCAGTATAAGTGGTCATCCCAAGGCCAAGAAAAGACCAAATTCTGTAGTTGTGGAAAGATGGAATGAACACAGTGGTTGCACAACATGCTCCAAATATGTATGTCCATGTCCTCTTGTCCAAATGGTCATTTATGTAGTATATGTTACTGTCATGTTAATGCAAAAACAACAAAAAAAGTGTCAATTTTTGACATATATTCAAGAACACCCATGTCATATTTGGAGTAGAAAACAAAACCTTGCACAAGCTATAAGTTGGATCACAGATCCAAACAGAAGAAAAGTGCAGTTGAAAGCCAGTCCTATTGCTTTCCAGTAAGGTCCCAATAACCCATCAAGAACTTCAAACCACTGCAGATTTCAAGAAAACAAACAAACATATTGACTAAATTTTAAACTTTATTAATAATATCAAAGGATTAACTAATATAGTCAAATGGTTTAATAGTTGGTTTGAGGATGTATTAAACTGTTCATGATGTATTAAATCTGTTAATTCTGTAAATCAAATCACTATATTGGTCAACAAATTTATTACTTTTGTGTAAGAAATTAAAGAAAGGGAATGAACCTGTATGACATGATTCTTGAAGCTGACACCTTCTTTCTCCTTTCTACTTCTGTACTCTATGTAAAGAACACTGATGAGGTAAGCTGTCCAGCTGCCAAGAAGACCATAGAATATTTGCAGCACAATTCCGGAGACCATGCCCAGTTGAGAGAAAGAGTATGGTAGTGTTAGTAGCACTTGTGCCACCTGCATAAACACATGTACATTCAACACTCAAGAAAACTGAAAATCAGATGTCTTTTTGAATAATATGAGTTTATTTTTAATACTTGATTTGAAGAACAACTAAACCAAGCATCCCAAGCAGACCCTCCATGCCAAAGAGCATTTTTCATGGAGAAGACCGAGTGATCTTCTCCTTCTTCTTTCACCACTGCTTCATGTTCATTTTCATACATATTTGACGCCATTATTGAGTCTTCTGCTTGTTTCTGACCCGACATTTTCTTCGATTATTGCTGATAAAACTATAAAACTCTCCTTTCTTTCTCTTTTCTAAACAGATCTGTCAACACATGTAACGACAAACAGATAAAAATAACTAAAACCCCCATCAAACATCAAGAAACCAACACCAATCAAAAAAGATCACAACTTTACAAATCAAAACAACAAAAACAGTCTCTTTTACCTTAACAAGTCTCCATCTGAAACACCCAGATCTTAAAACAAACAAAAGATGAAAAATCCATTGATTTATGACCAATTGAAGACACAGGTGTTCACTCAGGCATTTATACAAACACCTGGGTTGTGTATAAACAAGAGCTCAAAGTTGGCTTACAGAGAGAGAGAGAAGAGATGAAGAAAATGAAGGGGTTTGATGGGATTGAAAGTGGACATATATAGAAACCAATTTCTACCTTTTGTTAGGGGATTTAGTCTTGGATATTTTGATTATTTAATAGTGGAAGGCATAGTATAGCTGTATGCTGAGTTCTGCTTTATATGATGATCATAAATGATAAACCATATGTTAAGATTCTTGAAGATTTGTTGTTGTTAATCATACACTGATGAAATGGACTACAAGTTGGTGTTAATAAGCTAGAAGTCAACATGATTTCGTGTAAACGCAAGTAATTTTAAGAAGTAAAGAATATGGAAATAATGTTAGAAATCTGGTCAATTTGACTAAGAATATGATTAAGATTTGTTTGACGGGTTAAAATGATTATTAAAATATTGGTTATTATCTTCTTATTAGAAGTTATGAAAAATTATTTGAGAAGGAAAATGATGTCTTAATAAGAAGACATGAAGGGGCTGTTTGGGATTGCTTTTTTTTTACTTCTTTTTGACTTTTGGAGAGGTGAAAAGATCAAAATGTCCCTTCAAAAGTCAACTTTTCACCTCTCCAAAAGTCAATAGAAGTTAAAAATTTTAACTTCTAGTGGTTTTTGGAGGGGTGAAAAGACCAAAATGCCCCTCCAAAAGTCACCAGAAGTTAAAAAAAGTCACCAGAAGTTAAAATTTAACTTCTGGTGACTTTTGGAGGGACATTTTGGTCTTTTCACCCCTCCAAAAGTCAAAAGGAGGTAAAAAGAAGGAATCCCAAACAGCCTCGAAATAATATTTCACAACTTAGGTCATGTGTGACGGGTATGAGAGGGGGGCGTGAGTGCTACTTTAGCCAGGGGCGAAGCTCCATTGAGGGGGGGGGGCTTTTTTTTTTCGTCAGTAATGTAAATTTTCGGCTTAATAGTGTAAATTTTCGACTTGATAGTGTAAATTTTTGGTTCGGTAGTGAATTTTTTTTAATAAATATAGAGTCCGTCCCCCCTAAAATAGTTTACTATCGCTCAGGCATGAATCAACATGTCCAACGATGAGGCATGTAAATGAATTGAATTGATCTAAACGAAATCTTGTTCATGTTTGTTGGTTAAGTATTGAACTTCTTCATGAACACAAACAAATGAAAGTCCGCGTTTGTCTTCCTTCATTAAAGGACTAAACTTGTTTATGTTCGTTCGTCAATTTAAACTAACACAAAAAAACACAAACGAAGATAGACGGATGTATACGATTTTGAGAATTAAAGATTAGGCATAATCATTTCTAATAAATTTAAAGTTAAACAGTTTGCATCATAATAAATAGACAAAGTTACAGAAAACGTAATTTAAGTTTATATAAAGTTGCAGCCATCATTTTTTATCTTTAAAAAGTACTTTAAATATCCTTTATTTTAACATTTTGTAATATATTTCGTCACTTAAACTAATTGTCGTAATTTTTGAGTAAATTATAGTTTTCGTCCTTTAGTATTATACCATTTTTCAGAAATCATCCTTAAACTAAGGAAATTACAGTAAATATCCTTTATGTTTTAAAAAGTTTGCACGTTTCATCCTATCGTCTAACGGGCGTTAAATCTGGTCGTTAACTCAGGTCACGTGCCTTGCACATGAGGGTAATTTGGTCTTTTTACCCTTAATAATAGAAAACAGAATATTAAAATCCATCCCACCCTACCTCACCCCTACACCTCTCTCTCTCTCTCTCTCTCTACCCCTCTCTATCAGCCTCAAGTGCAGACCTTTGCACTATAGATACTTGTTTTCTTCCACTACATCTGTTAATCTACTCAACTTACAATAACCCTAATCTACTATCAATCAACAATGATGATTCTTTCGATTGTGGAGGAAGCTTTTTTCAGGTTAGTTTGTGTTTTGATTGATTGTTGTGTGTGAGTGTTAATAGCGTGTTTATTCCTATTGATTTAGACGATAGTGAAGAGGAGGGAGAAGAATCGGATTTGGAAATGATGTGCCCGTATTGTTCGGAGGGGTTTGATGCCCTAGGTTTGTGTGTTCATCTTGAGCATCAACATCCGATTGAAGTCAAGCAGCGGAGGCGACGACGGAGGAGGCGACGGCGTTGGAGGCGACAAAAGAGAAGGCGACGACGGGGGAGGCGATGAAGTGGTGGTGTATTCTGGGCGGCGAAGCGGTGGCGGTGTTCTAGCAGGCAAGGGCGGTGGGATGGCGGAAGAAAAAAAGGGGGTCTAGGGTTTTCTTTTTGTGATCGATGATGATGATGTGGACGCGGTGGGCGGGTGGTGGCGGTGGAGGTGGGCAGGTGGTAGCGGTGGCGGTGGACGGGTGCGGTGGTGGCGGTGGGCAGGTGGTGGCGGTGGAGGGGTGGTGGTGGTGTCTTCTTGTGTGAAGATAAAGAGAAATAGAGAGAGAGGTGTGGGGGTGGGGTAGGGTGGGGTGGGTTTTAATATTCTGTTTTCTATTATTAAGGGTAAAAAGACCAAACTACCCTCATGTGCAAGGCACGTGACCTGACTTAACGACCAAACTTAACGCCCGTTAGACGATAGGATGAAACGTGAAAACTTTTTTAAACATAAATGATGTTTACTGTAATTTCTTTAGTTTAAGGATGATTTCTGAAAAATGGTATAATACTAAAGACGAAAAGTGTAATTTACTCTAAATTTTTTAATGTTAAGTCAAATACAATTTGGTCTATTTACCTATAAAGGGATGTTAATGTATTTTCTTTCCAACATAAAGAAAGTTTTCAGCAACTTATTTTATCTTTTAGTTAATTGTGTGTTTTTAGAATTATAATTATAAATGTGATTTTTTATGTAACACAATATATATTATCTAATTATTTTCACACACGTATTATATATGTACATAAATTATATATATGCATATATTGTTGTTTCCATCCACATATTTTAATTATATAAATAACTAAATAATATAAATTATGTATTCATATATAATACGTGGATGAATATAATTAAATAATATATATCATATTATATAAAAAAATCTTATGTATATGTATAATTGTAATAATACATTAATGGTCCTTTAGACGTAAGGACCAAATTGCTAATAACTTAACAGAAAACTTAACGGCAATAAGTCTAAAGTATAAAATTTGTTATAAAATGTTAACATAATGAATGGTTACGAGTAATTTTTAAAAATAAAAAAAATGATACTTGTAAATTTATATAGACTTAAAGATGTTTTCTGTAATTTTATCTAATTAATAATAATCATAAATATAATTATCCCAATATAACTTCCCAAATTCGAGTTTATATAGTATGATTTCTTAGTAATAAACTAAACGTAAAAAGAACCCTAATAAAATAGTAAAACCTTTAATGAACATAACTTATTGGTTTTCACCTCGAATATAATTGTATAGATACCATACAAAAGTCACTTTGAAGCTAAGCAAACACCAATGATCTCTTAGCCTAGTGGTTAAGGGGGAGGTGAGCTTTGTTTTTGGAGATCCAAGGTTCAAACCTTGGCATGGGTGATTATTACTAACTTGCTGATACTAACAACTAACAATTAACCAACCGTTTCAAAAAAAAAAAAAAAAAAAAAACTAAGCAAACAGTCTCCGGGGTAGTTTTAATTGGACCACCCTTATATAGAAAATAACCTCTGACTTGCTACACTCGGGTAGCGGTTGCAAATCAATTGTCCAGACTACAAAATACGTTGTTTAATACCAAAAGTCAAAAGGGGGCAACAATACTAAACTATTAACTGAATCACAAGGAATGGGAGAAAGAAAGTTTTATAAGTTACAACAACATATGAATCCAGTGTTAATCTGACGTCCGTGGATTGACGCGTCTAGCGCATGACAATTAACTCCACGGATATGGAAGAGAAGAGCAACGATTACAACTATGGTAGTAGGAGACTACTAAACAAATGGGTATCAATGATAGATATATATTGACAGAAACGTTTGTTGCAGTGACGGATCCAGAAAATTTTTTCACGGGGGCGAAAATTTTTAAAGGTCGGTCGACTAACACGGTAACGGTGGGATCGGGTCAGCTCATTAAAAAAAAGAAGACAAGCAAAACTGGGTTTCGAAGGGGCGATTGCAAAATTTTACTGGGGGCGGACGAGAAAACGAGCATATATTAATATAAAAAAAAATTTAGGGTGGGCGGCCGCCCCCTCCCATGGGGTAGGTCCGCCCCTGGTTTGTTGGTAAGTTTTGAAAGATGCCATCACTAATGAGCAGATAATAATGTCATAGCTAGTGCCACATGGCTACTTGTTAGTAGTTTGTCGCTAAATTTTCCATTGGTGTATTCTGTCCGTAAAGCTATCAGCCACGGATGGCTTTCCTGCGGGTCATCCCCAAGAAATTCTAGTCGATGATGATATTTACTAACGAAATACCGACAGACTCAGTCGTCGATGATACTTGTTTGTATGGGTGATAAATTGAAGGAAGGACGGGAAGGACGAAGAAGAGCCTTTAAGGTGGAAATAAGAAAATAATATTTTCAGAACCAGATCGAACAGTGAACTGATCACCTTATTGGTCGACTGGTTGGATTGATTATACCGGATTTAAGAACCGGATGACATCATAAAATTATATATAATTTAGTATAAGTATTATATAGTTATATATAAAAACTCAACAATAATTATATACTCAACACTCTAATTTATCATCCGACCTACCGGTTAAATAAATTAAAATACAAAATAATAAAAAATTGAAAATCCGGTCTAACCCGGTTGCCAGTCCAACCAACCCAACCATTCTTGGAGAAGAAAACGATTTGGGGTGAACCGGACCGGTGGCCCAACCGAATCCCTGTCCGGCCGGTTCAATCTAAGTCTAACAACACTGATATATATTTTATAGGTGGAAAAGAGATTTTTCGTTACCAAGGTCAGGGTTTTTTTTAAGTGTTCGGTATCTGAAATAATATAATTCTAAGTTGAGTTTTTAGTGAGAAAATGAATGTGATGAATATCTCATAAGTTACATATTATGTTTAGTAATTCTACATATGTTAGATTTAATGAGATAATGTTCTTAAAATGCATGTATTTGAGATACGGTGCTGAAAAAAATCTTATGGATCAAATCTGAGCATTAGATTGAAATTTGAACATATTACCTCTCGATATTTACATATTATTTACCATCTGGTAAACCACATTATATATTACAAGAATCTGTCCTTTAAAATGGTCAAAAGATGAAATAAAATTAATGATAATCTAGAGGATGATGTACAAGAATTATATACTTTTATAAATTTTGTTTCTGGAACAGCAATTACATACTTTATTAACATGATGTAATCGAATCAATATAATATAACTTTAGTCAAACTTGTTATAACTTATTTATCAAAATATAAAAGTTCAAATAAAATTGTAAAAAGGAATCTTGAATATGGATCTTTTTAATACGAGTAAATTACATGGATGGTCCTGTGATTTAGTTAAATTTTTAGATTTGGTCCTTATAGCTTTAAAATTGTGAAGATAGTCCCCTAATGTTATAGTTATCTTTTATAAATGGGTCATACTCTGTTAGTTCAGTTAGTGATTTTAAATTTATCAAAATTATTTTTTTACTTGTAGGGATCATCAATGTAATTAACATTTTACTATAATTTTTTAATTATAATTATGTTTATTATTTAATACACAAATAAAAAAATATTTTCAAAATTGTCTTCTTTTAAATGTTTGGTTAATTTTTTTTTTTAAAATCACTATGCGGTTTTTTAAACCTGTATAAAAATTTCTTCTTTTATAAATACGTTTAAAACCGAACTGTTTTAAAAAAATGTTTAAAAACTTGAGATTTTTTTATAAAAGATATTTCAAAAAAAGAATTGTTTAAAAAAATAAGTTTAAAAAATCAAATAGTTTTAAGAATGACGTATAAAAAACGAACGGTTTAAAAACCGAACATTTAAAAGAACATGTTTTTAAAAAGTTTTTTATCTATATATTTAAAATGTAATTAAATAATAATCATATTAATAATGAAATAATAAAAAGAATATAAAAAAATAAAAATTTTGATAAACAGTAATATAAAACTTTTATTAATAAAAATAATATTATAGTTTAAAGGTAAAGTAAATCATGGCTGATGTGAGTAACATACTAATTTTTATAAAATTTAACATCACTAACTGTTAACTAACAGACTTAGGGACCATATATAAAAAAGAAAGAAATGTTAAGGAATATATTCAAATATTTTAAACTTTAAGAACCAAATCTAAAATTTTAACATAACCACTAGGACCATAGAATAACTATAGTGAAAAAGTTATTAAAATGATATTTTAGTCAATGTTTTCAGAACCGGATCGGACGTCGAACCGGACGCCTTACTGGTTTGGTAGTTGGACCGGTCGGACCGGATTTAAGAACCGAATGACGTCATAATTATATATATAGTATATTATATATATAGTTATATATAATCAAATATAAGTAATTTATATGATTTATATATGCATTTTATAGTTATATATAAAACTTAACTATATTTGTATATCTAACACACTAATTTATGGTTAAACACCCCGTTTTTACCTATAAAAATAAAATAAAACAAAAATCCGGTCCGAACCGGTCCGGTCCGACCACCGGTTTAGGACGAACCAGCCGGTTTGACCAGACAAAAACGAATCATAGTCGACCGGACTGGACACCCGATCGATCCCCGGTCGAACCGATCGGACCGGGCGGTCCGATCCGGTCGTGATAACATTGATTTTAGTCATATTCATTTTTATTGATATTTATTTAAGTTCTTTCACTTTTTTAAACATTCATAATTTTTACATACGAGATATTTTATAATAAAATTACACCATAAAAAAGAATGTTTTTATCTTTAAAATGGGTAAAGTATTGATATATATAATAGTTAAAAAAATTCATGTCATTATGTGTTTTTATACGTGCCATTATGTCTTTCCTGTTTTTCATTGTGTGTTTTCCTAAAACAATGAGTTATGAAAAACACAATAGTGCGTTAAGATCGTTATATAATTCTAGTATGTAAAACATAATGATAAGATAATAACTACTTAATCTAATACAAAAAATTAATGATAAGATAACATAAAATAATATAAAACATAATGACAAACATGATAACGAATGTATCGTTGTATTTTACTGAACATATTTATGTTATTTTCTAAAATGATTAGTTTTAAAAAATAAATTTATGAAATAATATCATTATGTATTTTTAATATGTAAACATAATGATAAAATCATAATAAATTTATATAATACATAAAAAACAAAGACAAAAACTAACATAAATGATTTGTAACGTAAAAAAACTCAAATTTGAAAAATAATAGAAACAATGATCATATATATTCAACATGATTTATTTGACACATTGACTAAAATTATATTTTCATTAAACAATGACACATTCTAAATCTAGAATCATTTTTAGCTCTTTTAGATTAATTTTTTTAAAATTCATACCCATTATCAAAATACTAGCTTTTATGTTCTAGTATGCTATATGGTACTAGAAATTTTGCTTCTTGAGTTATTAAGCGAGTATTCATTTGATTCATAATTTGGTTAGTTTAAAATGAGACGGTAAAGAGCTAGTTAACACCATTAGTATGTCATATATTGTTATTTTTTCGTCTTTTTTTATAAAAAATGGAAATGAAATTAATTTGTCAACTGTTATATTTCTAGCATTACTAAATAATTAGGTCGATTTGTGAAATAATTTTGATATAAAAGTTATGTTTTAATACTTAACATCTTTGAGTGTGTTATGTTTATTTTTATTCTTATTTGTTGAAGGACGTGTGTTTACTTAATATGTTTAGCTAGCATGTGAGTGATATCTATATATAATAAATGAAAAGAGGCTTAGCCACGTGGTAAGATTTTATCAAATACACTGTCACATGACATCTTCACATCATACAATTGCCACGTGGTGTTTTATTAGCAATATGTTTCTAAAAGGAAATGCTTAAATATCATTTAATTTCTAATTAAACAACTTCCAAAATTAGATTTTAAAAATTAATATTAGAAACGGAAATTTAAAAACCTTAAAATTCAAATTCAATATCCAATTCAATCCAATATTTTATCTAAAACTAACTAACTTAATTAGTTAAAATTTAGAATTTAAAACTAACAATTTGAATATTCAAATGGAGCATAAGTAGTTCATAAATTTTAAATTCTAATGGTAACAATCAATCCGAGTATTTTGGGTTAATAGTTTCAAAATTTGAAAATCTTCTATATTTTAACAATATCGTATAATATTTGTCTGTATTATATAACATAATACCATTATTTATTATATATATATATACAACAAATATTTTCTGTTTATTGTTATTCCTTTATCAAAGATCTTTTAAAAATATACGAAATAACTATCAAATTAACTTGCTCAACAGGACATTATCAATATAAAAAGTAACTTTATTAAAAGATCTTGACATATCACGCCATGATTCGTATATGAAGACAATCAATGTATAATAATAAGGTAGAAACTTACTCTATTAGGTTTATTGTGGTTGAGGATGAGATATTATTCAACTAATAGAATTATTTTCTTATTCCTATAATATTTATTTTATAAAACATATTTGCTATATATCCTTAATTTATATTTTTAGTTACAGAACACTACAATATATTAGAATATTCTAAATAGATGATTTAATAAGTTTGAGAACTTAGTCACTGAATATGGTTAAAGATTTATATACAATAATTTTTTTTAGATATTTATAAACATTAATATTGTTTTACTATGTATTTGATTCTTTTATTTAATTTACATGTATATATTTATTTAATCGACCTTCACATACATAACATTACAAGCTTATTAAGAATAACTGATAATTTATATTTTTATTTATTTTAAAGAGTAAATTACATGGATGGTTCTTGTAGTTTGATCAAAATTTTAGATTCTTTTCTTAAACTTTTAAAATTTCAAACATAGTCCTAAATGTTATATTTATCTTTTATCAATGGTCTTTATTTTGTTAGTTCAGTTACTAATGTTAAGTTTTTATTAAAATGACTATTTTACCTACAAAGAACATTAATGTAATTTACTTTTATTTAAATAGAAAGTATTTTTAAAAATGTTATTTTTAGAATGTTCAGGTTTTTAAATATTTCTCTAAAAATTTTGATTTTTTAAATATCTCTCTTAAAACTTTTTGATTTTTAAAGGTAATTTTTAAAAGCATTATCCTCTTTATTAAAACCTTTTGATTTTTTAAATGTAATTTTTATAATTATCAATTTTCTAAATACTGTTTCTAAAACTATTTGTTTATTGAACGCTTAAAAAAATACTAAAATTGTCGTTTGAAAATGAACTTTTTTTAAAAAAAGATGTTTAAAATAGTGATTGTTTTTTAATATGATTTAAAAATAAATGGTTTATGTTAAAATTCTTTAGAAAACAAATAGTTCTATAAAAACTTTTAAAATTTCAAACGGTTTTAAGGACAACATTTAAAAAATGAACAGTTTAAACATGTTAAAAGCAAACATTTTATAAATTATGTTATTATAAAATTTTTATTCACGTATTTAAAACATATTTTATTATATAATAAACATATTAATAATGAAATAATAAAAATTTCAATAATAAAAACTTAAAAAAAACAAAAATATAAAGTTTTCCTTAATAAAAATAATACTATAGTTTAAAAGGTAAATTAAATAGATAGTCGATGCGAGTAAAATGTCATTTTTATAATTTTAATATTATTAATTGTTGACTAACAGAAATTCAGACCATAGATGAAAAAGAAAAAAAATTAGAGAATCATATTAAAAATTATTAAACTTTAAGTACCAAATTCAAAATTTTAACAATAACATAGGGATCGTATGTGTAATTTACTCTATTTTAAATTTAAGTTTTCTAACCCGTGTAACACACGGGTTGTTAGACTAGTATAATATAAGTACAATTATTAAGTTTTCACAATGTTAGAATTGTTATAATTAAATATGTTTTCTTTTTATAATGAGCTTTAGATCCATGTATTATGACTTTGAATTAGTTTGAACACTTTGAAACATTAAAATCAAACATCACACTCATTTGAAAATAAATAACATTATATTATACTATATATCAAATTTTCAGTTAACGGTAACCACGATCAAAGTATTGTACGCTCATAATTGTATAGCTCATAAACTATACTATTAATTTAATATTATAATTATTTTTGAATGTATTTCGGCTTTATGTTTTACAAAATTTCAAATATACCATTTCGACGTGTTTACTACGCAAAGGCAAACACCAAAGTCATAAATATTTAAGAAATCTTTTATGGAGATTATTTTTCGTTAACCTACTATTATAAAATATAGATATTAGAGTTTATTCATGTATAAATTAACTAGCTTATCCCAAAACTTTTCTAGATCTCTGCATGCACAATAAAATCTTCATCTAAGTGCTCGTCAAAAGTAAATTATTTTATATAATGTTAATACATAACAGCAGGAACAAATTTATGTTTACTCCAAACTTTTAATTATTATGTTTTTATATAATGTGCATAAAGGTTTAAAAAGGGTAATAGAAACAATAAGAATGTTTGGGATTAAGTGAACAATGAGAGGTGTTTGGCTTTATGTTTACATTGGCATGTGAATAATAATCGGGCTTCGCGTGAAGTTCCCACTGCCTATCTCACCATCATCAAAATTTTATTCAATTGTTTCCTTGTTTGGGGATGAACATAATTGTTATTTTACGGTTGGTTAACTTTACAATGTATGATACACATATCTAAACTATAATCATGGGCGAAACTAGAGGGATTTTTGATCATTCCATTGCTACACACAGGTCGATATAAAACGGTTGAAATCACTAATACTAACACTGAAATTCAATCAAGTTGTAAAACTCGGTTTTAAGTACGTAATATAAACTATTTTTAGATTGAATCGAACACTACGCATCTTCATATAACCAGTTCCCGTCGGAAAACATAAACTGTTATGCTTAAAATAACCTAGGAACTATGTTATATTGATATTTTTAGTTAATTTAAATTATTTTTATTTTCTTAATAACAAATGAAAATGCTATTTGTAATCATTTTTAATATTAACTCAAATAATAGATTTATATGTTCTTCTTGTGCTTGTGTTTGTGTATGTATATATATTTTTACAATTTGTCGGATATTCTCTTACGTGACACAACAACATATTATCGTAAATGTTATTTTTACCTTTTTATGCGTCATCGATCTTGGAAGGACTTAGGCTGTAGATGGTATTTTATTGGTGCCCGTCACTTTTATAATATATTGTTACATGTCAAACTAAACAAATGATGACGTTTATAATAGTCATCATCGCCTACGAACATAGTTTTTAAACACATGTTCACATAGTCGTTAATTATTTTAAAAACCATTGTTTTTTTTTCTTAAGACAGTTGAGTTCCCGAATTCCAACAAACACAAATCTAATCGACGTTATATATGTTCTAACAAACAGAACCACAATAAAGACAATCTCTTCAAAAGTACTAATGGTAGTGACTTGTGGTGCTTGGCGATACATGATGGCTTTGGTGCCTTTGTGCAATGTTTATCTAACGTAACAGTAAACTCATCTATCCCGGAGGAGACCGTCTTCGACTGCAACGAACATAGTACGCCAATAGTCTCTAAGATCTTTAACGAGCGCAAATTAAGAAGATTTAGAGGTGTTTGAGATCTTAGGCAAGAAGGTAGGGGTTGGGTTTTTATATCATTTGTATTTATTTTCTTTGTGTTTTTATAAATAAAAGAATAAAATAGTAATCGCTTAAAATTATAGATGTTTCAACGTCACTAAGTAGCAAAAGACAAAAATGTTACGTGTGACTAACAATGGAGATTATGAAAATAATTTATATAACCAGACTTGAACCCACAAACCGTAATAGCCCTACTAGAGGGGAAATATGTGTACTTAAATCTTAAGTCTTAACTTAATGAATACTTGATACAATTTTCAACACCAACAAAAAACGTATTTTGAAAAATTTTTTTATAGGTAATTATAAAAGATTTTGTTCCCACTTGTTTTTAGCTTCATTATGGATCTACTTTTTACTTAACATTGACCGCTGGTTTTGATATTAAGAATATGAATAACGAAAATTTCGAAGTGGTTGAAAAAAGAGGTGAGGGAAGAATGACGTCAATTATTTTTAGCATTTAAAATTTTAGCAAATAATGATTTATCCTTTTCTTTTAAGTTCACATACCAAATTGTAATAGTCAATAATAATTTATTTCAGCCCCGGACGTACTAGGATTCGTTTTGACCTATTTAAATAGAAGTTTTCAAATTTGAATATTCTGATATCGCGTTCTAAACAATAAGTATTATCAAATAATTTTATAAGAATTTAATAATTTTTATTATAAGTTCCTTCGGTTATATGAATTTCTTTAAAAAAATGACCAAAACAATCCGGAATTTCTAATTCATAATTGTTATTTGATAGTATTTAGAAAAATATCTTCGATAATTCGGATATTTGAAATATTTAAAAATTTACAAAAGCACTATCAAATCTGAAAATTTTGGATTTGAACTTTCAAATATTTTGGGTTCAGAATTTTAAGTAATTCGATTGTAGTTTCTGATTTTGATTGATCTTTTTACACACCCTTGCACTTGAAACCTAAAGATCTTCTATTTGCTATCAAGAAAAAAAGATGTATCAAACTTATAAAGGTGTAGTAGAAAGCGTGATTTGAATCTAAACAAGCCAAATGTAAAACATAGGAGCAACAAATAATGTCATCTTTAGATGGTTGAATATTTAAACTAGAAAACTACTAATGCGTTTATCCATGTCAAATACATCATCATTACACGACACACTTAAAATCATATGACTTGTACGATACATTTTTAACTCAACTATCCAAACGAGTCAAACAAATTGATGAGTTGTGGATGCTTCATGACTTGTATACTTGTTACAAAGTTGATAAACCAGTCGATGGACTTTAATTAATTAGTTAAACCAGTTATAATAGGATTGATGATCAATCATTTAATTATACAAGTTAAATATGTGAACCTAACATTCATAAAACAGACTAAACATTGGACTTTAAGTGACAACAATGCCGATTGAATGCTTGCTTTTCTCTCATCTTCACTTACGCCGATGACACCATATATTTTGACCCTTCAACCACTATTCAAGATAGCAATTTAATATCTAGTACAAAAGATCATATTTTACACCAGGTATATGGTTCATATACAGTGGTTAGTGAACGCTCTATATGTATCCATTGTTTTTTATTGATATTCTTTTACAACGGTTATATTATCCGTTTTATGTAGAAAGAAACTGTTGTTTAATACATAAGAAGTTGCCAAACCATGTATCTTTTACGGTGGTCCATTGGTAGTAAACCCCGGTTCATCCAATGTTATTGTTGAATCCTACATGCTCCAAACGTCAACATAAATCAATACTACTGCCAACAAGGTTGATCCTTTAGGGTAACACATTAACCATATTATCAATGGAAGGAATCAAGTATGAAAGAGAGTGAAATCAACAGTTTGCTATTTGGAATAGAAAAGTGTGGATGTTTATTAAAGGTTATTTATGTAAATTGAATTTACGTAAATAATTAGTAATTATTATTAGATAATAATTACAAATAATAAATAATTATTATTAGATAATAACTAAAAGATATTATGAATATACATGTAAATATATTAATATAGTGGAGGGTTATTTTGAGAACTTATTTTTTCGGTGAAAACTCTAGAAAACAATGTAAGCCACACATTTAACATCACATGCAAGTAACATCTCCGTTCCACCTTTTTTTACAATGTTTATAACTTTTTTTCACAACATTGTTTTTCAAAAAAATTCATCATACAATTCTGTATTTTTTATCTTTCCAACGCATACTATATTGATACACTTTTATAAAAATCGTCCACTCGTTATTTACACATATGTAAATTAGTTATTAAACATGTGTAAATCTGGTTTTACACATGTGTAAATTAAGTATTACACTTGTGTAAATCGAAGTTCGTAGAGAACTCATTTTTTATTTTTTATAATTTTTTATGAATGAGGGAAACGAGGGAACATTTTTGTTTTTTAATTTTTTTATTATGTTTACTTAATTTGCCATTTTTGTTTTTCCAATACACACACATACAGTTTAATTTTTTTTATTATGTTTACTTAATTAAATTGTTTAATAAATTACTAGGATAATTTTGTAAAATAGTAATTGTCTAGATAAATATATATATATAATATGATTTGAATA
Organism: Flaveria linearis; assembly: GCA_024085815.1. NCBI lineage: Eukaryota > Viridiplantae > Streptophyta > Magnoliopsida > Asterales > Asteraceae > Flaveria > Flaveria linearis. The sequence goes on from CM044009.1 coordinate 63,149,087, forward strand.
TAAGAACCATTATAACTTCAAAGGGGTCTTTTCAGCATGTATTGTGACATCCGTCATCAAAATATGTGCATTGACCATTAACTTTGATTGTTGACTTTGACTTTTGGACTTTGATGCTTTGACTTTGGCTTGAATGTTGACCTAATATTGACTTCGTCTGAGAATAGTATTTTAGACGTGTGTAGGCACGCTAAGTTCTAGATCTATGTATTATGAACTTAGTATGCTCTAGTGGGCCTTGAACATGGTGACAGTGGACGTTCACCGATTTGGACTTGCTGTGCTTAAAATTGGACTAAACACTTATAAATGTAGATATATACATCTTATATTAAAAACATAATAAAAATCAGACATAAGTGGGCTTTGCATAAAGCCTACAAAATAGACATAATTTAATTTAAAAATATATAAATTAAATAATTTATATAGCATATAATAGTCCGTTGGAATCGTATTGACAAGGAGAATTTAAAAACGCAAAAATTGGACGACGCGTGAACCAGGACAAGACGGAATTGGACGAGAAAAGCAACGGGCTCGGGATGCCCATTCATGGCCCCCCTTGGCCGCAAACCCTCAAAATGGGGGCTTCCCTTTGTTTTCTATTCATTTTTTTACTAATCTTTCTCCAAAGAATGCTCTCTAGTGAAACCCTAGCAATCACCATCCATCTTCTTCTTGTTCTTCATTCCAATCAACCACCCATAATCGATTACTTTGATTTTGAAGACATTCTAGCATTCAAGTTTGATTTTTGTACAAAACTTGATCGTCTACACTTTCTATGGTTAGAAAACCATTTATTTTTATGATTTGTTCCTCGTTTGTTCATGTTCTTGATGTTATTTATCAAGAATCATCAAAATCATCATCTAATAATCTTGTTTTCTTGGGTTTGGCATTGGATCATGAAGACCTAGTTGTTTCGGGTGTTGGACCTTCTAATCGGTAAAACCCTAACTCTCAATCTTTATATATCGTTGAATCTATCAAAATTGGGTGGTAAACTTATTCTACTGACCATAATGGACATCTTGGAATTATAGATTTCTGTAGAAAACATTAATCTTGTTTCTTGAATCGATAGACGCATTGGGAAATCAAAACTATGTACCGATTAAAATGTGAACTGAAAGACAAAAATTCAACTAACTGTTTTAGGACTAAAAATTTGTGATAATCTAAGTGTTTAATTCAAGGTTTTGTCAATTAGTTTATGGAATAAACGTTCTTTAAGTACTTGGATCAATAAGGGTCAAATATGGAGGTTTGGGATGTAAAGGAACAATACTAATTACCTGGACAGTTTGCGGTAAGAAAAATAGGACTTTTATTCAGGTCATAACTTGGTTATAATAGGTCCAAATAGGTCTAATTTTTCTTCTAAAAACAATTCAATGAGTCCTCTAACAAACCAAATGGTCTCATGTCGTTTCGACATCGTTTTGTCCTCCAAACGTGGCAAACAAAACTAAAGGTCAAAACTGACGAATCAGGGTAGCAGGTTAGTCTGTGTTGGTCAAGTCATATCTTTCTCATTATTTATCCAATGAAGATGATTTTTTTTCTGAAGTTTATTTTAAAGTCTTATCTTTCAATGATACCTATTACCTAATTTTTCGTTACCGTTTCGACCTCCAAACAGTTTATGCAAAACCGGTGCGCAATTAGCTCTACATGCTGAAATATTTTGATAAACTTAAAACTCAGGATTTAAAACTAAATAATCAAACAAAGACAAGATTTGTATTTAAAAGTGGTTTAATGAATTTTTAAAAGAATAAGTTAATAATGTCTATAATTCATTTAATATGAACTAAAAGATGTTCACTGAAGGGCGTTAATAAATTAATATAAAGTGACAACTAAAACCCTAAATATGGCGAGATTTAACATTTAAATCCGACATTGGACTTGTTATATTAGTAAATCATCTTTTATAAAAGAATGACCATGATGTTTATTAAGGACTGAGCTACAAGGATTACACTCATATTGGTCATTTTGATCTTTAGTAATCTTTTTATGATTTGTACTTTTAGTGTTTGCTTTGCGTATTAGGGGATTTGGCCTGTACTATTTCAAGGTAAGTTTCGCGAACCCGTTTTTATTTTAATTATTTATAAAATCTAGGGGAAAAATATACTCACTCGTTTTATATTGTGACCTATTTACATTTTGGGACTATTGTGTTTACTGTTGGTAAGTTAATATACAGTACATACATGAGTTATCTGTGTATTTCTTTATTCATAACTATTTAACTCCGGTGTTGGAGTCGACGAATAGATATTGATAGTACTATTGGGTTGACACCCCCACCCTTGTTTGTTAGTATACTAGTTGAGACTGATAGTGGCCACGAACTGGCCCTTCTTTATTCTGAGAAAATCTGTGTTTACGTCATAGATTTAGTTGTGAGGCTCATGTTACATGTGATATTACTTGCTTATAACTGTATGCACTTATGTCCTACCAAACTTTTACACAGTATCAAGTTTTATTTATTATTTTAAACATGCGAACTCACCAACAATATGTTGACCTTTTGACCATATTTTTTAGGTAACAATCAACGAGCATAACTAGAGTTGCTGCCTTAGTGATGACTTTTAGGGACTTGTTTTTGTGTTACTGATATTACGATTCGCTTGAGATTATCTTTGTTAATCATATTTTCGTTTACTTGTTCCCGGGTTGTGGAATTTAGATTCGTTTTGACTATGTTTGTCGTGGAATTGACTAACTACAACACAAGTCTCCATTTGTGTTGGGTGACGTTATGCCACACTGATTTTACATCATTTAATGTATTTATATTAATTAACAATATGTTATGACGATCACATCCGTTACATCCTCGTGTTTCTGCTATAAATGGGGGTGTGTCAGATTGGTATCAGAGCCATTGGTTATAGAGAATTAGGTGGATTATTTGTAACATCCCGAGTGTTTAGGTCATATGAACTTCGCATTTCATATATTGTCAAACGAGTAAGTAATGAGTAAATTGTCTATTTAAAGTTTGAATTTTTTAGATGAAATTTTTATATTATAAGAGACCGTTTGAATATAATAACAATAATATATTATATTCGAACCTGCTCCATTTTTATGAAACATAGGTTGATTCGTAGAGAAAAATAAGCTCGTCACAACGACATATTTGAAATTTCATAATACGTTATATTTTAAAAGTTATAAAATAAAAATGAGTTAAGCAGTTGAATTAATTATAATAATATAATATTATAATAATAAAATAATAATTAAATTTGATACTTGAAATGAAGTGTCTACCTTCTTGTTATAAACATAAGCTTATAGGTTTGATTTATAGTATAAGTTTCTTTGGAACGCTCTAATATAAAGAGAATCTCGAGTTCTCAATACCCCGTTGAGTGTTGTTAGTAGTTGTTTTTTGTGCTAGAGTAGGAGCGCGAGTAGGAGCGCGAGTAGGGGAGACTCTACATCAAATTGCCGTAGATAGTTTTCAGATACGCCCTTTTTTAAGGTTATGTTTAATTATTATTATAGTCGTTATTATTATTATTATCATTGTAGGTATTAGTATTAATATAGTTATTATTAATATTATTATAATTATCATCTTTATAGTTATTATTATTATAGTTGTTATTTTTATTGTTATAGTTAGCATTATTATTATTTGTTATTTTTAGTGTTGTAGTTATTATTATTATTATTATTATTATTATTATTATTATTATTATTATTATTATTGTTATTATTATTATTATTATTATTATTATTATTATTATTATTATTATTATTATTATTATTATTATTATTATTATTAGACTTTAAGGTTATCATTGGGAAAGGTATTGGGTAACCCCGAGGGTTGGCTCGAGTATGATAGAAACGCCCGAGTTATACCAACTAGTAAGGGTTGTACCAAAGGGTTGGCATAGGCTAAAAGAAAGTGCCCGAATAAAACCAACAAATAGAAAAAGATAACGAATTATCTCTGAAATTGTTACTAGCTAGAATATAGCTTAAATAATGTTATTTTGCCTATAGGATAATACCTGATAGCAGTGAACTTGAGCAGACAATATCACTGACTTGATTGATTGAGGTGAGTTCCCCTGAACTGTTTTCTAAAATGGGATGTGATGTTCTGATAACTGGTAATAGTTGAAGAATTTACTATCAATAGCATATGTGATATGTGGCAATACTTGATAGGATGTTTGAGGACTGCTTGTATGATTCTGCTTTAGCCAGTAGAGTTTGTATACATAGCATGGTTATGTGAATTTTTACCGTGCTTACTCTGTTCCTATTTGTTTGCCATGGTTGTATCTGCTTGATGCAATAGTTAATAATAACATGTTTTGAATTTTGAAGAATGCCATGTTTATGAACTCACAAGCTTTATGCTGAGTCCTAAATGTTTTTATTTTATGGACACACATCCTAGGTGACAAGTGATTTCAGGAATAAGAGATTTTGGACAAAACTTATGAGGAGTTAAAGCTCTAGAGTGCTGCTGAATTAGATATCTAGTATAGTTAAAATGATGTAATATTTGGTGTAATATGATAGATGTATAATACACTATAATGTATAATTATAGTTTGACTTCCGCTATGTATTCTCTGATTACTATGTGTTCTGTATATCCAATGTGTAACGTTCCCTAGGGTATGCCCTGGGAGGCGGGCGTTACATTATTCGACCTAGACTATAATCTAAGTACCTATATGTAGTATGCATAATGTGTGCACAATTATACATGTGAATGTTCTATATGCATTATCTGTTGTGCTGAATAGCTTGTCTTACGTGTTATTTGTGATGTTTCCATTTGGAAAATCTTGGGTCATGGTATCATGTGTGTGCCGATCTTGAGAAAGCATTAGGTAAGGGAATACTCTCATTATGCGCTTGAATATTATTTGTTTTGGATTGATAAGTGCCGCCATAAGGATTTTTGTTAAAAGGCCTAGGTTATTAAGCCAACCTTATTATGTGCGTTTGCTAGTGATACCTATGTTGTGATTTGACTCTTGCGATATGAACATGCTAGCTGACATGACACCAAAAGACAGGAGCCATGGCGTACTCAGGCCATATGATTACTTTATCGGATTTTAGACCATACTGAATGGATTCCTTTGACTGTTCTTTACCCAAGTGAATGCTTTCTTAATCGTTTTCTCTGTACAACTTTGGTTACTTAACCTTAGGTTAGTGACCATAACCTTGATTATCCAAACACGAATAACACTCTATACTTGACAAGATGCGTTGACTCTGACAGGAGGAGCTAGGGGTGACCATGCAAAGAAAATTACCATTACGATTGCATACGTAATTGCAATTTGCAGTGCATGCGAATTCTAGCAAACACTTTCGTGAGATAACAGTCATAGTTAGTACGAATCTTCTATTCTATACATAGGACATTGGAGTTCTTGTTCTTATTATAATCAATATGGTGGAAACACCTATCTCCATTATCCTTGCATAAGTACAAACCGATCTGGAGACTTTATGGGAATCATACTTGGATATTTTATCTGAGTATCTATGAAACGTTACTCTTGCCTTTGTTTCTATAATCGTGGAAATTGACTACATGTTCAAACTGTAATTGGTCTTTAAAGAGTTGAAGTAGAGAGGTGAGACTCCATGTATCTATGTTGCTTTGTTCGTACTGATCTTAAGACTTGCATCATTGTTTATTTGAACGTTCTAGCATTACGTTTGATGGAATAAACGGACGTTATGAAACTAGTTTTAGCGTCATTCTTGGTATATCATTAGTGTGGTGGGAACCCTGCGGGAACCCTATATATAAACATCATCGGTATACAAAGGATGTGCTTGAACTAGGCTATGTGATGATCCTAGCGGTTTGGGAGTTGAACATGGTGGGACTGATAACGGGGAAGGAAATGGTACTGGAGGCAATATTAGTTGTACGTACACGAGGTTCATGACATGCAAGAAAAGTAGTAAGACGGGAAAGTCAGAGCAACAACCCTGACCCGTTACATTGAGAAAATTAGAATGGATGTGGACATCGAGATCTGTGCCGAGAATCAAAAGGTAAACTGTGTTGCCTGTTCATCAATGGGCGAAGAACTAACATAGTAGAATGCCCAAACATTAGTTCAAGGTATGGAGATTGTAATGGCCGTGACTTTAAATGAGTTTAAAGGATTGGTACCAAGGATACTACCTTATGGACTAGATGGTAATCTTAGATCTTGTGTTTTGGAATCATGTAATAGTAGGATGTGTTCATGACGCCCATACCTAAGAATTCCATAAGTTGTCGAAGCAGATGCCACAACTATGACACATAAGTCAAATAAATTTGAGAGCTTATCAAAGGGTTGGTTTCATAGTCGTGGAATGATGGCCGCTACTACACCCCCAACTATTAAGAGTGCAATACTTAATATATGTACTTTGGTCGATGAGAAGGTTCATATTAGAGCTTCGAGAAAGCTAGTGAAATGAAGAAGGATGTTAGGCAATCAGGTAAGGTAGATGGTGTTTAAATGGACACGAAGGACAAGGTAGTGAAATGATATATGACTGCCGTGCTAGCAATGAAGTACTATACCGACACCTGTCCGGAGTATAGTAAGTGTAATACACATAATCCTACTATGACATCACGTCATGTGTATTTCAATTTCAAGCAATTGGAGCGCTTGGCCAAGGGCTTTAAGGTGCTGGTGAACCCAGTTGTGCCGATTAGTGCGATCAAATTGGTAACAGTTTGACGTTGACAATATGAGTGTGGAAGCCGAGAGCATCATTGAAATGCATATGTGAGGTTAAATGGGATTCAAGGTCACATGGTCGATCAAAAACAAAAGAACAATTCAAATTCTGGTCCGCAACTTGTGCAAACCCAACTCAAGGTTATATGGCAACTCTGTTCATTGAGAGGCATTCGGGATTGTTGTCAATAATGCCTGACAGGACCTAGACGTAGTGACCTTGACTTTTATAACTAAGTTGGACTTGACCCTAATTATAAGGATACATGTTATGAAATGGGTTAATGGTAGTCTTGTAAATATTATGGAAATAAATTAGGACTATGTTGTGCTAGTAGAGGATCATGCCTTTAGAATAGAAATATGATTTGGGCTTGGAAGTTTAGACATGGTCGCGAGAATGGACTAGTTATCAGGGAATATAGCTAAGATTATCTTTTGCGAGACGAATGCTCTCATGCCGTTGTAGAACGGTGAGAGACTTGATGTAAATGGAAAGATATCAAAATAGGACAAGATGTAAATAATGAGCATGAAGGTGGATGAATAAGGGTTAGATGACATACTTGTTGTGAAAGAAGCTCGGGAAGTATTTTCGAAGGATTTGGCATGATTGTCTCCTTCACAACAGATGGACTTTCAAATTGACCTAGTACTTAACGCGATACATGTTGCATGGATACCTTATCGCTTAGCACCTTTGAAAATGGAAAATTTGTCTAATCAACTTCAGGAGTTGTAGATAAGGGTTTTCTACGATCCGGTCACTCACCATGGGGCACTAGTGCTTTGTGTCAAGAAGAAGGATAGATCCTTCGACGTGTGTGGACTATCAAAAGCTGAATAAGTTAACGGTAAAGAACCATTATCCTTTGTCAAGGGTAAAGGACCTATTGGATCAGCTAGAAGTATTGACATAGCTTTGAGAATATTGATCTCCGTTTGGGAATCATCAATTTAGATACATGAGGATGACATACCAAAGAAATCATTTAGAACTCGTTACAGAGATCACGAGTTAATAGTTATGTATTTTGGGGCTAGCAAAGGCCCTATAGTGTTCATGGACCTAATGAATCGGATGTGTAAGCCATATTTGAACAGATTGTCATAATGTTCATTGAGGATATTTTGATTTATTTAAGGACATGGAGGATCATTAGAAACGTATGAGGACAGTCCTAGAATTGTTAGAAAAGGAGAAACTATACGCTAAGTTCTCCAAATGTGTCATCTATACTGACCACAAGAGTTTTCAACACATTTTTCATCAAAAAGGATTGAACATGAGCAGAGATGTTGGTTGGAGTTGTCTAGTGTCTACGACTTTGAATTTGATGTCACCCGGGATGGGCAAATGTGGGTTCCTATGTGTTGAGCCATAAGAAAAGAGTCAAACCCATGTGCCTAAGGGCATTGGGGAGGAAGATTCATTTAGGTAGTAAATCCCACATCGATGTTACTTGAATTGAGTCAATGAGGAGACCGAGTCTAAAGGATAAGACTTTGAGAGGTCTGGAACAAACAGCTGTGCAAAAGGATAATGGAGAATTGTACTTTATTAAGCGGATTTAGGTTCCATTTATGAGGAATATAAAAATATTAGTGTTGGAAGAAGCACACAAGCTTAAGTATATTGTTCATCCGAGTGATAAAAGGTACCATGACCTTAAGGACTTATATTGGTGGCCTGGATGAAAGGGGACATAGCGGACTACGTGTGTAAGTCTTTGACTTGTTCAAAGGTTAAACCTGGGCATTTCTATTACAATAGCCTGAGATTCTAGAACGAAAGTGAAAAACATTATCGTGGAGTACATCACAAAGCTAATAAGAATTAGTAGTGAGCACAATCTGATTTGGGGTCATTATGGATATAATGACCAAATCTGCCTATCTCCTAACTAATTGTGAGTACTATAAGATGTACAATGTTGGCAAGGATTTATGTTAGTGAAATTTTGGATAGAAACGGAGTACCTATGTCGATTGCTTTTGATTGTTATAGTCGTTTCATGCTACGATTCTTGTAGAGCTTATAGAATGTGCTAGTAATGTGTTAGGACAGGTGTACAACTTATTACTCTCAGACTAACGGTCTGAGTGTGTGAATTGTTAAGACATCACAGAATATGTTAAGATCTAGTATTATTGAATATGGGGGTAGTTAGGACACTCACCTACTATTATTTGAGTTTCGTTATGATAATAACTACTATTGGATTATTATTAGCATCATTCAAGGGACTTTATAGATGCAAGTATCAGTCACCGATGTAATGGGTAGAAGTCAAGCAAAGTTAGATGACTGGACCGTAAATCATTCAAGAGGCGAATGATTAAGGCTTCCTGTAAGGCCCGGTTCCCGGAGACCTCACAGTTGGTCATTCACAGTAATAATTACATAAGACATTGCATATTATAAATTTAAGCAGCGGAATTTGTTTAGAAAAAACCATTCATTTCATTAGTAACACTGTTGTTAAGCAATACATTGTAGTTTATGAGTTACAAAAAGATTAGTTGAATGAATTACAAAACAACAGTATCGTCAAAACATGAATGGATGTCAGTCTTGTCCCGCCGAGTAGCCATCCCAGTGTGCCATCCTCAGCATCATTTACCTGCCAACTGAAAAATACATAAAAGTCAGCGATGCTGAGTGAGTTCTAGTTTTGTAATTAAAATACTTTACTTTTTCAAATCATGCTATACTTTCGTACATGCCCACACATTATACGTACGCGTAGATAATATTTTTATTATCTTTTATTTCATTCGTTAGCTTTCGTTCATTCATCATAATTTATTATCATTCATTTATCATCTAGATCCCGTCAGGCTTTACCCTCTTCATGGCACACAGCCACGATTACTGAGGTCGAATGACGAGGATCCCATTCTGTACTTTATTACGATATTTCATTCGTGAGCATACATCCTTCATACTTACAGATAATAATTATTATTATTATCCTCATCATTCGTTCAATTCATACTCTTTCCATTACTCTTTCGGTCTTTACATTCTTTCTTACGAGTCTGTTGCGACAACAAAGCCGCTCACCTCAATATCGATCTTTCACGATCGTATGTTAGCCAAGTCTGTTGCAACACATAGTTGCTCACCTCAGTGGCAATCTCAAGATTGCCTGCTAACCGAGTCTGTTGCAACACAAAGTTGCTCACCTCCATATTGATCTCTCACGATCGTATGTTAGCCAAGTCTGTTGCAACACATGGTTGCTCACCTCAGTGGCAATCTCACGGATTGCCTGCTAACCGAGTCTGTTGCAACACAAAGTTGCTCACCTCATTGTCAATCTCAAAGATTGACCCTGTGTGCATCCTTCGGGGTAGCTAACCCGCATCACAGTTGAGCTAACACCTGCCAGGGGTGCGCACCTCCATACATTTGCTTGCAAGCCTTTACTTATTCATTTACGTTCCATTTTCTTCATCATTAATATTTTACTTATTAATGATTATACTCTTCGTTAAATTTTAATCATCCTTCATCATGCAATTTCATACTTAACAATATTAAAATAATAATAATAATATTGCTAATATTAATAAACTACTGATAATATTATCAGTAATAATAACAAGGGTCAATCCTTAATCATCATTGCATGCATAAAACATCATCATTAAATAGCCCTTGGTCAACCTCAGTCAAACCCTAAGGCTCAGACTCCTAGAAAATTTCTGTAAAAATTCTAAGTGTTTGGGCGCATGAGCACTGTTTGGGGGCATGAGCCCTGTTTAGGCTTTTCATCACTATGTAGGCTCACCAGCCTACACTTAGAAATATTTTCACTTTGGGCGTATAAGCTATTTGGGCGCATGAGCACTGTTGGGACTCATGACCCTACACTTAGTCATCCGGCTAACTTTTCTAGGCATATGACCACTGTTCAGACTCATAAGGCCACTGTTTAGGCTTATCATCTCACACTTAGACTTTTAAGCCTATTTTTCAGGCGTAAGAGCACTATTTAGACTCATCACCCTACACTTAGTTTTCTAAGTCATACTTTCGGGCGTAAGAGCACTATTCAGGCGTATGAGTACTATTCAGACTCATTACACTGTACTTAGTTTTCTAAGTTCTAAATTCCAGACTCATGAGCACTGTTTGGGAGCATAAGCCCCAACACTTAGATTTCTGTCAAAATTTTGGGAGTATGAGGACTGTTCAGACTTATGAGCCTTGTATAGGCGTATTAGCAGCCTGTTCATGTTTCTAAGTCGTTTTCCTGTCCCAAGCATCATATCACTTAATTCTAAACATTCACATACGGTTCTAAGCATGAACTTAACATATTCATAACCATACATCTGCCCAAAACATACCCGACCCACATACACATGCATATGAACATACGGGTAAAATACCCAACCTTATAAAAACATACATACATGTATTTCCAGCCCCAAAAATCGTATAAAACATGTAAAAAGGGGATCTAGAAACTCACCTTTGCTGTTTTAAACCTTGAAACTCTAAAACTTGAATTTCTCAGATGTTTTTAACACCTACAACCCGCTGAAACACACAACCCGAACATGCAATGACACATATGAGCCTACAACCAAGACTAGATAGACCAAAAACGACTTAAAACACTTAATCTTACCTCAAACTTCGAATTCTTCTTCTTTCTCTCTCTAAAGCTCAAAATCTCCGCTGTTTCTCTCTCTAAAAACCAAACAAGAAAGAGTGTGCAGAGGGTTATGGTCGGCCATATCACCTTTTACACCAACTTTTCAAGATTTTTATCATTTTTAACACTTTTGGTCCCTCAACTTTGTGGTTGACTTTCATTTTATTCTTTTTCTTTCTCTTTTGTCCTTTTATTCCCTTCAAAAATACGGGTGTTACACTTCCAGATCAAGGACATATTAAATGCAACCCAAAATCGTTAGAAATTTACATTGGCAATCAAAGGAAGCCTAGTTTTAGGCACCTTCTCTCAAATGTTAGTCGAATTGGAAATTAGTTATGGTTGGTGAATGATGCACTATCAAGGTGTTAGCAGTGTGGTGGGTTAGCTGCGGTACTCCCTATATATAAACACTAATGATACCTTGAATATGAAATCAGAACCAGACCGGGAACTAACTATTAGTAATGGACAACAACCATACTCTTGAAATATCAACAAATAGGTTGTAGACCTAAAAAGTCATCTCAACAGACCTTAGTTCATAGGCTGCATATGAGCTTTTGCTATAGAAGGCATTGTCCCCTTGGGCAAAAATAGCAATCTAGCACCTATATTGGTAAGTGCAGTTAAGACAACCAAACTGGTGGTTTTATGGAATATTGGATGGTGGGTTTACCGCAAGAAGTGAGCAGGGTGCATGACACATTTCAAGATCCAAAACTCAAGTAGTGTCCTGATGAGGAGACCTTATATGTCTTGATCGAAGAAATTTATGTGGATGATATATTTTGATCGTCGAATAACTGGCTGAAATCAGGTCTATAGAAAATAGAACTTTGATGAGTAGTAAAATCCTTATCGTACAAATTAAATAGAACTCAAGGCGAGGACCAAAATTTTATCTATGCACGGGAAGATTAATTGAGGACTAAGTACCTTAACCTATTCACAGAAGGTGTTGTAGTTGATAACTCCGACTGAATTTCGAGAAAAATTTTCTCAACAGCGGGATACTGTGACATCCGTCATCAAAATAGGTGCATTGACCATTAACTTTGACTATTGAATTTGACTTTTGGACTTTGACTCTTTGACTTTGACTTGAATGTTGACCTAATATTGACTTGGTCTGAGAATAGTACATTAGACGTGTGTAGACACGCTAAGCTCTAGAATTATGTATTATGGACTTAGTATGTTCTAGTGGACCTTGAACATGGTGACAGTGGACATTCATCGATCTGGACTTACAACGATGGTTGCATGCTTAAAATCGTGGTTTCCACGACCGGATCGGACCGGCTGGTCCGACCGGGGATCGGTCCGGTCAACTATCGTTCGGTTTGATTTGGTTGAACCGGCTGGTTCGTCCCGAACCGGTGGTCGGATAGGGGAACCGGACTGGTTCGGACCGGATTTTGGTATTTTTTTGGGGTAAAAATGAGGTGTTGAATCATAAAATAGTGTGTTAGATATACAAATATAATTAAGTATTATATATAACTATAAATACACATATAAACTATATATAAATTACTTATATTTGATTATATATATAACTATATATATAATATACTATATATATAATTATGACGTCATCCGGTTCTTTAATCCGGTCCAACCGGTCCGACCACCAAACCAGTAAAGCCTCCGGTTCGACGTCCGGTTCGACGTCCGATCCGGTTCTAAAAACATTACTTAAAATTGGATTAAAGACTTATAAATGTAAATATATACATCTTACGTTAAGCACGTAACAAAAATTATAAATCAGTGGGCTTTGCATAAAGCCTACTAAATAGACATAATTTAATTTAAAAATATATAAATTAAATAATTTATATAGAATATAATAGTCTGTTGGAATCATATTGACAAGGAGAATTAAAAAACGTAAAAATTGGACGATGAGTGAACCAGGACAAGTGATCGGGTGGTGAAAGTTCAACGTGTAATGGCTTTATTTCCGTGTTTTACGTATAAATGTATGAGAAATAGAGTTACTTTGGGATTATTTTGTATTTGTAGGTTAAACGTGAAGAATACGAAGAAATTGGAAGAAACGGGATGGTAATTGGAGTTCGAGAAGTCAAGCTAGGATAAATCAAAGTTGTACGACAACAGTATTTTAAAACGGGCATAACTTGAGCTAGGAAAGGAGTTACGGGACCCATAACCTGTCCACGGAAAGGTCTTGGAAAGTTACACATGAAAATCAAGTTTGTGCAGGGGGTGGCGCCACCGACACCATGACCACCGCCACCGACGCCGATACCGTCAGAAACACCGTTGGTCAGTAACTTTCAGCCTAGATGGCGCTGGGGGCGCCACCGACGCCACTGGTGGGGCCACCGACGCTGATCGCCGCGTTTTGGTGGATTTTAACCTAATTTGAAGGGATTTAAAAGAGGAAAAACCCTATTACGAATGACAACTTTTCACACAGCAATCTTGGACGAAAATTGGCAATCTTGGATCATTCTCAAGCTTTTCCAACATCAAGAACATCAATTTCATCCGAATTACATGATCAAATACACTCGTGTTGAAGAATCGATGATAATGCAAGGCTAAATCCATTGTAATCTTGAACCTAGATTTGAGATTAATCTTGAACCTTTTAAGTTCTTGTTGGATTTAATTTATGATTTGATTAGTTAAACGGTTTGATTATACGTTAACCTAATTTTGATCTTCTTTAACTTTGGTTGTCTATGATCATTACGTGATTGATTATTAGAATTAGGGTTTCATTATTCAAATTGGTAATTGTGTGAATAAGGTCCTTTAAACTTTAATCCATAATTGTCACTTAAATCATATCATGTGTAAGTCACCATTAATGGCTTCTCACTAGGTTTCATTCAAGAAAAATTGTAACTTTGCCAAACCTGGATCCTAAAGTGGGTTGCTTTTTCTTCAAGATTGTTAAAAATCTAACCTTTATTTCGTTAATTTAATTAGTTCCTAATTAAGTCCGTCAATCAATTTACTTTTCAATGTTTAGTAGTGTTAAATTAATCGTTGCTAGCACTTTCCTTTGATTCCCTGTGGATTCGACACCCTTCTTACCCTTTGCTATTAAGAGTGATTAAGAACTCTTTAATATATATTTTTGACCGACCACACGACATCGATAAAAATGAAATAAAAAAAAAGAAAAAATAAAAAAAGAAAAAAAAGAAAAAAAAAAAAAAAATAAAAGAAAAAAAAATAAAAAAAAAAAAAAAAAATAACAATAAAAGAAAAAAATAAAAAAATAAAAAAATAAAAATAAATAAAAAAAGAAAAAGAATAGAAAAAAAATAAAAAAAATAAAAAAAAATAAAAGAATAAATAAATAAAAAAAGAAAGAAAAAAAGATAAAAAAAATTAAAAAAAGGAAAAAAAATAAAAAAATAAAAAAAAAAAAAATAATAAGAATAAAAAAGACAGACTCGGACGAGACAAGCAACAGGTCTGGGAGTCCCATTCATGGCCCCCATTGGTCGCAAACCCTCAAAAAGAGGGCTCCCCTTTGTTTTCTCTTCACTTTTTTACTAATCTTTCTCCAAGAATACTTTCTAGTGAAACCCTGGCCGTCACCATCCATCTTCTTGTTCTTCATTCCAATCAGCCACCGTCATAATCGATTACTTTGATTTTGATGACATTCTAGCATTCAATGTTGATTTTTATGCAAAACTTGATCGTCTACACCTTCTCCGGTAAGAAAACCATTTATTTTGATGATTTTATCCTCGTTTGTTCATGTTCTTGATGTTATTTATCAAGAATATTCAAAATCATCATCTAATAATCTTGTTTTCTTGGGTTTGTGCATTGGATCGCAAAGACCTAGTGGTTTCGGGTGTTGGACATTCTAATCGGTAAAACCCTAACACTCAATCTTTGTATATTGTTGAATCTATCAAAATTGGGTGGTAAACTTGTTTTAGTGACCATAATGGACATCTTGGAATTATAGATTTCTGTAGAAAACATTAATCTTGCTTCTTGAATCGATAGACAAAATTCAACTAACTGTTTTAGGACTGAAAATTTGTGATAATCTAAGTGTTTAATTCAAGGTTTTGTGTAACTTCTCGTATTTCACGGCGTGTTAATGCCTTTTAAATGTTAAATAATAATAATAATAATAATAATAATAATAATAATAATGATAATAATAATATAATAATAATAATAATAATAATAATAATAATAACAATAATAATACTACTACTACTAATAATAATGTTAATGATAATAATAATATTAAAATAATAATAATAATAATATAATAATAATAATAATAATAATAATAAATAATAATAATAATAATAATAATAATAATAATAATAATAATAATAATAATAATAATAATAATAATAAATAAGTCCATGGGTTGGTTATGCAATTTTTGAAACTTACAAGTTAAGTTTCAGCATAAAATAACAAAGGAGGAAATTACAAGGACCAATGGTGTAATTTAAAAAACCCAAACCCCATCCCCCTCG
The DNA here is from genome assembly GCA_024085815.1 of Flaveria linearis. Classification (NCBI taxonomy): domain Eukaryota; kingdom Viridiplantae; phylum Streptophyta; class Magnoliopsida; order Asterales; family Asteraceae; genus Flaveria; species Flaveria linearis. Next base: position 63,165,029 of record CM044009.1, read on the forward strand.
TTTTTCCGGCCGTATTTCCGGCCACCATTCCGGCGAGCTCCGGCGAGCCCCAAACGCCCAAATTACGCGGTTTTAATTCGAATTAAAGCTTCCGACAGCCTCACGACCAAGATTCGAACACAAGGACCCACACAATTTGAAAAATGAGCTCGTTTACGCGTGCAAGAACCGAACCCGCTCACCTCTTTCAAAATCAAATCGAATGGAGCTCGTTCCGCTCGAATTACCCCCTATAAATAGAGGGCAAACGATCCTTTACATTCACACAAACTTTCTGTAATATCAATTTGATCAAACACACACCTATACATCGAATTCGATCATCGTCTTCATCGTGAACCTGCAACCCAGTCGAAACCCATCCCCCAGCCGATTTAATTCGAAATTGACAAGGGGCTTTTGGTCCAGTACACCAATCGGAGCTTCACACTGAATCAATTAGATTATCATCCACGATTCACCCTCGTTCGATCATTGTGCCAGCCGCGACTTGTTCTTTGAAGGGTGTACCTTCAATCGAACATCAAACAGGTAAATTATACACATATACATGAGCGTTTAACAATGGGGAGCAAAAGCCCCATGGTTAATTGGGTTAACAAACACGAATTGGTAATCAATTTGATCGATTTTGAAACTAGGGTTCATGGATTTGGGGGAGTTTCCCCAAATCTGTTTAAAACAATTTAAAACAGAACCTAATCACGGCTGAGGCCTTTGGTTCACTGGTTCTGTGCTTGCTTTCAAACCAAGAGGTCCCGGGTTCGAACCCGGGCAACCCCACATTATTTTTTAGGGCTTTTTAGCCTTTAAAAAATATACAAAAATTCTAAAAATTATAAAAATAATTTTTATAAACTTTAAATATTTTTTCTTCACATCAAACAAATTTTTGAAAATTTATTTCTTATAATATCTTAATATTTTATTTTATTTTATTAATACAAATAATAAAACTAGTTAAATAATTTATAAGATAGACTTTAAAAGTTGTTTATTTTAACAAAACATTACAATTGGATTATTTTCTTGTTTTAGTTTACTAATTATTATTTGTTTCAAATAATAAATAATTATTTGTCTCAAATAATAAATAATAAAAGTTTTATCATGATAATTGTAAAAATTATATATTTTATAATTTCATAAATTATTCTATAATATTATTCTCTTATAAAATATACTAACTAAAGGTTAGATTAATAATTTGTTATTAATCAAAACGTTACTCCAATTAATTTTAAATAATTATAAAGTTTTATATATATTAAACCTTATCAATTTTTATACTTAAATTCATTCCTAAAATACTTAAACACACATAGAAAATTCTACTAATGGATCAAAATGCGAATAATTACTTTATAAATTTATTTACTCGACAAAACCCCACAATTCCAATTGAAACCCTAGTTCACGTCTAATTGTTAATCTTATTATCATACTTTAATCTTGTAATAAATATGTTTAGGTGCCTTGTAAAAGAATTCGTTGGAACGTCGTTTAATCCTTATTATCACCTTATACACCTATACGTCAAGTGAGTATTTCTATACCCATTTTATTATTTCACACTTTTGGGTGAAACATGTTACATTATAAACATTACACTTGTAAACACGTTTGATTCTTGTAAACTTATGGCAATTTACTAGTGTGTTGTGATTAGTTGGACCTTGTAGCTACCATGTAATGTCGAATATATATCCAATTATTAACTATTGCTAGCCTGGCGACGTCATAGATCTATGGGTCTGACAAGCCTGCTTGGTTGATCCAAGTACACTTAGCTAATCGTATATACTTTTAACGTTAATGAAAGATTAACGTCGTTTGATACTTGTAAAACTTTGTCAAGGCTTGATTGTACATTCTGTCTTACATCCCTAGTTACTTTGTCTTCTAATTTACAACATGAATTGCCATCTTTTATATATACATATGTATTGAAACTATGGAAATCTCACCAACATTATTGTTGACCTTTTATTTTTAACATGTTTCAGGCAGTAGCGTTATGTGGCTGTGAACGATCGTAATTCCTCACACCTCGACGTTTCCGCCGTCAAGGTTGGGGTGTGACAGACTGGTATCAGAGCCCATAACTATAGGGATTTAGGCTATTAGAAATGGTGACCTAGACTATAGCATATGCATCAACCTTATAATATTACATTCTTATGGTTTGCATGCTACATAATGCTATGCCTTCTTACGTGCAACTTGATGCCTTAGCATAGGATTTCCTTATGCATGCTTAAACTTAGTTACTTGTCTCCCTAAACTTAACTTTTGACTCTCCCCGATAAATGAACTTCCTAAACTTATTCTCAACGACATGTGGAGACTACACTTATCGTCGTGGGATCAATTCCTTACTCTATGTCTAATTTATGAAAATCTCGTCAAAGTCTGTGCCCCACCACTGAATACATGCAATACTGGAAGAGTAAGATGCCTGTATCTCGAGGTGTTCTGTCTAGGCAAGGTATTTGTATAAATCCAAATCAGTCGATGGATCTGTCTACCTTACCTGGGAACCCTTGGGATGAGTATCTACTTATAGGTACGCATGTTTTCAACAAAGTTGTGGTTGACATAATACTTTGATTAGTCAACGTACTCGCTTTGATTTACGAATCAAACGATTACACTCGGAACATCTCATTGTTATTATGCCAAATTTCCGATTGTTGTTTTCATGTGGTATAACTCCTATTATCCAATTCTCATAAAATATCTTAATGATATTCCAGAATGTCTTCTCGTCAAATCCATTCACGGTCTAGAAACTCTGGCTGTAAGATTTCTACTCTTGTAGCCCGGGAGGTTGCTGCAGTCGTACCAACTCTCCTAACTCATCTGAATCAAGGTTTGATTCCACGAACCAAAGAGACTTGACACATAGACACCTGTATTCTGGATTTCCTGGCAAAAGGACTTCGGGCTAAGGCAAGCATATCGTATAAATCTCATTGCGAGACCAGTTATGCTTACCTGGGGATTTCTGGGATGAGTGATAAACTATGGTCAACACACGTTTCTAAGGCAAATGGGTCAAATTACCTTGACGTGTCAACGATTCCAAATGGTAATGTGTTACCAAATGGAACCATCCTTTTTGTATTTTAAAAATCCTTGAACTGGTTTATCACCAAAGTTTAAATATCTTCTCATTCTTAACCTACATAATGTTTCTGTTAATATTGAACTCATCCTACATTTCAACTCTTACGCTCACGTGTAACGTGTAATGGTATTGAACTCAGCGTTTCATGTAACTATTTCTATACATTGACCAATGTGAACATGAATCTTAATATACCCAAAGATATTGGGAATCTAAACCAAATGGTCTTCAAAACTTTAAATCGTTACTTATGGTTTTCAAATTTTCTAAGGGTGTGTTCCATGACTAAAGACATTAAATGCTGTAGGTGGAATTCCTACATCTCGGGATACTTTGCTAATTGAATGTTAACTTTGTTAACTCAAATATTATAAGTGGTCACTCACCTCAATGATCAAATAAACTAATTATAACTTTGTTACCACTTATAAGTATGCGTATCTTCAACAAGGTTATGGTTGACCTCATACCTTGAGAAGTCCATGTATTCCTTTCGATTGTGAATTGAATGTTCACATCTCATTGCGATGTTGAATTATTCTGGCCTTGATTTTGTCTTCCCGATTTGAATTATCCAAGATTTGAACACCACAACAAATTCTATTATCTCGAACTTTGATCTTAAGCTTGTAATCATGATTTTCTCTTTTGTTATATCTTGAAATTTCTTGAATTTCTAAATTGATATTCTTTTCTTTTCGCTGTTTTGTCAAACTTCGTACCGCTTGCACCGCGAGAGATGCAAGAGTTTGTAAGTCAACCTATGACTAAGAACAGTCGTATCTCCTAAATGATTCTTAACTCATCAAAACAGGGGTGATTCCCTTACTGTGGTGATGGTTCTCTATTTGTTTCGATAAACGGTTTCCAATTGTGTGTTTTATGAAATTTCATCCTCTGAATAAGGGCAATTTCCTCATCCTGAGGATTGACTTCAATTATTCTCATTGCAACTTGTACTTCACAAATGACATGATCTCACCAAAATAGGATTGAAACCCGTACTTTGGTGGCAAATGTTAATCCTCGATTGTTTTCTTGTTATTATGGAACTCAATCATCAAGATAGGCATAATTCCATACCTTGATGATAATTTCATTTTTATGGATTGTATTTTCTCAAATGAAACGACCTCGTCAAAGTAAGAGTGAATTCTGGATTTTGATGAAGAAGTTCATTTTGTTATATTTTGTTTTGTAAGAACTTCACCGTTAAGATAGGAGTGATTTTCCTTACCTTAATGGTGAGTTACCACGTCTTATTTATGTGGATCCTCAACAACGAGTTGGGATCGAACTTTTTGATTGGTAAGTTAGTGGTCATATCTTGGGAATACACCATCAAGTTAGGAGTGAAAACCACACCTTGATGACTACTCTTATTTCTTGATCTTCAACTTACCATGGTTGTAACCAAGTGACGAGATGCATGTAGTAACTTGACGGGTGAAACAATGTTAGTGTTTTGACCTATCAAGCCAAAGCATGATCTCTGAACTTGAAAGAAGACCCGATCGTTTTAGGTTGATTTTGACTCCAACCTTGGAGCACTTAAATTCTTAAGTCGATTTCTTCCCCTTTATTTTTATTGACTCGATCTAGCTACATCGAACCATTTATTCCTTACTTATCAACTTTCATCTTGAGATATCATCAAACCCATAAGTATAGTCTTCCTAAACAATCCTTTGTCAAATAAAGATATTATCAAATACCTCTCTTATTGTTTGATGAATTACGTATGTGATCTGCATTTGAAAATTTGTTACCTTGCAAAATATGGTTACAAATACCTTTCTTATTGTTTGCGTCATTTCTTGAATCGTTTTTGAATCTTTAACCTTGAAAATCATTGAAATTCTAACTTGGTTTTGAACAATAAGACTCGTTATTATCCTCACTGCGATGTGGATGTAATGGTTCATAAACCTTCGTAACTTGTAGTCATGAGTTTGGCATAAAGGAAAAGACGTAACTTGGTATGTGTCCAAGTGTTTCACCTTTATTTATGACAAAACCTAACCTCCGTGTTCCCGTAAATCTCCTGTTTAACTTTTCATCCACTAGGTGCCTCTTATTTTAAATGTCATGATGACAATTGGTGCATTATAGACCGATTGGCTAAAAATTCAATTCGACCCATTATCTCACAACGTCGAGAAATTGACCTGTATCTGTTTCAACTATTCGTATACCGTGTTATTATGTTAAAACATCGATCGTTATTTTGAACGATTGATTCATTCTCTGTTTTTAATAATATTCTTAACCATCGTTGTGAACTTATTTCAAGATCTTCGCATAGTGTATTATTCTTAGACCGATGGTTGGTCAAAGGAGAAATACATATTCACAAGATATGCGTTAAGGTCGTTTCATATGGAGACATTTGGGATTCTTAAAATTCCGACGGTTAACATTTCTTATCATTGTTGGTCTTTTATTGATTTCTAGACATCACCTTACCATGAAATTATATTCTGGAAGTTGTGATTTATAAGTCTAATATATGATGGTAACTCGACATCGCTTTCCAACATTTCATCTCAAAACGTCTCACATTTCGCTGATAGGGTTCAAATTGGCATGCATTATACCAAGAATCTTGTAAGATTCCATCAAGTGAAGCGTTTCATCTGTAATTAAACGTCAATCACTGTTAGATTGAACACTTATCTTTCATTTTAACTCTTTTGCTCATTTAAGTTCATTCTTAATTTCGAAACGAAATTCTTTAAAGTAGGGGAGACGGTAACATCTTGCATTAACGTTCATTCTTAATCAACGTGAAAGCTTATAATGTTAACTAGAAGCCACATACTTTAGGCTCTCTTTTTACCTCTAATGGCTCTGCCATTACACATAAAGTAAACACTAAAGCGGTCAGCTTAATCGATGATGAATTTTCTTCTTTTGATACCTTATCAAAACCCGAAAGTTCTTCAAAGTGTATCTCAGAAAATGAAAACACAAACTGCATCAAGAAAGAAAAAGAGAATCACTATGATCTATCTGTGGCTTCATGTTCACCTTCTGATTCACTTGAGAACGTGAGGATCAAATGAAATCCAAGCGTCCTCATCTTGTCATCTCAGCCTCCTCGTAAACAAATTTCGGGATGAAATTTCCTAAAGTAGGGGAGACTGTAACATCTCGTATTTCACAGCGTGTTAATGCCTTTTAAATATTAAATAATAATAATAATAATAATAATAATAATAATAATAATAATAATAATAATAATAATAATAATGATAATAATAATAATAATAATAATAATAATAATAATAATAATAATAATAATAATAATATAATACTAATAATACTAATAATAATAATATTAATGATAATAATAATATTAAAATAATAATAATAATAATAATAATAATAATAATAATAATAATAATAATAATAATAATAAGTCCAGGGGTTGGTTATGCAATTTTTGAAACTTACAAGTTAAGTTTCAGCATAAAATAACAAAGGAGGAAATTACAGGGACCAATGGTGTAATTTTAAAAACCCAAACCCCATCCCCCTCGTTTTTCCGGCCGTATTTCCGGCCACCTTTCCGGCGAGCTCCGGCGAGCCCCAAACGCCCAAATTACGCGGTTTTAATTCGAATTAAAGCTTCCGACAGCCTCACGACCATGATTCGAACACAAGGACCCACACAATTTGAAAAATGAGCTCGTTTACGCATGCAAGAACCGAACCCGCTCACCTCTTTCAAAATCAAATCGAATGGAGCTCGTTCCGCTCGAATTACCCCCTATAAATAGAGGGCAAACGATCCTTTACATTCACACAAACTTTCTGTAATATCAATTTGATCAAACACACACCTATACATCGAATTCGATCATCGTCTTCATCGTGAACCTGCAACCCAGTCGAAACCCATCCCCCAGCCAATTTAATTCGAAATTGACAAGGGGCTTTTGGTCCAGTACACCAATCGAAGCTTCATACTGAATCGATTAGATTATCATCCACGATTCACCCTCGTTCGATCATTGTGCCAGCCGCGACTTGTTCTTCGAAGGGTGTACCTTCAATCGAACATCAAACAGGTAAATTATACACATATACATGAGCGTTTAACCATGGGGAGCAAAAGCCCCATGGTTAATTGGGTTAAGAAACACGAATTGGTAATCAATTTGATCGATTTTGAAACTAGGGTTCATGGATTTGGGGGAGTTTCCCTAAATCTGTTTAAAACAATTTAAAACAGAACCTAGTCGCGACTGAGGCCTTTGGTTCACTGGTTCTGTGCTTGCTTTCAAACCAAGAGGTCCCGGGTTCGAACACGGGCAACCCCACATTATTTTTTTAGGGCTTTTTAGCCTTTAAAAATATATAAAAATTTCTAAAAATTATAAAAATAAGTTTTATAAACTTTAAATATTTTTCTTCACATCAAACAAATTTCTAAAAATTTATTTCTTATAATATCTTAATATTTTATTTTATTTTATTAAAACAAATAATAAAACTAGTTAAATAATTTATAAGATAGACTTTAAAAGTTGTTTATTTTAACAAAACATTACAATTGGATTATTTTCTTGTTTTAGTTTACTAATTATTATTTGTTTTAAATAATAAATAATTATTTGCCTCAAATAATAAATAATAAAAGTTTTATCATGATAATTGTAAAAATTACATATATTCTATAATTTCATAAATTATTCTAAAATATTATTCTCTTATAAAATATACTAACTAAAGGTTAGATTAATAATTTGTTATTAATCAAAACGTTACTCCAGTTAATTTTAAATAATTATAAAGTTTTATATATATATTAAACCTTATCAATTTTTATACTTAAATTCATTCCTAAAATACTTAAACACACATAGAAAATTCTACTAATGGATCAAAATGCGAATAATTACTTTATAAATTTATTTACTCGACAAAACCCCACAATTCCAATTGAAACCCTAGTTCACGTCTAATTGTTAATCTTATTATCATACTTTAATCTTGTAATAAATATGTTTAGGTGCCTTGTAAAAGAATTCGTTGGAACGTCGTTTAATCCTTATTATCACCTTATACACCTATACGTCAAGTGAGTATTTCTATACCCATTTTATTATTTCACACTTTTGGGTAAAACATGTTACATTATAAACATTACACTTGTAAACATGTTTGATTCTTGTAAACTTATGGCAATTTACTAGTGTGTTGTGATTAGTTAGACCTTGTAGCTACCATGTAATGTCGAATATATGTCCAATCATTAACTATTGCTAGCCTGGCGACGTCATAGATCTATGGGCCTGACAAGCATGCTTGGTTGATCCAAGTACACTTAGCTAATCGTATATACTTTTAACGTTAATGAAAGATTAACGTCGTTTGATACTTGTAAAACTTTGTCAAGGTTTGATTGTAAATTCTGTCTTACATCCCTAGTTACTTTGTCTTCTAATTTACAATATTAATTGCCATCTTTTATATATACATATGTATTGAAACTATGGAAATCTCACCAACACTATTGTTGACCTTTTATTTTTAACATGTTTCAGGCAATAGCGTTATGTGGCTGTGAACGATCGTAATTCCTCACACCTCGACGTTTCCGCCGTCAAGGTTATGGTGTGACATTTTATCAATAGTTTATGGAATAAATGTTCTTTAAGTACTCGGATGTCACATCCTGGCGGAAGCGTGAAGCGATATTTGGATGTGACTTGTTTGTTCAGAACACAATTGATTATAAGAAATTTAATCACAACAATATTAGTACATAACATACCTAACTTAATCATATATATATTGAAAGTTGGAATTACATCATTACATATAACCTCAAAATTTGACATAATTCCTTATTACAACATATTATTTAGCTATCATCTTCAGGTACGATGAAAATGCGCATCCGCTACCATGCTGCCATCGTAATATTAACGGTTAGGCTTACACATACTCATCCCACAACTTCACCATATCCATTGTAAACATCAAAGAAAAAGTCTATATTATTAGTCATTTTCACCTGAAAAAACATACTCAAATAGTCAACATAAAGTTGGTGAGATCATAGGGTTATTTCCAGATAAAACATTTTATTGATGCACCAATTACAACCAAACCTACTCACACACATAATCATACTATCATGAAATAATCCACAAGATCAAATAATATTACATCTCAACCCTCATTCGGTTGGTGCAGGAAATATTCAAATAACATCACAACACTCATCCTGTTGGTGCAAAATATTCTCCTAGTAGCGCTACTAATATTATGAGACGGTTCTTCATTTGAACTAATGGTTGTATCACAAATGACAGTACATTTCAAAATAGTTTCAAAATAATGAATCAACATAAACAGTATGATTTTCCCCCAAAATCTTTACAAATACCAAAACGGGGCTATGAGTTTCACCTTTTTCAGTTCTCGAGATAACCTAAAAATAATATCCATATGTTAGATAATATTTTTAACACCTCAGATGGAAGTAATTTTCCAAAGGCTTAATAGCACATGAAAATTTCATTATCATTTAACAAATCCTTTATACTTTGTTAAAATTCACATAATCTTACCAAAATTCTTAAAATTAGTCACAGTGGTCCATAATTTCCCATATTTTTAAAGAATGTTACCCCAAATATTTCTTTCATCTCATAATTTTTCTGATATTTATTGATAAACAGATTTTTTCTATAATTTTTATATTAATTGTTCAAATTAAAAAAATACCTTCAGGCCTCTAAAAATTTTCAAAAATTTTCAGAATACATATAACAATATTTAAATCTTCTAAAAATTTTCTTAGGTTTTTAGTCATAGCAGAACCTATTTTTATGAATTTTATCCTTTCAACAATATTCGGGAAAAATATCAGAGTATGTCTACAATTTCCAATTTTTATACAGACTGCTTTAATCTATTTATCACGATTTGTGTAAAATTTTTCAAGATTTATTGCACTGTTTAAATAGTTTTCCTCATTTTTGAATCACAGATGACTTAAAAATATAAATTTAAATTACAAATAAGAATTAAATTATGAAATTAATTCTGGAGTGTTTGTATTATTCAATAATCATTATATAATTTTCCAGAATTTATAAGGTTTTGGTTCTTCCAATAAAATTTTTTCTTAAATAAACATAATTATTTTATAAAAATCATTTTACTTATCTTTATTTTATCAAAATTTCCAGATCTTAATCTTTTAATTTTTCAAAATGTTTCTAAATGTTTATGCCCACAATCGTAGTCTTTTAAATATGTATTTGGATTTTTGAAAAATCTTTTACACTATGTCTTAATTTCCTTGATTACTTTAAAATTTTCTTTTAAGAACTTTAACCTGAAAAATCATATTTTGATATGGTTTTTTTTAATAACAACTCTTATATATCTTATTATTCTCAAGAGTTGTTTATATATATACGTGTTTGTTAAAAACGTATAACCCGAAGATTCTAAATATCAAAGGGTTTGCTATCTGCACCATGATTTTGACAGAGGGAGAGGGTACGTGTTTCTTTTGTCTCGTTCCCATGAGTTCTAGTCGAGTGAGATGTTCCTGCTTCATGAACCAGAGAGTTTGAAAGGTGGCGGGGGTATGATGCTAGAGAAACCGTGAGTTGTTTTGGAAGGTGGTGAATGCTTGTGGTGTATAGAAACTGAGAGTTTGAGTGGTGAGGACAGGTGACCGAGAGATGATGGTGATGGTATGCGGTTATGTGGATGATTGTGTCTATAGAAACCGAGAGAGGGAATTTTGTTGGTGCAAAGGAAATCGATCGGGAGCTTGGTTTATATAGGCCTTCGGCCGAGTGCCCCTTAATGGCATCATCATTAACTCTAGCTACTAGCTTAGAGGTGTTGGCTCACTAGGTAGCTTGGGTGTCGGTTTAGGGAATAACCGAGAGAGGGAGGTGGCGATTTTATGCAAGGTGGCAAGTTATGGTGAGCATGACTCCCCTTGAGTCATGATTACTCCATTTCACAAGGTTTCTAGGTGGTAACCGGTTGGTTAGGATCGAATGGGACTTTAGTCGGGTTCGGTTTAGTTGTATAATGGATTGGTTTTGAGCCTTGGTTATGGTTATGTTATGGTTTAGGTGGTTAAGGTTTGATTGATGTTAAGTTTCTTTGATGTATCAAGGTGTGGTGATGTTTGGTTGGGTTATCATATTGTTTTGATACCTAATTTACGTATGCATGAGTAAATTTCTACATCTTACCCATATATATTAGCATAGATAACCATAAGTTTATAAATATACATACACGCAAAAACATACATTTATATATGTGACAACCGGCAATTTCAGGTCAACATCCGATCTTGACTTGGTTATAATTACAACTGTGACACTTGATTTCCAATTTAATTACAATTATTGAAGTCGTTTTATGCATTGCAAACTTTCACGTATAACATCTCATGCATCGATAATTCGGCGTAATTACCATTTTTACACGCGATATAAGCACATAAGAACGTTGGTGATAATTATATATATATATATATATATATATATTTGTGTGTGTGTGTGTGTCAATAAATACTTTAAAGTGTTTTAAAGTATCTTAGGTTCCAATATTAATACATTGGAAAAGTTCAAAATTTAAGAAAAAACTTAACGCATAAATTGATATGTTACCGGAATAAAACGCTTGTAACGCAACTACTTGATAAATGAGTTATTATTTACATATCATCAATATTAAAATGTATGATATTATATGGTTTCTTATAATAATTTGTATGTATTTTAAAAGGTAAAAAGTAAAAATATAAAAATATACAAAAATTACCATAGTGACACAAATACCACCAAAATACCCCATACTATACAACAATTAAAAACCAACCCAACCCCCACCCCAAAGCCGTCCCCCCCTCCTTTCTATAGTCAATCCATCTTGATTGACAATGCACTTGCCTTTTGTCAAGATCAAGACTTTGCTTCTTTGGTGAAACATCTTCTAGCATGGATTAAAGGAGAAGTCAACTCTATTACCACAAATAGGGAGCTCCATCTCCTTTCCTAATATCCAAGAGATACACTCATGCTTCACAAACACATGTAAGAGAAAGGGATGTAAGCTTATAAACCCTCAACCCTTGCACATATCAACACACCACACATTCACCTCTCTCTCCCCTCTAAATTTCAGCCCCAACCCCACCATCCCCACTTCATCATTTTCCCAAACTGATTTCTACAAATCTTGGGTGTTCAAGTGCCTTTGGTTGAAGATCAAGTGATTTTTGAAGCTTCCAAGCATCCTACAACATCTTCTTCACCTTTTCTTGTTGGGTTTTCTTAGTTCAAAGGATCAAGTCTTCTTTTCCTTGCATTTCAAGACTACCATCTCTTCTCCTTGCTTGTTTAAGGTTAGCACCTTGTTTCTAATCTTCCATACATCACCATGAAGTGTTCATGTCCACTAACTCATCCCAAAAGTGCTCTACCAAAGTTTAAAAAGTAACAAAACATGTAAAACACTTTCTGGCAAATTCATGTTCTGTGTTTTCAAGACCATAACTCGACCTAAACATGGTCAAATGAACCGTTTCGTGAGCCTAACATTAACTTTAGGATGTCTAGTTTCTAACCCATCTAACCTTAAAATTTATAGATGAGTATAACCCTTTCAAAACGTACAAACAAATTAAAGTGCTGAACCTGAATTTTTGACAGAATAAATAGGGCAGAAAGAATGAGGCATAAGTTATGCTTAAAGTAATGAAATGAAGATTTTCTTTCTGTGGTAACTTAGCATAAGGTGTTAGGTTTAAAAGTAATATAGGCTCTATTTGTGAATGTAAGTTTTGACCTCTCAAAAAGGTAAATTCCATAGACATATACAGAAAAGTGCTGCACTGACATCTGTTGCTTCATGAACCATTTAGAGGCACTTAAACTTAGTTATAGGATACAAGCTATACCTTTTTGGCATCCTAAGACATAGACATAGATATGATAAAAGTATCAGATTTTATAAAAATTCTTTGTACCATGAAAAGGGGATGACAACCAGACCTAAAAATTCCCTTAATGCTGTCAAATACCTATATGTAGATAAAAGTAAACTTTTTGTAGATAAAAGTAAACTTTTAGAGATATGTGGTAAAAAAAGGGAAACCATACACATGGAAAGTATAAAACCATTATACTTAATATAAAACACCTTCAATACATTATGTATCTTTAGGAAAATAAAGATGAAGCCAAGAATCTAAATAAAACATTTACGACTCGACGTGGCTAATTAGTCAAGTGACATTTTCAAAACTAACTTTGTGGATGAGTTATGCATGACCATCTAGGGTTAGTAATCATGACCTCATGAATATATTGTGATTTTGTTTAGGAGATTCCTAGACCAATCATACATACAGACTATTGCTAGTATTCACGCGTGCAATTGAGGTGAGTTTCACGGCTCCATTTTTACTTATTTTCCTTTTGGGGGAGATTACATGCAAATTACTAATTTTCTTGGACACATTTATTTTTCAATGATTTCACATATTATATAAGTTGTTTACTTACCATGTGAAGTCCCCTGTTATCGAACCGTTAGTTTGTTTCCCAAAGCGAGGTAATCATGGATAGTACTATTGGGTTTGACTACCCCCGCCCGAGTTAATTACCCTAACCTTGACTGGAGGTCTAAACGGGTGCATTATTAGCCTGTTCACACCCACGCTCATGGTAGGCATGGGTAGGGGCAATTTATTACAGTTACAGTCTAGCTTCGGTTGTGGTGCTTATATAATTTGTAGCATTGTATGTACAACAATCAAATAATAGAAAGTATTGTGGTCCTTTATGCTATTTACTATTACTTAAAACCTGTGAACTCACCAACATTATGTTGACATTTTTCATGCATGTTTTCTCAGGTAATTGAAAGATGCAACAGGTTAAGCTAGACTGGATCATTTCATGTTTAGGGCCATTCATGCTGTTTGGGACATTCATTTTCATATATGTCATGTTTTGAAAACAATGCACCATATTAATATTGCTTCCACAAATTTAACTCTGAACAATGATGTACCTTAAACTTATTTTGAGACGTATGTTTTACAAAACCATATAGTGGTCGATCAGTGACTATAAAACCATGACGTTCGCGCCCCGCGGGAAACCGCCATGGTTTGGGGGTGTGACAGATTGGTATCAGAGCCATTGGTTATAGGGAATTAGGTTTCATTTAGTGGACCTAGACTATAACTACAGTTCATCACATGTTTTTAACAATTTATACACTAACTTAACTTATATCAATTGTACTTGTGCATTGCCTTGTCATGGATATGTCTTCAGCATCGATGCCGATCTACGTCTTCGATTCGGATAAGGAGTACGAGCCCACGTCTCCGACCTCTTCTGCAGGATCCACGTCTGTCCTCCCAACTCTGACTCCTCGTGCCTTGATTCAGTCGAGTGATGCCACTGAGACTGAGATCCCCACACCACCTGCTATCCCGGTCAACGAACCTATTCCTGACCCTACACATTACACCTCAGAGGCATTACCTTCGACCTAGTTCTCCGAGCTACCACCTCCCCCTCAGGGCACGTATTGGTGGGCGTCTACACCTGAGATTCATGTTGAGCTTCCAGAGAAGCTCATCCCGGGGATCGTACGTATTATCGGCCCACAACTGCCGATGGTCGTCCCACTGACCATGTCCCATATCTTTGTTGAGCCATCCCGGGGGTCTGCCCCTGTGACTGCTGATCCCCGACCAGCCGACCCCACTCCCGAGACCACAGATCCCACCCCCCAGCCTGCTGAAACCGAGGTAGTTGACCTAGACTCGGAGTCCACTGACCCAGCTTCCCAGCCAGCCGATACGGACCCGGTCGACTCCGACCCGGTCTACCCCGACCCGGTCGACTCCGACCAGGCCGACTCTGACCCGGCCGACTCTGATTCGGGCGACATCGACCCGATCTACCTAGAGTCCTCCGAGGCCATTCCCTTACCTAGTTACCCCACCGCTCACCCTGCTGATTCAATTACCCAGTCCAGTGATCCGATTCCTCAGCCCTCTGATCCGATCCCGCTAGTAGACCTCGATCCCCTCCAACTCACCCCTGAGCCTGCTGACCCCTCCTTGGTAGCTGCTGGCCCCGAGCCGGTGACTACAGACACTCACCGTATCCTTGATCCGGGTGTACCACCGCCCTCTTACCGTCGCTATCGGACTCGCCCTAGGGGTGCACTTCCTGCACATACTCCTAGGAAACGGGTTCATGTTCCGATCTGTCCTGCCACACCCATTCGAGACTGTATTGCTGAGCCGAGCCTGCACCCAAAAGGCGCAGACTCGACATCCGCCGGTGGGGTGAATGCCTAGCCGACTGGACGAGTGGAGAGACATCGAGGGTATTCCCTCCACTTTCGAGGTAGGCGACTCGTCACATACCCCGCACCAGATTCCTCTCACTCAGGAGCCTATGGAGCTCACCGTGCCTCTTCTCGTGGCACGATTCGAGAGGCATGATCAGCAGCTCCATGAGCTACGCACTGAACTCACCGAGGTTCAGGAGACCTTTGACAGGGAGGACGTGGAGAGCCGATTACTGGCGATCGAGGATGGCAGATACCTCGATGATCAGGCATTGCACTCGATGCATAGCCGACTTACCAGGATGCAGGAGGACATGTCATCCATGGCACAGAGAGTGGAGGCGGCAGAGCAGAGAGCTACCCAGGCAGAGCAGAGAGCTACCCAGGCAGAGCAGAGAGCTACCCAGGCAGAGCAGCTCACGATCATGGCTGAAGAAAGAGTGTTGGGAATGGAAGAGCGCCTGGAATCCACTACTGCATTGGCGGCCGTATGCATGATCATGGCCATGGCGGCCGTACAGACAGGCGCGTTCACTCGCTTATTCCATTGATTGCCTATCGTGAGCGGGCTGTGCTCACGTAATATTGGATATTAACTTGTTGTAGGAGTATGTACTCCGAAAATACTTTGTAATTCGTACAATTTATTATCAAGTTATGTTATCTTTTAAATATTGCGTGGTTGCTTGGTTGATATGATTGTTTACTTTTGGTGCACATGTGTTTGGCATTATTACATATTGTCTTATCTTGCTTATCATTATGATTTGAAGAAACATGCCACCACGAAGGAGAAACGTCAAACCAATGTGGGAAGCGGTACTCCCATGACAGCAGAGGCTATAGAGCAGCTTATGGAGGATGCAATCGCACATCACGAGGCGAATCGTAGCGCCGGAGGATCTGTAGTGAATGGAGGCAATGCCAGTGGAGCAGGAGGTATTATAATGATTGGCATAACTAAAGACCTGTAATACACAGGTCATTACTAATGTTTAATTATTACTAATATGATTAAACCTACAACACAGGAGCTGATACCAACCACAGAGGTTGCTTCTACAAGTCGTTTCTAAACTGTAAGCCGTTTAACTTCCGCGGTAATGAAGGAGCTGTTGGTTTGGTCCGCTGGATAGAGAAGATGGAGTCCGTTCAGTGAATTAGTAACTGTGCCGAGGAGAATAAGACGAAATTCGCCACTTGTACCTTTGAAGGTCAAGCACTCACTTGGTGGAATACTCATGCCCAAACTTTGGGTATTGACGCTGCCTATCAAATCACTTGGAATGAGTTGAAACAAATGCTGACTGATGAATATTGCCCCCGAAATGAATTGCAAAAACTTGAGGTTGAATTCTGGAACCACACCATGAAGGGTGCAGAAGTTACAAGCTACACCACCCGATTCCATGATCTTGCTCGTCTACGCCCTCACATGGTTAACCTAGAGTTCAAGCGTGTGGAAAGGTACATTTGGGGCCTTGCACCCCAAATCTAGAGCATGGTCACCTCATCCAAGCCAGCCACCATCCAAGAGGCTGTCAGGATTGCCTACGACCTGACTGATCAAGCTGTACGTCAGGGAGTGTTTGTGAAAAAGGCGGTCGTGGAGAAGAACTATGACAACAAGAGGAAATGGGACAACAATCATGGTCGAAATGCTCCACATCAAAACCAAAACAAACAAGTGGTTGTTAGGGCTTTCACTGCTGGCCCATCTGAAAAGAAGGCAAAAGGTGGGTATGCTGGAAACCTACCTAAGTGCAACAAGTGTAACTTTCATCACCTAGGTGCATGTGGAGACTCAATATGCCAGAAGTGCAAACGTTTTGGTCATGCAACTAAGGACTGTCGAAAGCCCGACACTACTCCTAAAACAGGAAACAATCGCGCGTGCTTCGAATGTGGTGTTACCGGGCATTTTCGCAAGGATTGCCCGAACTTGAAGCAAACTGATGGAAATAACGCACGTGGTCGAGCTTTCGTGATTGGAGTTGGAGAAGCTCGACAGGACCCGAACATTGTTACGAGTACGTTCCTTGTAAATAATCTCTATGCATCAGTCCTATTCGATACGGGTGCTGATAGGAGTTTTGTGTCTAGCGAATTTAGTCCATTGCTTGAAATTACTCCTATCCATTTGACTTCTAAATATACAATAGAGTTAGCTGATGGTAAGTTGATCGAAACCGACAAAATCATACAAGGATGCACTCTCAGTTTGGCGGATCACACGTTCAATATAGATTTGCTACCTGTAACCCTAGGGAGTTTCGACATTGTTATTGGCATGGATTGGTTATCGGAAAACTGAGCGGAAATCGTTTGTCGTGAGAAGATCGTTCGCATTCCACTTCCGAGTGGGGAGACCATATCAATTCAAGGAGAAAAATATGGTACGGTGTTACGGATCATTTCATGTATGAAGGCTCGGAAGTACTTACGAAAGGGCTATCATGCAATCTTGGCGCACGTAGTGGAGAAGCGAACCGAAGAGAAAAGAATCGAGGATATACCCATCGTGCGAGACTATCCGGAAGTCTTTCCCGAGGACTTACCGGGACTTCCACCGCAAAGACAGGTCGAATTTCGAATTAACCTGGTACCTGGAGCTGCTCCAGTAGCACGATCCCCATACCGACTAGCACCGTCAGAGATGCAAGAGTTGTCTAATCAATTACAAGAGTTGTTAGATAAAGGATTCATAAGACCAAGTTTCTCACCCTGGGGAGCCCCAGTTTTATTTGTTAAGAAGAAAGATGGATCTTTTCGAATGTGCATCGATTACCGGGAGTTAAACAAACTCACCATTAAGAACTGGTACCCTCTCCCTCGAATTGACGACTTATTTGACCAACTTCAAGGATCTAGTTACTACCGAAGATTGACTTACGCTCTGGATATCACCAATTACGAATCCAAGAGGAAGACATCCCCAAGACCGCATTTCGAACTCGTTATGGTCACTACGAGTTCATGGTTATGCCATTTGGGTTAACAAATACACCAGCTGTATTCATGGATCTCATGAATAGAGTGTGCAAACCCTACTTGGATAAATTCATGATCGTCTTCATCGATGACATCTTGATATATTCACGAACAGAGGATGAGCACGAACAACATTTAAGGTTAATCTTGGAGCTACTCAAGAACGAGAAAATATACGCAAAATTCTCGAAATGCGACTTCTGGATCCGAGAAGTGCAATTTCTCGGGCATGTGGTTAACGAGAAGGGAATACATGTTGACCCATCCAAGATAGAGGCCATTAAAAACTGGGAAGCACCTAAGACCCCTACCGAGGTGCGACAATTCCTAGGTTTGGCAGGCTATTACCGACGCTTTATCAAAATTTTTTCCAAAATAGCCCAACCACTGACAACCCTGACTCAGAAAGACAAGAAGTTTGATTGGGGTGATAAGCAGGAAGCAGTGTTTCAATTATAGAAGCAGAAACTGTGTTGCGCGCCAATTCTGTCTCTACCAGAGGGAAACGATGGTTTTGTGGTGTACTGCAACGCATCATGACAAGGACTTGGCTGTGTCCTAATGCAACGTGACAAAGTTATTGCTTACGCGTCACGACAATTGAAACTGCATGAGAAAAACTACACCACTCACGACCTCGAATTAGGAGCTGTTGTTTTTGCACTAAATATTTGACCTGTATGGTACCAAATGTACTATATTCACCGATCATAAAAGCCTCCAGCACATCTTCGATCAGAAGGAACTAAACATGAGGCAACGCAGGTGGGTTGAGTTACTAAACGATTATGACTGTGAGATTCGTTATCATTCTGGAAAAGCGAATGTTGTAGCAGACGCTCTGAGCAGGAAAGAACAAACCAAGACTTTATGGGTGCGAGCGTTGGGAATGACGATTCATATGAGTCTAACTACTCAAATTCGTGATGCTCAGTCTAAAGCACTAAAGGAACAAAATTTGAAGGAAGAATCCCTTCGCGACATGGATAAACAATTTGAGATCAAGTCTGATGGAACTCGCTACTTCATGAATCGAATTGGGGTGCCAAATTTTGGAAACTTGAGGGATCTTGTGATGAACGAGGCACACAATCCAGATACTCCATCCATCCGGGCTCTGATAAGATGTATCAAGACCTGAAGGAGTTATACTGGTGGCCTAACATGAAAGCTGACATTGCCACCTATGTTAGCAGGTGCCTCACGTGTTCAAAGGTTAAAGCGGAGTATCAGAAGCCATCGCACCAACCGGAGATTCCACAATGGAAATGGGAGCAGATTTCCATGGATTTCATCATAAAACTACCCAAGACGTCCACCGGTTGTGATACGATTTGGGTAATTGTGGATCGACTAACAAAGTCTGCTCATTTCCTACCAATTAAAGAAACTGATAAAATGGAAAGGTTGACGAGGGTTTATCTCAAGGAGGTTGTTTCGAGACATGGAGTACCGATCTCCATTATCTCTGATCGAGACAGTCGATTTACCTTGAGATTTTGGCAATCATTACAAAAGGCCTTGGATACACGGTTGGATATGAGTACCGCATACCACCACAGACAGATGGTCAGAGCGAACGGACCATTCAGACACTAGAAGACATGCTTAGGGCTTATGTGATAGACTTTGGAAACCGTTGGGATACTCACCTACCCTTAGTTGAGTTTTCTTACAATAATAGCTATCACACCAGTATCAAAGCCGCACCGTTTGAAGTACTATACGGAAGGAAGTGTCGATCACCACTGTGTTGGACAGAGGTTGGCGATAGTCAACTCACTGGTCCCGAGATCACACGCGAGACCACGGAAAAGATCGCTCAGATTCAGAACCGACTCAAACCCGCGCGTGACCGTCAGAAAAGCTATGCTGACGTGAGACGTAAACCATTGGAATTCCAAGTGGGAGATAAGGTTCTACTTAAAGTCTCATCATGGAAAGGAGTCATTCATTTTGGCAAACGTGGTAAGCTAAACCCTAGATACATTGTACCATTTGAAATCCTAGCCAGGATTGGTCCTGTAGTTTACAAGCTAAAACTTCCTCAATAACTTAGTAGTGTTCATGACACTTTCCATGTGTCAAATCTGAACAAGTGCCTGTCAGATAAAACTCTGGTTATACCACTCGATGAGGTTCAGATTGATGAACAACTTCATTTTATTGAAAAGCCCGTGGAGATTCTAGATCGAGAGGTAAAGAAGATGAAACGAAGCCGTATTCCTATAGTGAAGGTCCGGTGGAATTCCAGAAGAGGACCCGAATTTACTTGGGAACGTGAAGATCAAATGAAGCTTAACTACCCTTACTTGTTTGAAACCTGGCATCTGCAGACAACCTTAACTGAATTTCGGGATGAAATTCTTTTAACATGGGGAGTATGTGACAACCGGCAATTTCAGTTCAATACCCGATCTTGACTTGGTTATAATTACAACTGTGACACTTGATTTCCAATTTAATTACAATTATTGAAGTCGTTTTATGCATTGCAAACTTTCGCGTATAACATCTCATGCATCGATAATTCGGCGTAGTTACCATTTTTAAACGCGATATAAACACACAAGAACGTTAGTGATAATTAATATATATATATATATATATGTGTGTGTGTGTGTGTGTCAATAAATACTTTAAAGTGTTTTAAAGTATCTTAGGTTCCAATATTAATACATTGGAAAAGTTCAAAATTTAAAAAAACCTTAACGCGTAAATTGATATGTTACCGGAATAAAACGCTTGTAACGCAACTACTAGATAAATGAGTTATTATTTACATATCATCAATATTAAAATGTATGATATTATATGGTTTCTTATAATAATTTGTATTTATTTTAAAAGGTAAAAAGTAAAAATATAAAAATATATAAAAATTACCATAGTGACACAAATACCACCCAAATACCCCATACTATACAACAATTAAAAACCAACCCAACCCCCACCCCAAAGCCGTCCCCCCCTCCTTTCTCTAGTCAATCCATCTTGATTGATAATGCACTTGCCTTTTGTCAAGATCAAGACTTTGCTTCTTTAGTGAAACATCTTCTAGCATGGATTAAAGAAGAAGTCAACTCTATTACCACAAATAGGGAGCTCCATCTCCTTTCTAATATCCAAGAGATACACTCATGCTTCACAAACATATGCGAGAGAAAGGGATGTAAGCTTATAAACCCTCAACCCTTGCACATATCAACACACCACACATTCACCTCTCTCTCCCCTTTAAATTTCGGCCCCAACCCCACCATCCCCACTTCACCATTTTCCCAACTTGATTTCTACAAATATTGGGTGTTCAAGTGCCTTTGGTTGAAGATCAAGTGATTTTTGAAGCTTTCAAGCATCCTACAACATCTTCTTCACCTTTTCTTGTTGGGTTTTCTTAGTTCAAAGGATCAAGTCTTCTTTTCCTTGCATTTCAAGACTACCATCTCTTCTCCTTGCTTGTTTAAGGTTAGAACCTTGTTTCTAATCTTCCATACATCACCATGAAGTGTTCATGTTCACTAACTCATCCCAAAAGTGCTCTACCAAAGTTTAAAAAGTAACAAAACATGTAAAACACTTTCTGGCAGATTCATGTTCTGTGTTTTCAAGACCATAACTCGACCTAAACATGGTCAAATGAACCGTTTCTTGAGCCTAAAATTAACTTTAGGATGTCTAGTTTCTAACCCATCCAACCTTAAAATTTATAGATGAGTATAACCCTTCCAAAACGTACAAACAAATTAAAGTGCTGAACCTGAATTTTTGACAGAATAAATAGGGCAGAAAGAATGAGGCATAAGTTATGCTTAAAGTAATAAAATGAAGATTTTCTTTCTGTGGTAACTTAGCTTAAGGTGTTAGGTTTAAAAGTAATATAAGCTCGATTTGTGAATGTAAGTTTTGACCTCTCAAAAAGGTAAATTCCATAGACATATACAGAAAAGTGCTGCACTGACATCTGTTGCTTCATGAACCATTTAGAGGGACTTAAACTTAGTTGTAGGATACAAGATATACCTTTTTGGAATCCTAAGACATAGAACTAGATATGATAAAAGTATTAGATTTTATAAAAATTCTTTGTACCATGAAAAGGGGATGACAACCAGACCCAAAAATTCCTTAATGCTGTCAAATACCTATATGTAGATAAAAGTAAACTTTTAGAGATATTTGGTAAAAAAAAAGGGAAACCCATACACATGGAAAGTATAAAACCATTATACTTAATATAAAACACCTTCAATACATTATGTATCTTTAGGAAAATAAAGATGAAGCCGAGAATCTAAATAAAACATTTACGACTCGACGTGGCTAATTAGTCAAGTGACATTTTCAAAACTAACTTTGTGGATGAGTTATGCATGACCATCTAGGGTTAGTAATCATGACCTCATGAATATATTGTGATTTTGTTTAGGAGATTCCTAGACCAATCATGCATACAGACTATTGCTAGTATTTACGCGTGCAATTGAGGTGAGTTTCACGGCCCCATTTTTACTCATTTTCCTTTTAGGGGAGATTACATGCAAATTACTAATTTTCTTGAACACATTTACTTGTCAATGATTTCACATATTATATAAGTTGTTTACTTACCATGTGAAGTCCCCTGTTATCGAACCGTTAGTTTATTTCCCAAAGCGAGGTAATCATGGATAGTACTATTGGGTTTGACTACCCCCCGGGTTAATTACCCTAACCTTGACTAGAGGTCTAAACGGGTGCATTATTAGCCTGTTCACACCCACGCTCATGGTAGGAATGGGTAGGGGCAATTTATTACAGTTACAGTCTAGCTTCAGTTGCGGTGCTTATATAATTTGTAGCATTGTATGTACAACAATCAAATAATAGAAAGTATTGTGGTCCTTTATGCTATTTACTATTACTTAAAACCTGTGAACTCACTAACATTATGTTGACATTTTTCATGCATATTTTCTCAGGTAATTGAAAGATGCAACAAGTTAAGCTAGCATGGATCATTTCATGTTTAGGGCCATTCATGCTGTTTGGGACATTCATTTTCATATATGTCATGTTTTGAAAACAATGCACCTTATTACTATTGCTTCCGCAAATTTAACTCTGAACAATGATGTACCTTAAACTTATTTTGAGACGTATGTTTTACAAAACCATGTAGTGGTCGATCAGTGACTATGAAACCAAGACGTTCGCGCCCCGCGGGAAACCGCCGTGGTTTGGAGGTGTGACAATATATATGCATAAGTAGAATATATATATATATACATGCATAATTTACACACACACACACACACAGATATATATATATATATATATATATACGTACGTAAATTCTATATATGTATACATGCATGTAAACATGCATACGTAAATTCTATATATATGCATGCATGCAACAAGCATACGTAAAATATACATGACATCCATATATATATGACATAATAATGTAATTTACTAAATAATAATCACACTGTGTTTAGTCAAAATATATTTTTTTATCTATTTTTAGGGTTGTCACATCGGATCAATAAGGGTCAAATATGAAGGTTTGGGATGTAAAGAAACAAGACTAATAAACTGGATTGTTTACCGTCAGAAAAATAGGACTTTTATTCAGGTCGTAACTTGGTCATAATAAGTCCAATGGGTCTAATTTTTCTTCTAAAAACAATTTCAATGAGTCCTCTAACAAACCCAGGTGGTCTCGTATCGTTTCGATATCGTTTGGTCCTCCAAACGTGGCAAACAAAACTGAAGGTCAAAACTGACGAATCTGGGCAGCAGGTTAGTCTGTGTTGGTCGAGTCATATCTTTCTCATATTTTAACCAATGGATATGATTTTTTTTGAATTTTATTTTGAAGTCTTATCTTTCAAACGATACCTATTACTCAACTTTTCGTTACCATTTTGACCTCCAATCAGTTTATGCAAAACCGATGCGCAATCAGCTTTACATACTGAAATATTTTGATAAACTTAAAACTCAGGATTTGAAACTAAATAATCAAATAAAGATAAGATTTGTATTTAAAAGTGGTTAAATGAATTTTTAAAATAATAAGTTAATAATGTCTATAATTCATTGAATATGGACTAAAAGATGTTTATTTAAGGGCGTTAATAAATTAATATAAAGTGACAACTAAAACCCTAAATATGGCGAGATTTAGCGTTTAAATCCGACATTGGACTTGTTATATTAGTAAATCATTCTTTTATAAAAGAATAACCATGATGTTTATTAAGGACTGTGCTATAAGGATTACACTCATATTGGTCATTTTGATCTTTAGTAATCTTTTTGTGATTTGTACTGTACTATTTCAAGGTAAGTTTTGCGGCCCCGTTTTTTTATTATTTATAAAATCTAGGGGGAACAATTATGCTCACCCTTTTTATGTTGTGACCTATTTGCATTCTGAGACTATTGTGTTTACTGTTGGTAAGTTAATATTGAGTACATGCATGAGTTATTTATGTGTTTCTTTATTCACAACTATTTAACTCCGGTGTTAGAGCTGACGGATAGGTATTGATAGTACTATTGGGTTGACACCCGTACCCTTGTTTGTTAGTATACTAGTTGGGATTGATAGTGGCCACGAACATGCCCTGCTTTATTCTGACATGATATGTGTTTACGTCATGGATTTAGTTGTCAGGCTCATGTTACATGTGATATTGCTTGCTTATAACTGTATGCATTTATGTCCTACTAAACTTTTACACAGTATCAAGTTTTATTTATTATTTTAAACCTGAGAACTCATCAATAATATGTTGACCATTTGAGCATATTTTTTAAGTAACAATCAATGAGCATAGCTAGAGTTGCTGGCTTAGTGATGACTTTAGAGACTTGTTTTTGTGTTACTGACATTACGATTCGTTTGAGATTATCTTTGTTAATCATATTTTCGTTTACTTGGTCCCGAGTTGTGGGATTTAGATTCGGTTTGACCGTTTGACTATGTTTGTTGTGAAATTGACTAACTACGACACAAGTCTCCATTTGTGTTGGGTGACACCATGACATGTTGATTTTACATCATATAATGCATCTCTATTAATTAAGCCTATTATGATATTGGCAACCTAGTTTACTATAACCAATAAATCTGATATTAATTTGTTACATTTTAAAAGTTTATATGCGGAGTTTTACCGTGAGTTATGTAAACAAAACAGAATTTCAGTCATTAGTTACTTTGAACATTAGAAATCCTATATAATTTATTTTCAAATTAATAAAAAAGTAACACATAAAGTATAGCTATAAAGACTATATGGTATTATGTATTATAATATATATGAGATTAATAAAAGCATTTAAGATGGTACATAATACATGACTTTGATTCAATAGATATAAAATAGTTTTTTAAAGGCTTTATAGATCACTGATGAGTTACTGGCACATCCTAATATATTCATTAATCACTCGAGTATGAGACTATGGAGCTCTAGTGTCACACCCTCAATTTCCACAAACGGGGTATTACCGTTAGGCGTGTGACTTCCAGGATCTCAGCCACTAGTTACACCAAACGACACGTTAATTGTAAAACATAATTCATTTTTGAAGTTTGATATTACCAAAGACCAAGTTTTTAAAGTAAACATAACAGAAGTTGCGGAAGCATAATAAATCTTAATTGTTTAAATGGCACAACACGCGCAAAACCGAATAAATGAACGTTATTGAAAAATATTAAATAAGCCACGTGAGATAGTAAATGCATGAATGAATGCTCCTAATCGTGCGCGTCTTGTGAACCTGAAAGAAACATGCTAAAGTGTCAACACAAGGTTGGTGAGTTCACAGGTTTTGATAAACAGAACATAAAGTAAACCGATACAGTAAACAAAGTAATATCAGTAGGTAGCTAGTCTACTAAACCAGTTACTCAGTGTATGAAGTTCGCAACCGAAGCTGACAATCGAAACTGAACGCCTCGGCTGTGAATACCAGGTCACAGCAACAGAACTTAGGTCAATTAAACACCCGTTTGACGAACATTGTGCTAGCGCGACTAGCCCGGGTGGGGTTTGTCAAACCCAGTAGATCTACTCAGAATTGCCTCGCTATACTACATACATTAACGGTTCGAGAGTGAGGACTTAAGTGGTATCACACTAGTAAACAGGTGATATTACAATAATACTGATCAATGAAAATGAAATTGTTTCCACGTTTCTACTTGCGTAGTAACGGACCGAAGGGCAAAGTATACGAACATAGTATCATGTATATGCAGTATCACAACAATCCAATGTAATGTAACGTTTATGAAAACAGCATGTTTCTCTCCCCCGAAAATAGTATAAAGTAAAAGTGGGGCTGTAAACTCACCTGACGTATAAGTACGTATATAAGATGATTGAATAGGATATTAATTGATGTTCCAACGAACTCCTTCACGAGATACCTAAGCATGTATTTGTATTTTTAGTTTTAGGTTAGTATTAAGGTTTAACGATTAAACGCGAACTAGGGTTTCAATATGAATCTGTATATTTTGGAATTTAATATAAAAAGGTTGTGGTTTAATATGTAATTTATAATTATCGAAGGATAATTACAAATAAGGAAAAATCAATTATAGTATTTTGATTAATTATAAGGTATTAATCTATACCAATATATTTTACAAGAAATAATCCACAATTTTATTTGTAAATAATTTGTGAGTTTATAAAATATATTAATTTATATTCAAAGCTAATATAGTGTTCATTTTATAGAAATAATTATTTATAATATTTATAAATAATTTATGTATAATTTCTATGATTTTTGTGATTATTGCATAGTTATACACGATTTAGAATTTATTTTATAAAAATAAGCATTTTTAATATTTGTAAATAATATTTTATCAAAATTTATTAAAGTTTTTAAATAAAAGAAATTTATAGAAAACAATTTTGTGATATTTAAAATAGGGAGAATTTACAGAATTTATTTTATAATTTTTAGGAATTTTTCCAATATTTTTAAAGTATTTTAAAAAGCTTAAAAAATAAAACAAATAAAAAGAGGTTACCCGGGTCGAACCCGGGACCTCACACCCGCGCACACATAGCCCCAACCGTGAACCAATGGCCTAAGCCGTGATAAGCAATGGTTTTTAAATCATAAAACCGCAAGTTCCAGTAATCCCGAGATTCGAAGAACCCTAGAATCACATTTGATTCAATTGACCATCGATTCGATTATGATAACAGGAATGAGGTTAGGGCTTTTAATCCCCATGATGAACCGAACATATAGATGTAATTAATTACCTGATTTGAATCGATTTGATGATATAAACAGTCAAGAACAGGTCGCGGTTCAACTTGAACTCGAATGTGGATCAAACACTGATGAAAATCAAATTAACTTTCCAGATAGCTTCGAATGATTGTAATGGTTGAAAGCCCTATGTTAATTTCAGTAAGTATTGCTCGGAGTATGGATTTTGGTAGAGTTGCAGGTTTCGGCCGAGAGAGGTAATCAAATCGATATGTTTGTGTGTTTTTATACTAAATTGAGATTAGCGGAAGATTTGAAACGACAAAATGATCATGTATGTGCGATTTCTTTCGATTATTTTTAGTTTTAGTGCTCGATCGGTGCGTGGTCGGCCGAAAGTGGGTCGAAGTGGGTTAGGTAATGTTAGGTAATTCCATTACTCAAATTAAGAGAGGAGATAGGTTCGAATCATGTTTACAAACGGTTTGGTATAAGTTTCGGGTTTTAGAACTGGGTATTTTGGGCGATTTGGCATCGCCGGAGCCGCGGCCGGCGGCGAAGTCCGGTGACCGAAGATCGGGAATGGGCGGGGGTTGGGTTGTAAATATAAATTTTACACTCTGGTCCCTGCAGTTTCAATAGTTATTATTTTATGTTTAAAGGTTCCTTTTAAAGTTTCTAAAAATGACAAATGCCCCCTTGACTTTATTATTATTATTTATTATCATTATTATCATTATTACTATTATTATTATTATTATTATCATTATTATCATTATTATTTTTAATAATAATAATATTATTATTCTTATCATTATTTTTATTATTATTAATATTATCATTAAATAATAATAAAAATATAAAAATAAATTGTAAATTCACATAAAATTTTAATAAATCGTGAAAAAATTTTCGGGTTGTCACATCTAGGCTGTCACGTCCTAAAAGGGAAGCTCATATATCAGTCGTCTCCATCAATCCCGCACATAAGACCATCATCAAGAGAAATACCACCTTAAGTGAGAAAACTCCAGAACACGACCTGAAACCCCCTTTTTGTTATGAATGAGACTTAAACATAATGCCTCGATCTCCAATTTAATGAAGATTTATCTCACCTCAAAGATGTTAAGGTGTGAAGGCCTTTGGGCTTCCGGATGGAGTTATGGGCCTGACCCATTGAAGCTTCTTAAAACCCTAATTATTCTTATATATAGAGCATGTCATTGTATTGTAATCTTATCCCTTGAGCTTAATAAATACCTAGTTGTAGAGAGTGGACGTATGTCATCTTGACCGAACCACTATAAATTCTCGTGTTCTTATTGCTTTCGCGTGCGTGCGTATAATAGTGTGTTTATTTTTGCTATGTAAAGATACCTAACAACCGTATCAGAGCATCAGGCTCTTGAAGATTTTCGCCGCCTCTATCTAGGGTTTCTGCTGCTGCCACCACCTAGGGTTCCTCCGCCGCCGCCGCCACAGTACTGCGCGTTAACAGTGTTTTCCAGCGTGAACAGTGTTTTCCGGCGTGAACAGTGTTTTCCTGTGTGAATAGTGTTTTTCGCGTGAACAGTGTTTTCCTCCGTGAACAGTGTTTTCCAGCCGTAAAAAGTGTTTTTCGCCCGTGAACAGTACTGCCAGATTTTTTTTTGTTTCAGCTGTTGTTCGGTTCTATTTGCTACTGTTGTTTTAGGGCTGTTTTTTGAGTGATTTTGCGATTAGAGTTCCGGCTAGGATCTCTTGGAGTTGCTGGTTTCGCTCAGGTTTTGCAGGTGAAGCGTCGGGTCGGGTGTTTCTGGTTCTAGGGTTTTGGTTGGAAGTACCGGATCTAGTTTGTCTATCCTTTGTTGACTGGTTATCAACTGTTCAGCGTGCATGTTTCATTTGTTCTATTTTGTCTCTGGTTTGCTATTATGGCTGAAGATGAGAAGACTGTGATCGAAAAGTTCAATGGCACTGATTTTGGTTGGTGGAAAATGCAAATAGAGACATTACTTTGTTAAAAGGATTTGGATATGGTACTGAAAAAGAAACCAGAGAGTATGGAGAAAGCTGAAGAAGCAGTTTGGAATTTCAAGGACAAGAAAGCTAGAACGGCTATTATGTTATCTTTGACGAAGAGCGTTGCTTTTAACATCATGAAAGAAACCACTGCAAGTGGTATGATGTTGGCTCTATCAATATGTATGTAAAGCCATCTGCAGCTAACAAAATGGTCTTGATAAGTGAACTGTTCATGACGAGATTGAAAGAGGGAAGCTCAGTCACCTCCTACATTAATGATCTGATGTCTATTCTTACTAGATTAGAATCAGTGGGAACAAAATTCGATAACGAGACTCGAGCCTTGTTGTTGTTATCTTCACTGCCAATAGTTGGTCAGGGACTGTAACTGTTGTTACAATTTCTATGGGGGCTAACGACATGACATTTGAAAAGATCTGAGACATTATGATATGTGAAGACACACGTCTGAAAAGTGCAAATTTTGGATCATCTTTTGAGATGTTACATGTTGGCAGGGGAAGGGAAAATAGCCGAGCCAGTGGAAGTCGGGGAAAGAGTTTAACTCGAACTCAGAAAAATGTGAGATGCTGGATCTGCAACGAGGATGGACATGTTAAGAGTCAATGTCCAAAGAAAGTCTAAACACTGCTGCTGAGGATGTCAATGATGGTGACGTGTTAATTCTTGAGGCTGAAAACAGTGTGGACTCTTGGATCATGGATTCTGGTTCTTCGTTTCACGCCATACACAACGGTTAAATGATGGTGAATCTGAAAGCAGATGATTTTAGGAAGGTACGTCTCGTCGATGATAGAATGCTTGATGTAATGGGCATGGGTGATATTGATTTGGGGACTCCATTGGGAACTACATGGAACTTGAAGAATGTCAAAGTGATTCCAGGTTTGAAGAAGAAATTAATTTTTGTTAGTAAATTGGATGGACAAGGACTGGAAGTCAAGTTTGGTGGTGGTAATGGAGGGTAATTAATGGGAGCTTGGTGATTGCTCGTGGTGATAAGCATGGGTCATTATACATGGTGGAGGTACCTGCTGAGGGACTGATCAACCCGGTTAAGCAAGTCAAAGTCAGGTTCGCTAAATATGCTGCTAAGAGAGTTCGTTTTGCAAACATGAAGTCTGGAACAAAGATTGTAGTTGAATGAGGTCATAAGTCTAAACCAGTCAGAG
The DNA here is from genome assembly GCA_024085815.1 of Flaveria linearis. Classification (NCBI taxonomy): domain Eukaryota; kingdom Viridiplantae; phylum Streptophyta; class Magnoliopsida; order Asterales; family Asteraceae; genus Flaveria; species Flaveria linearis. The sequence continues at coordinate 63,195,968 of CM044009.1, forward strand.
GATTTTGTGACAGTCGGAGCATGAGGCATGTTTCGGGTACAGTCAAGAAGAATCGTTGGGTGTTGAAGACTACGACTGGAAAAATCTATCTTGGTGATTGTTTGCTGAATTTGCAGAGTGTTAGTGGTTCTCGATGTATCTCTGAATCTGGTGGATCGTGTCAACCAGTTGAGACAGAGGATGGGTCGCTGGTGGAATTTACCACGACTGGGTTGGAGCTCGAGGGAGCTTCAACGGGCCCTTTCAAGTAATTGATGAGAAGGGACTCTACAACTAGGGTATTTGGATTGAAATCTTAGCTTGTTCTTTGGAATTGAAGGCTTGGAGGATTTCTGTTACTTGAAGATTACTGATGACAGGGTTGCTTTGTACTTAGATGGCTAGCTGGAGTATTCGCAATGCCTTCAAGTGGGAGATTGTTGAGGTGTGAAGGTCTTTGAGCTTTCGGATGGAGTTATGGGTCTGGCCCATTGAAGTTTCTTAAACCCTAATTATTCTTATATAGAGAGCATGTCATTGTATTGTAATCTTCTCCCTTGAGCTTAATAAAATACCTAGTTGTAGAGAGTGGACGTAGGTCATCTTGACCGAACCACTATAAATTCTCATGTCTTTATTGCTTTCACGTGCGTGCGTATATATTATGTTTATTTCTGCTGGGTAAAGATACCTAAGAAAAGATATAAAAATAGCTACACCATCTATCTATTCACAAACGGTAACCTTGTCAATTGTGTCTAAAATTAGTGGCGATGGGTGGATAGAGAGAGACACCCATTGAATTTATTTCCATATAATTTCCCACCTGTGGGACCGACCCATTCATATATATTTCAGGATATATAGTGGATTGAATGGTGAGTTTGGGTTACCCTCTACAGTGGCTTCTTTCTCTCTCACTCACTATTATTGCGCAGTCATGAATTGAAGGGCTCCATTTCACACTGTCCTCTTAGGACCCACTATATATATGTGATATGTATAAGATGACCACATAATGTATTTATACTTGTAGCATTGAATATGAGAAGATGGTTGTGTGGTTCTCTCTGTATCTTTCTTTCAACTACAGATTTTTCTATGTGCATGATATACATGTAATTGTCTTTGTTACTCTCTCTTATCGCTTCTGATTATAATTTTAAACATCATGTGTGTAAGTATATTATGTTATCTATATGTATGTATTGTTTTGAAGAGAGTAAAATGCTCCTTCACTTGCACTATTATTAGAGTCCAAAATTGAACATCTAGTTGGTCATGCTACTTACATTTTTTTCAAGTTGTCACATAAGTTGTATTTCTTTAGTTTTACACTAAAAGATAAAAAAAAATTCTTTTGATTTGACATTTTCAAAGAGTACATTGAAAAATAGAAGGGCGCATTTAGCCTCTTTTATAAATAGTCTAATTTAACACTATGATATTGTGTATTTTAGTTGGTTTCAACCATATTAAAATGAGTTCAATCATATAGTTTATTTAACCTGGTTTAAGAGTGGTTAAAAATTATTTTCATCCTTTTTAGTCAAAAAAACATTTTTTAACCACACACACAAACACAAACACATACGTACACATGCGCGCGCGCACACACACATACACACACACACACTTTCAGAATCAGTTTTATGTAGAAACTACGAGAATTCCATAAAGCACTTGTACGTAGCGTATAAAGATTTAATGAGATAGTGGGGCGGGCAGTCACGTAGTTGTGTCTTTATCACAATTAAAACAGAAGATACAAGTGTATTATACGGTTTCTGCAGTTCTTAATGATTGTCTCCCTATATGGGTATGTGTGTAAAATGATATATGTTAAATATTAAAGTTTGCATCAAACAAAACATAAAATATTGAATGCCATTTTATTAAACTATATAACATTGTACAACAAGTACATGTCCTATAGAAGATTATTTTGAGTGTTTCTAATGACTTCGAAAATTAGCCGGTTGAACTAATTGAGATCGATTTAGTATTAATGGTAAAAGAATCAAGGTGATGTAGACGTTGAATTAAGAGGGGCCAAGAAGGCATATAAATAAATAATAAAGAAAGGTAGATTCCTAGTAATGGGCTTGGTGCCACAAGTGAGTGACGTTAGTGATGTACGCTCACTACATAACACACCCACGAGGACTCGTCTTCTTCTGTCCAACGTTTGGAACTTGGGGAAGTTAGATACTTAAATTTATGAACATGTCATATTGCCATATGACATCAGACAAATAGTAAAACAATTACACATAAATAGATTCTGTGTGTATGTTGAAGATTTAAAGTTTTGAAAGTTTAAGAAAAACTTCTAAGAGATCTCTATCAACATATTTTCGAATGTATCGTGTACAAGGATTTGGTCCAAAGTACTTAGCTCCGAGCTTCTGATTAAACATGTTTTGAATAGAAAATTGCTATTAGATGAAGGTAATCTAAGCAATAGTAGAAACATAACGTGCATGGAGTTGTTAAGCTAGAACCATATCACGAATTAAGTGAAAGTTATCTCAATATTTTTGGTACATTAATGAATTACAATATTGGTGACCACGTATGTGGCACCAATTATATAACACCACAATACAAAACAAAAGAAATTTAACACATTTATGCAGCAATATTATGAGTAAGAGCATGCTACTTTGTCCTAGTTTTGGATCGAGAAATTATACGTTGTTTCTTAAAACTCCAAACGATGAGATTAGGTCCAAGTAATACACAATAGTATGTGCATAAGCATGGACAACAAGACTAGGGGACTTGTGAATCACCAAGACATGAGTAATGATACCCTTAATTAAGGTATGATAAATATGCTTGAGAGTAATCTACTGGTAGTCTAGATTTCAACAAAAACTTTATAACTTACTTACCACATAAACCATCTCTAACATGTCATGACAAGATACTTTAAGGCACCAACGGTGCTCCAACAAGCGTCACTAGTTGTTTACCAATCTTTTAGTTATATATGTGATTGTATGTCGAATATAATGTATTTTCCCTCTTTTCTTTAATTAACTTATGTATACACAATCGTGACGTGCTTATTGTTATCTACGTTTAGATACAAATTTAATTTTAGAGTAAATTACCATTTACATCCTTGAGGTTTGGTGATTTTAACCATTTGCATCCCTGCAGTTTAAAATCCTCATATACCCCCTAACGTTTCATTTTTGTTCCCATTTGAATCCAAAACACTAACACCGTTAAATTATTCCGTTAACTCTCTTGTTAAAAGACTAAACTACCCATCACCATCACCGCAGCCCCATCACCACCATCGCGGCCCCATCACCACCACCGCAACCCCTATCACCAGAATCGCAGCCACCCATCACCATCACCGCAACAATCTGCAATCGTTTCAAGCGAGTAGTTGCAACATCAAAGGCTCGATTCCGGATATCTTTGACAGTTTCCCCAATTTGCAGTCTTCGTGAATCTGTTTGTTTAGAGATCTTCTAGATCTGAAATGTTGAAAGTATGAGGGAATATCGGCGCCTGGGCGGCGGAAGCCGAGCGAGCCGAAGCCTAGGAGAAGGAGCAAGAGGCCGCAGCCGCGAGGTGGAGGTGGAGGCTCGCGCCGTGACTTCACTTTTGGAGCATAAAGGATTGACTCCTGAGGAGATGATGAGGCTTCTGACGGGGCCGAAGGAGCGTTCTCCAGAAGAAATGCAATACGGGAGGATCGGCTGTGGTTTCTCGTCGTACGGAGGTGGTCGCTCCGGCGGAGGGCCGAGGATGAGAGATAGAGAGGCGGATGGTGGTCGCTCAGGTGGTACTGATGGGGATGGGACACACATGGTTTGAAGAAGATGATGATTTGGGGATTCCCGGGGGTAATTTTGTCATTTTATAAAAATTAACTGAATTATTTAACGTCATTAGTCATTTGGATACAAATGGGAACAAAAATAAAACGTTAGGGGGTATATGAGGATTTTTAAACTGTATGGATGCAAATGATTAAAATCACCAAACCTCAGGTATGCAAACGGTAATTTACTCTTAATTCTAATTGACCTGGGTTAAATTCATTTTCGTATACATCAGTATGACATGTTTATTATTATTTAGTTTTGAATATAAATTTTAGAGTAAATTACTGTTTGCATCCCTGAGGTTTGGTGATTTTGACTATTTACATCCCTACAGTTTAAAAATCCTCATATACCCCCTAACGTTTTATTTTTGTTCTTATTTGCATCCAAATGATTAACGTCGTTAAATAATTCAGTTAACATTTTATTAAATGACAAAGATACCCTTAACTCTAATCCCCTTTTAACTTTCTCTCTCTCCCCCTTGACTAAATTACCCTTGTGCAAAAAGAGCAGCTCCATCAGATCTGGATCGAAACGGTGGAGGATCCGAGATTTGCTCCGGCGGAGCAACAGCGAGGGGAAGGAGCCGATGGTGCTATTGACGCATAAGAAGCTGGAGGTTCCGAAGCAAAAGGTGAGCTCTGGCGACGTCGCTACGGTGGCTGGAAAGTTGAAACCGTCATTGCCATCGATTCATGAGTTGCTCTACTGCAATAGCGAGATCGTATTTGTCGTACAGGCAAGGGTTCTCCGAAAGCGCGAGATCGAGAAGATACGTTTCGTCGGAAGAAACTAGGGTTTTGACTCCATCAGATTTGAGAATCTCGTTTTTCAACTTGGAGATCTCGGTATTCGTTAACGATTTATGGAGATGAACCATTTTCGCAGCACATTAGCAATCTCAAACGACAAGATTCCGATTGTCACCGGAGTTTTACTACCGATTTCATGCTTGTTCTTCGTAGGTGGTTTTGAAGACGATTCTAATAACAAGGCGTGCTTGAGATTCGGACTCATTTGACTCTCTAATCTCATCAACCAAGGTTCAGCCACCATTGCTGTAAGTGATCAATCTTTAAGTTTCAACACACCAAAATCGCATAAATGTTTGTTTCTCATTTTTGACAAATTGCTTCAACGGATTTGAAATTACAATTTACAACACGTAAATTAGCTTTTGAAACGATGATTGTGGTAATAATTGTTCGGTGGGTATGAATTTTCAAACTACAGCATGGTTTGAAGTCAAAATTTGAAATTACAACACCTAAGTTTCTGAATTTGGTTGTATCATTTGAAAATTGACTATCATTCATTGACGAAGATGTGGTCGTCGTTGCAGGCGGCGTTGGGCGTGGTGGGGGGTGTGAGCAGAGGAGGAGGAGTTTGATGAGGAAGATGGAGAAGATGAAGATGGAGAAGATGAAGATGGGGATTAGGGTTTAATTTTAAGGGCAGTTTAGTCTTTTAATAAGAGAGTTAACAGAATTATTTAACGGTGTTAGTGTTTTGGGTTCAAATGGGAAAAAAATGAAACGTTAGGGGTATATGAGGATTTTTAAACTGTAGGGATGCAAATGGTAATTTACTCTAAATTTTATTTGAAACCAAATTGAATCAAATAATATATAGAGTAAATTACCATTTGCATCACTGTGGTTTGGCGATTTTGACCATTTGCATCCCTATAGTTTAAAAATCCCTATATCTACCCTGACATATCGTTTTTGTCCCCGTTTGCATCCAAAATGCAAACGCCGTTTATCTTTGCCGTCAAGCACCATTTCATCCAGGGTAATTTAGTCAATTCGTTCCCTACTTCAGCCTCACCTTCAACCTCGGAGTTTAAAAATCCCCATATCTAACCTCCAATCTTTGCCATCAAGCACCATCTAATTTTATCAAGAATCACACTGTTCATCTGGGTTTTTTGTAATCCAATCGTGAATCTAGAAGTTGATCTTGAATCCACTTGATTTGAAGTGGGTTGTGCTTCTTTCTTGATTTGACATTTGGGTTTGTGAAATCGTCCCTGAATCTTTATCCATGGTTCCGTTTACAGCAACCCACTCATGAATCTTGAAACTGAATTGAAAAGAATTAGGGTTCTTGTTTCTTTCCTGATTTGAACCGAATTGGGGATTTTGTTGAATTGTTTCTTTGATTGAGTTCATCTCCAAAAACGCCTTTTAGTTTTCGCTTCTGGTTTCTTGAGTTTAATAACGGAGAACAATCTTGAATCTGATTTGAAACGAATTTGGGCTGTTGTTTCTCTCTCTATCTGAATCAAATTGGGCATCTCATCTCCTTTCTTCCATTGATTTCATCTTCAAAAACCCCTTTCAATTTCCACCAGAGGTTCCAATTTTCACTTCTGTTTTCTCAAATTCAATCATGAATGGCATAAGCTACAGCAACCACCGTGTTCACGGCATGTCGGACATCGTATTCGAGTGCGTATTAGCCTACATACACGACTCACGCGACCGACAATCCATCTCATTGGTCTGCCGGAGGTTATACGAGCTCGAAGCTCAAACCCGAAAGCATGTAACAATAGCCTTATGCTACACAGCCACACCGCCGCAGCTGCGACGGAGGTTCCCATTTCTTGAGTCTGTTAAACTGAAGGGGAAGCCACAGGCTGCAATGTATAACTTGATACCTGAGGATTGGGGTGGGTTCGCGACGCCATGGGTGGCGGAGCTATCGAGATCGTTTAGTTGCTTGAATGCTGTGCATTTCAGAAGGATGATTGTGAGAGATAAGGATCTTCAGAAGTTAGGGTGTGAGCGTGGGCATGTTCTGCAGGTTCTTAAGCTTGATAAGTGCTCCGGGTTCTCCACTGATGGGCTTGCGCATATTGGTCGATCTTGCAGGTATTTTGGTCTTGTTATAGCGGTTATACATAGTTGCTGAAGGTGCAAATGGTGAGCCTTGGCTTAGGAACGAATTGACTAAATTGCCCCTGGATGAAATGGTGCTTGACGGCAAAGATAAACGACGTTTGCATTTTGGATGCAAACGGGGATAAAAACGATATGTCAGGGTAGATATAGGGATTTTTAAACTATAGGGATGCAAATGGTAAAAATCGCCAAACCACAGGGATGCAAATGGTAATTTACTCTAATATATATTTTAACTTTAAAATTTTGAATACATCATTGTGACGTTATTTTCTTCAAAACCGAGTTGCCATCACGCGTGACAATACCTTCTCGTATACACACATAAACTATGAGCTATTTTTTAAAATATTACTAAGTCGAATTAGATTATCCTGTTTCTTCATGCTGTTTTCCTGTTCTTTTTTTTTTACTCGTTTCAGGATTGGGGTTTTTTTACTCTTTTCAGGATTGCGGGGTTTGGGTTAAGACATGGATCCCATATCACATAGTCATCATAGTGGAGCACATATATATATATATATATATATATATATATATATATATATATATATATATATATATATAGGGGAAAGTTCCCCTAAGAAATATATATTCCCTAAGAAATCTAAGAAACATTTTCAGCCACTAATTACATGTTAATGGCATTCTTAGTAATTAAATCAAACATAGGAATAAAAGGACATTATGGTAATTTGACAATATAAAATAGAAAAACACAAATATACGATTTCGAAACCATCTTCTTCCGTCTATTCCTCTCCTGCATCGTCATTCTACAATCCAAATCAAGTAAGTTCTTCAAATCATTTGTGAAATCCATTAAATTATTAAAGTTATAGTACTGATTCTATGATTTTTTGTTGAAAAACAGAATCAAAACGACCTAAAATGAAGAAGAAATCGACGATTCATAGCGGCGGTAAGTGACTTGAATTCAATTACAAATTCGATTAATATGTGTAGTGAATACTAAATTTAAACCGAGGTTTATATATGTACTGCATTCTAAACTTGATTTGTTGCATTGTTTGTTTATATAAGATTATTAGGTTAGTTACAAAGTCTATTTTCATATATGTACTGTATTCTACAACTTGCTTAATGTAGTATTTTCAAACGAAATCAAATGGATATGTTGTGATATTCATATATGTACTGCATTTTATCCTTCATTATAACGTTAAAATATATTGAAATTGGGTTATTATGTTTCCAAGTCGATGCATCTATCATCAATGTACTGCATTATAATTTCAAATGGATTTTAATATATGTACTGTATTCTAAACTTGATTTTCTATCATTAATACACTGCATTATAATTTCAACAGATATGAACACTATACGCACATGTTGTGCTGTATTTCAACAGATATGTACTGCATTCTAAACTTGATTTGTAATTTTATAAGTATGAATATAGGTTTATCATAGATGTGCTGTATTCTTGGTATTATAAAATTGGTTGTACCTGTACATCACATTTTGTGCTGTATTTCAACAGATATGTACACTATAGCCATATGTTGTGCTGTATTTCAACAGATATGTACCGCTTTATAAACTTGATTTGCAATTTTATAATGCAGTACATAGGTTTGTCATGAATGTGCTGTATTCTTGGTATTATAAAATTGGTTGTACCTGTACATGCATGAACACCATTATGTACTTGTACATCACATTTTGCAGATGTTTTGCTGTATTTCAACAGATATGTACTATATTCTAAACATCACATGAATATATAATGTTATATGCACTATATGCATTATAACATTGATATTTGTAGAGGTTGTGTTATTATGTTTCAAGATAGTACAAAGTATGAACATGGATTTATTACACTATATGCACATGTTGTGCTGTATTTCAATAGATATGTAGTATATTCTAAAATCTCATGCACATCTTGTTATCGTGTGCTGTATTTCAACAGATAAGTAGTATACTTTTAGGTAGGTTTTAATGTTATAGGTTAGATTTCTGTGTTGCACATGTGCTATATTATTTACAAAAACAGTGATGCAATTGTTAATGCTATAAACTATCTATAGCTATTGTGATATCATAGCCGACTGTTTCTGATGATGATTTTCAAAAACCATTGAAATCAATAAAAGACTCTGTATCTAAGAAAAGCCTCAAGAATACAAAGAAGGCATTAAAACCATTTGTGGAATTTGAAGAAAAATAGGATGCGGATACGAAACCCACCAAAAAGCCTTTGTGATTTAATTGGGAGCCTAACAGAAGCACAACAAAAGGCTGTTGAAGCTATGGGATTTGGGAGCATAAACTCCTACTGCATAAAATGTCTACCTTCTAACCTAGCATTTTGGTTGATATCAAACTATGATCCGGACACAAACAACTTGAATGTTGGTTCACACGTTATAAAGATAACACGAGAACTAATTCATGAAGTTGTTGGAATCCCAATGGGAAACATAAAAGTGACTGAAATAAATAAGCCTACAGGAAGAGATCCTGTTGTAGCAGAATTTAAAAGTCAATTTCATGGAATTCGTTTGCCTTCTGTAGCTGAAGTTATTAAAAAGTCAAATCATCAAATGATTCAGGACGGTTATTCCAAATCAACTTCCTTGTAGTTTTTGTTACAGTTTTGTTAAGGATGACACAAGGATCAAAAGTAAACATGGAGTTTCTCACATCATTAGTAAAAGGAAGAGACATTAAATCATTGGATTGGTGTTCATATATAATAACATGTTTGAACAAAACAAAAAGAAAATGGAATGGAATTCAGCACTACAATGGACCTGCTACAATTCTTACGGTACGTCATACTATATACACCTATCATTTTTGAATCTAGTACAGTGTACTAACATATAAATAATCTTTTAACAGTTGGTATATGCATATGACTCGTACAAAAGAAGCAACCGTAAAGAGAAAAGGATCCCCGCAATATCATATAATACATCTGAAACTCTTATGGATCTTGCTGAGAAACAAGGTTTACAAAATAACATGATAGCAAGGGTGGTGAAGGACAAAAAAGAACAAAGAAAAGTTATAAAAGTAGGAAAAAGGTTGAGGGATGAAGAAGATCCAGCACATGTGCAACAAGAGTCTAAAAAGAAGAAAAGAAGTGAGCAACCAAAAAAATGAAACTGAGCATCGTTAAATCTGTACCAAACGAAAGGCTGAAGCTCAAGATAAAGCTAGCTAAAAAGAAAGATGTGGAGCTGAACTCTGATAAAATATCAGAGGTTGAAGAAGAAATAAAACTGGGTGATGATGATCAATTGTTCCCATCTCCAACACAATAGAAGATTGATAATATAGCAAGTAATGAACCGGATGACATAATACCAACTAATGATGATTGGGAGAAACAATCATTCTTTCAAGAAACAACTGGTTCCCTAGAAGGATTGTCTGCTTATGCATCACTTCAGTTACCCAGCCAACCAGTACATCCAAGGAATGAAAAGGTATATGTATTCTTATGAAAACTATCTATTATTTTTATTAACATTTTATATGATAATCTAATAATATGTACATTGTGCCGCATTATGATATGTACATTGTGCTGCATTTACAATTGCAGCACATTTGAAATGTGCTGCATGGGTAACACACTACTATATTAAACAGCATGTGCTGCATTATTAAATTGAAATAGAATGCACATTGTACTGCATTTAAATATTCAGTATTATAAGCCACGATTTACATTATTATTAGAGCTGCATTTGTTCATTCTACTAGGTTTACAAAACACAACTCTTCTGTAAAAGAGTATAAGGATTTAACATAACATTTATAATATGTATATTGTGCTGCATTATAATACGTACATTATGTTGGATTATAATATGTACATTGTGCCGCATTATGATATGTACATTGTGCTGCATTTACAATTGCAGCACATTGTGTAACACACTACTATATTAAACAACATGTGCTGCATTATTAAATTGAAATAGAATATACATTGTACTGCATTTAAATATTCAGTATTATATGCCACGATTTACATTGAAATAGAATGTACATTGTACTGCATTTAACTATGTATAATTTTTCTTTGATCTTAGGAGTGGGCATATCTTATAAGGAAAAAACAAATGATCTTGATGAATTTGTTGAGGGTGTTGATCGTTTAATCGAAGAATGCATTGCAAAGTATGATTCAAATGATGAAATATTCAATGTTTTAGAAGGATGGATGTCAAAGCTAACAAAATATCAAAAAAAGGAAAAGAAAATAAAATAAAAGAAGCTGCAGATGGAGATGGAGAAAACATAAAAAAGGGAGTTGATTTAGATGAAGAGAATAAAGAAAAAGAACATGTGGATACAGAAAGAGAAGATGTAGATGTTTTAGATGGAGAAATCATCATGAAAGAAGCTGATTTAAATGTTGACAATAAAGAAAAAGAAGATTTAGATCAAGTAAGAAACAATGTGGATGTACAGGAGAAAACAACACATCAAGAGGACGCAGATAAAGAAGGGAAAGAACAAGAAAAGTTTTAGATGGAGATAATATCGAGAATTCAGTTGGTTTATCACAAATTATTGAGAAAGAAAAAGTTTACGGAGAAGGAAATGATGAGGCAGATGGACGGGAGGAGATTAGAAAACAAGATGAAGATGATGTTGAGAATGTTTTAAAAACAGTACAATTCTTGCAAACAAATGATCCTCAATTGGAAACTCCTGTACAAGAGAATTTGTTGAGAAATCTACTTTCACCGATGAAAAAATAGAAAAGGATATAGCCACAAGAGCTGAAGAAGGAGAAGAAAAAAGAGAAAAACAACACGCATAACAAAGTTGTCTGAAGCTCTAAGATCGCCATTTAAAGAGCGTGTTGTGCAAATGAATCTTAAAAGGCACAAAGATGTAGAACTTGTAGCACAATATATATTTGCAGCAATTGGTGATATTTGGTAATTATATGGCTATCTTGATTTATAATATAACACATTTAAAATCACATATTTTTAAAATAACTTATCTGTTAAAATAATGCAGGGAATTCGTCTTTGAAACTGCAAGTGGGAATAAAACCTCAAAAATAAGCTTCGAGTCGTTTTATCCAATGAATATTTGCATTGCGGTATCTTGAGTTGCTGGTCACTTGTACTCAACAACGAGGAACAATTCAGAGCAAATAACTCACCTAAAAGACTCTTCTGTCCATGCAATATGGTGGTATGATTTTTAAACAACATGTGCTGCATTTATAATAGAATGCATGTGCTGCATTATTAAATTGAAATAGAATGTACATTGTACTGCATCTAAATTACAGTACAATAAATTAGTTGTACTATATTAGAAAATACATTTCTTGTCATGAATAATTGTTTTATAATGCAGTACATACTCTACACTGTTATCATGTATAATAATACAGTACAACTAATTATTTTTTGGAAACATCGTTTACATGCAGGGGATTTTAATGTGAGTAAAAAAGTGTTGCAAACTGAGTCATTGCAGAACTTCAGGATGAATGTAGAAAACACTCTATTTGATTCAACATATGGTTCAATTAAAGAAGTAGAAATGATGTTCATCCCCATTCTCCAAGATAGGCACTTTTATGTCATCTGTTTTGATTTCAAAACACCTTCAATTGACATATTGGACAACATGAAGGGAAAAATCAAACCGAAACAAGCCTCACGCATTAAAATGGTGGTAATATACTAATTTAAAGCTCATGTTGTTTATCGCACAACATATCTTCTAAAATTTAAATTATGTCCTAATTTACAATATTCTGATTTCAGCATTCAATTATGATTCTATACTTGAAGGAAGAAGACCCTAAAAAGCATGAAAGAATAAAAAAATTGAATCCAGGAAGGATAGCTTTACCATGGGGAACTACACAGAACTTTGTTGATTGTGGCATCTTTGCAATGCGACACATGGAAACATACTTTGGTAAACATAAGAAATGGAACTGTGGTCTTTCAGAAGAGTCAGATCAACAAATGCTGAGTTGTATGATCTTAGAATCAAATATCTGACAAAAATACTGTTATCGGATATCAACTTATTGAAGGAAAAGGTGGCATCTGATGTACTGAACTTTGATAAAAAAGATGATGCTGAGAAGAAGAAACTGAAGGAAACACAAGGAAAAGAATAGAAGAAAGATTAAAGAAATCCTTTGAATGAAATAGTTATATAATCAAAATATGTTTTTATTTTGTTTATCAGCAACAGAAAGCAGTACACTTTGTCATTTGTGATACATTTGAATGGTTAGAGCTGTAAAAAGTAGTACAACTTTGGTTGTTATATTTGGTTTGCTAGAAATTGAATGCTTATAATAAATACAGTACAGATGCTAAAAAATGTAGTACAATTGCATTCTATATGGGTTTATTTATTTGTATACACTGGAAATGATATCCGATAATAAAAGGTATTTTATTTAAAAATATAAAGCAGCACATCATATGTTCTGAATATGTAGCAACATGTGCTGTATTTTTTAAATTGTATTATGTACTGTATTATAATATAAGGTTTTTTGTACTGTTTTTAAAAATGAAGCACAACTATAAAACTATGTATGAATGAAGAATATAATTGATTTCATTCACATCATACGTATAAAATAAAAAGCGGCACATAATATGTGTTGAATATGTAGCAACATGTGTTGTATTTTTGTACTGAATCACAACTATAAAACTATGTATGATTGAAGAATATAATTGATGTCTTTTACATGAAGAATTTGAAATATGAATTATCAAGAACTATTTGGATTATCAGAACCACCACCAGCATTCTTCAATGTACAACTTCGCTGATTATGGCCGCTCTTTCCACATATAGCACAACACCTAGTCTGTTTCCCTATTTTTTTCTCTGAAGATGATATCTCTTGAAAAGATTTATAACGTTTATGAGAACCCGAACCTTTGTTTTTAATTCCAACAGGTCTTCTAAAAGTAATAGATGATGGCTGATCAGAACCAAGAATATTCCCCAACCTCTTATTCTTAGATACTGGTCCTGAAGGAACAGGTAAAGAATCCACATTCGCTTGTTTTTTTTTACTTCTTCTAAGTAAATTTTTAACTGATCCATGTTTGAAACAAGTTTGTTGATAATATAATCATGCCTATACGCAATATCACGAACAATGCTGTCAACAGAATCAACATTCTCAACAGCAGAATCTCGCTCAATAACAGTACGCGTTGACTTATTTGGAGCAGCATCTCGGGTCCATCTTCTCATAATATATCTTTCAGGAAACTGTTTAATACCACAAGCTCTTAAAACGTAGAAGATATGCCGACATAACAAACCGTATTGCTCGTATCTGTTGCAACTACATGTAATTATCATATCATTTTCTCTAAACAGAACCTACATCAGAAAACATAACAGTCAATAGCAATTGCAAAATGCAGCACAGGTAGAAAACATGTGTGCTGTATTATAAAACTAAAACAAAACAGTACAAAAACAGATGATTATATAAAAGTCACCACATTAATGGATAAAACAATATGTGCTGCACTAAAATCTTTGTATAAATACCACACAACAATATGAATTAATACCTCACATGTATATTAAATACAGCACAATAGAAAAAACCATTACTCTTAATGAAAACAACACATATAAGAAAGATAACACACATTATAAAACAATACACATAATAAAAACAGCACGCTTAATGAAAACATTACGCTTAATGAAAATAGCATTAAAATCTTTGTATAAATATCACACAAAAGAATGAATTAATACCTCACACATATATTAAATACAACACAATAGAATAAACCACACATCTACAGGAGGTATATTTAATTTAAAACAGCACATATAAAGAAAACAGCACACATAATAAAAACAACACGCTTAATGAAAACATTGCGCATAACGAACACATCATCTAACACATAATAAAAACAGCACGCTTAATAAAAACAACATTAAAATCTTTGTATAAATAGCACACAAAAGAATGAATTAATACCTCAAAGGTGGCCGAGACATTAGCATCTAACTCCTTAATTGAAAACTTGACAAAGTCACCAGCCGGTTCAAAGCATTTACATATACATTCATAAACAGCACCAATGATTTCACCTTGAACATCATAAAATATCTCTCTCGTATAAATTTTTTCAGCTTGATATTCCAACTCAAAATTAGTTTTTATCTCAGGTGTAGTGTATCGTGTATTGTGATCATTTTTACGACGTGTAAACCTTTGAGCCTCCATAGCAATATCAAAGTGACTTAAAAACTCTAACAAAGACAACTCTGTGTTGCTAATCTGACCAAAAAAGTGGTTTTCACTCTCGGACCTAGATGTAGTACGCATAAGTCCAGACATGTGTTCATGATGATAATATGCAGGTATCCAATCTTGTCTCAAAAAGAACATGTCTAACAACCATTTGTTAGATTGTATGTTATACTCAACCATTATATCAGTCCAAGATTTTTCAAATTCAGCAGGTTGAATAGCATCAGTCCAAACAATGTCGCACAACTTACGCTTAAAGGACTCGTCTTGGGATAACTTGGGTCCAACCTGTTATAAAAAAATAATTTTATTGGACTGAAGAAAACAACACATTTAATAGATCATATGTAAAAACATTACAAAAAGTAAAATCGACCTTGGATGAAACTTTGGTCATAATATGCCACATGCATAGTCGGTGTCTACTAGTTGGGAAAACATCTTGAATTGCAATCTTCATGGCCGGGTCTTGATCAGTAACCACAACTTTAGGTGCTACACCAAAAGATTTCAAAAAAGCAGCAAGTAACCACTTATATGAATCTGCGCTTTCTGATGCTAACAAGCCAGCCGCAAACGTAATGTTGTGATGATGATTGTCAATTCCAGTGAAGGGAACAAAAACAAGTCATACCTAAAAATAATAAAAACAACACACACAAATTAGTGTGAATTAAACAAATATAAATAGAAAAAATAGAAAAAACTTCATTACAAATAATGATTCAATGGTTTAATACATATAAACAAAACAACACACACATATATTAAATACAGCATAATAGAAAAAACCACATATCTACAGGAGGTATTTTTAATTTAAAAGAACACATATAAGGAAAACAGCACACATAATAAAAACAGCACAATTAATAAAAACAGCACGCTTAAAGAAAATAGCACACTTAAAAAAAAATTTAAAACAGTAAAAAGCAGCACAAAAAAGATACCTGTTAGTACGAAATGTAGCATCAAAAGATATAACATCACCAAACAAAAGATAATCCCGCTTCATATCCTCATCGACCCAAAATAAACCAGCAAGAGCACCTTTCTCTCC
Source organism: Flaveria linearis (assembly GCA_024085815.1). Classification (NCBI taxonomy): domain Eukaryota; kingdom Viridiplantae; phylum Streptophyta; class Magnoliopsida; order Asterales; family Asteraceae; genus Flaveria; species Flaveria linearis. Next base: position 63,212,057 of record CM044009.1, read on the forward strand.
AGTTAAATATTCACAAGAAAAATCGGGTAAATACTCCTTTTTCTTTAGAAGACGATTTACGGCCATATCAACATCAAATTCACCAAGAAACAAATTAAGGTCTCTTTTAAAGTTCTTGCAATCAACAGCAGTCACACCAACATTCTCAAACCCACCACACATTACTCTCATAATATTAAACGCCTTAACAGGACCAATATTCATTATAGAAAAATCGGTAATTAGTTGTTGTTGTGTGAATGACAAATCTCTTGCTGCACATAATAGATGGTAGTCCTCATGATCAACAAAGCTATAGTTATGCTCCTCATGAAAACCATAAATGGTATAGTATTTCTTACATTTACTTAACCCTAAACGAATGTGAGCCTTACAACCGGTACGTTTAGATGGATGCTTTCTTCGATCTTTTGATTTCTTATCTGAACCATCACTATCATTAACCGTGTCAATGTCATGAAATGTCTTATGACCCTCTTTTGCACAAACTATATATTTAATTTTAACAACACCGTTTGATGTACATTGAGTATGCTTCCGTGCCTCAAAACCTCCTAACTTGGCATAATTTTTGTAAAACTCAAAGGCTTCATCAATTGACAAAAACTTCATACAAACTATTGGTTTGGATGAATCTGGAACATTAGGAATATAATACTTTTTTCTAGAAGTAGGGGACATACGAACACCTGAAACACAAAAAAGATAACATTGAATTACAAATAATGATTTAATGAATAATACATATAAACAAAAACAACACACACATATTTTAAATACAGCACAATTGGTAACAGCACACATAATTAAAACACACATCTACAGGAGGTATTGTTAATTTAAAACAGCACATACAAGGAAAAAACAGCACACATAATAAGAACAACACATAATAAAAACAGCACACTTTAAGAAAACAGCACAATTAATGAAAACAACACGCTTTAAGAAAACAGCACATTTAATGAAACAGCACACATATAATGAAAACACATAGAAACAATTACAGCACAAACATATATAACAGCGAAACAAATACAGCAAACACATATATAAATACAGCACAGTAGAAAAAACCACCGATTCACATAATGTATTTTTAATTTAAAACATCACCTATAAGGAAAACAGTACACATAATTAAAACATCACACATAATAATCTACAACATAACTAATTGTTCAAAACAGCACAAAACAACACATATATAGATACAACATAATTAAAACAGCACAAAACAACACATATATAGATACAGCACACATCGAAAGGTATTTAACTCAAAACAGCACATTAACGAAAACAGCACAGAGAGGAAAACAGCACAATATAATAAAATAGTACACATAAATAAAACAGCACACATAATAATCTACAACATAATTAATTGTGCAAAACAGCACAGAACAGCACATATATAGATACAACATAATTAAAACAGCACTAAACAACACATTTATAGATACAACACACATCGAAAGGTATTTAACACAAAACAGCACATATAACAAAACAGCACAGAGAGGAAAACAGCACAATTTCATAAAAACAACGTACATAATTAAACAAAACTGAGTATATTAAAATTGTAATTGGAACCTTCATTGACTACATTAGAAGACATTGTGGAATTGAAATCGGTTGGAATTGCAAATTATAATAAAAACCCACGATCTCTGGATTTGATTCGTGAAATAGATGACGATGACAACTTGATTCGATCAAAATCGCCACGAATCAGAATATGATTTCGTCTCGACCGCTGCAATACTGATTTGATATTGAAATCAATTTGAATATCGTGGATTCGAGTGTGAAATTGAGATCGATCAACGCTGAAATAGTGAATTCTGTTGAAGAACGTAGATTTTGAATAGTTTGAATAATATCTTATTTCCAAAAATACCCTTCATTACTAAAAATTAAAATTGCCACATGTCACCATGTGATTCATTCTTAGGCAACTTAGGCAACTAATATTTCTTAGTTGAACCTTCACCTATATATATATATATATATATATATATATATATATATATATATATATATATATATATGTTTAGTTTCCTAGTTTTCTGTCGAAAGAGATTTGGTCTTTTCACTTATTTAATTAAGAGAAAAGTTCAAATACAAATTGTATTTTTGCTATAAAGTGTGAGAACACACAATGAGTCAAAAAAAGACACAATGAGTCAAACAAATATAAACAAAAAATTATATCTCACAATCAAAATAGAATTTCTAAAAAGTAATTCGGAGCTTTTGTTCCCCTATTGTCCTAAATAAGAAAAAAAACGAAAAAATAAAAAAAATAAAAAATTAACGTTTTTTTATTGTGTCATTTATGAAATACACAATAACTTCATTGTGTCATTATGAAAGACACAATGACGTCATTGTGTCATTATGAAAGACACAATGACGTCATTGTGTCAATATTAAAGACACAATGACGTCATTGTGTCATATAATGACACAATGAAAAAAAAATTTATTTTTTTATTTTTTTTTATGGAAGAGGACAATGAGATGAACAAATGCTTCGAAATGTTTTTTTTAAATTCGATTTAGATTGTGAGATATAAATTTTTTTGTGACTTTTTTAGCCTCATTGTGTATTCTCACACTTTGTAGCAAAAATACATTTTGTAGAATAACCAGACCCTTTAATTAATTGATTTGTTATTTGTTAATATGTTAGATTTAAAAAAAGAGTTATTGAATTTTAATAATCATATTTTTATTTATTGGTCACCCAACTTTATGTTTATTTTCTTTTAATGATCATTTACTAACTGAGAGTTAACAACGTTCGTTTTTTTAAGAGGTGAACTGTTTATGTGGTCAAAACGCTAAGCCAAAAATTGAAATCTATCAATAGGTCCGTAATCTAAAACTTATGCACTGAAACCCGTCAATTTCCACCTCCTGATCTGAACGATTTGACTCATTGAAGGTGGATTCAGGTGATGATGGATGCTAGAAACTGAAAAACGGACTAAATGAAGGCTAGCTAGGTGGTGGTGAAGTTGAAGATAAGCTCAAAGTTGGTCACGTTTCATTAAAAAAAACTAACGGGAGTTAACTTTCTGTTAATAAGGGATCGTTTAAAGAGAATAAGTTCAAACTTGAGAGTATCAGTAAATATTTCATATGTTAAAATTAATCCCGAATAATAAATGAAAATTGAAATTACTAAAATCCAATAACCATTGTTTCTAGGATAAATATCACTAGTCTCGAAACAATAAGTTGTAGTTTGCAATGGCGGAGGATAGTGAGGGGGGGGGGGGTATTTTTTTTCATCGATAGTGTTAAATTTTAGTCCATTAGTGTAAATTTTTGGTCCGGTGGTGTAAATTTTTATATAAATATCAAGTTCGCCCCCCCCCCTAAAAAACCAGTTTCGCCCTCGCTTCTCCTACGGGAATGTTCAAGCTCCGTCACTGGTAGTTTGGATTTACATTATCTATTATTTAGAACCCCATAACCAATCTCCAACCCCTACTTTGATTAGACTTTATCACTTTAGAATAATTTTTCAAAACTCTCGTTTTCTATAATCATCATATATATTAAGTTTGTGTGGTATGTGTAGTATACAGGGTCCATTCATGTGAATTGTTTTAAAATTGATGTGACTCGTTTATGTATATCCTGTTAACTTCACAATTATTATAAATAGAAAGCGATCGATGAATGCGACGTTAATGCTTGTCTTTGAAAGCATTGAGTATAGATGATACATGTTATGTGAATAAGAATGAAACTTTCTAATTTAAATTCTTAGTCGTAAAGAAAACATTCGTGCCGTTCAGATCAATTGAAAACGCTCGTGACCACCCATGTACATGTCAATATTAAAGCTTTCTCCGTCTAAATAGTTGCCGACATTATATATATATCGAAGACCTTAAGGAAAAAAATATAACCTTACGTTTTTTAAAAAAAACTATTAATTACCAACTAACATACAGTTTTTAAGGGACATTCTGATGATAAGTGATGTAACAACAAATTAAAAGGTTATGGGATTTAGCCTTGTAAGATGCGGTGTTACAAAAATGTTTAGAATCACTAAGTTTGGTGTAACTACAAATAAAATGTACCAATAAACTAAAAATAAGTTTGATAAATCTTTTTTTCTTTAAACTTTGACGTAATTCTTAAATTTAATAAATGTTTGTATTTGAAATTTTATAAAGGTATCTAATAATGAATTCCTTTCTCAAGAATTTGTTATCAAAAAACTCACGACACCTGAAAAGAAAATAAGTACCCGTTAATAACACTAAGTGTGAAAATTTTCCCTTTAAAAAAGTTGATATCAGTTTGCAGGTTTTATGCATTGCGCACGAATGGGATGTAGGTGTTGTGGCAGACATTAATTAAGGAGTCCACAAAGAAACTCCATTGCAAATAGTCAATAGCGGATTCCATTGTTTTCTTAGTGGATTCCCCTTCATATGACCATACCATGTTTCTTATGGTTGTAACTTGTGACAACTTTCACGATTTCCAATGGTATGCGCGGCTAAATAGGCTTCGGTTAGATTTACAACTATAGTCGAGATGTTTAACCGAGCTTAGACGCTTTATGAAAGTTAAATAGAGTCTGGTTATATAAGAGTACGTGTTGATTAATTAACTAATAGAGCTAAGTTGCTACGCCAAGAGCATCTATATATCACACTAGCTATGTTCAAATGCACACAAACTAATAGAGCCTGGTTGTTACTATAAGAACATGACACTATGTTTAAATGCACACGTTTTATTCATTATTAAAGTATAACTTGGTTTCTTTGTTAAATTGAAAGATATATAAGAATTCTCTTTCTATGTTAAACTAATAAAACCTAGTTTTTTTGTAAGTACTACGGGCACAGTATAAATATTTATAAAAAAATTAACAAATAAAACTCGGCTTTGAAAAGGAATAGAGCTTTAATTATATTTTTTTCTTAAATTTATTCAAAATGCTGACCACATTTAGTTAATAGCCTCAACCAACTGATATTAGCAAATACTTGAAAGTTTTAAAACTACAATTTACAACGTTAGTTACTAGAACAAGATGAGGTACTCAGACAGTGGCGGATCCAGGATTTTTTTCCAACGGGTTCACTTTTTTAACTCTTCTAATTTCATATGACCGAATATAAAAAAAATACGGGTCGGTTCGACGGTTCGGGGTCGGGTAAGGTGTATCACTAATAAAAGCACGATATAATAACTAAAAAACATAGTTGATAGAAAGTTAAAAGTACATAACATATATAAGATAGTTTTTACGAATAAAAAACTGACCTAAAGTTGTTCCCTACGAGTCTTCATCTTTTGAAAACGTTGCATTACATTCTCGATCGAAACTTGTTGTAAGAACTCCTTTTCAATGTAACAAATGCAAGAATCGTTCATATATCCATCACCCATCCTATTACGTAATTCCGTCTTTACATGTTTCATTGAAGAAAAACATCTTTCAACACTCGCCGTTGCAACCGGTAAAACTAGTGACAACTTCAATAAACGATAGACCAACTGGTAATCAATGTGTTTTCTTGTTTCCACCATCCTTTTGGCAAGATCACTTATCCCATTCAGGTTGTCAAACCGACTATCGTTTTTCACATTAGCAATGTAGTGGTCAAGTTCATGAATAAGGTTGTCTTTTTCATCAAAAGTAAAATCACGCGGATACATCTCGGCTAACTTTAGCAAATTTAACTTATTAAAGGAACTAAAGTTATCACATGGGCTTAAAGAACTCATACACGTAAGCAAGTTAGTGGTTACCTCATTAAATCGGTTTCCAACCTCTTGAATTTGCATATCGAGAACCGTGTTAAAATTATTCACCACATAATGCTGACGATTGGTAATGTTGGTCTTTCTTCTTCTATTTTTCAGGTCAACATACTCATCTTCCATCTTAATCATCTCAATATCATACTTGTCACAAAAGGATGTGACATCTTCCAAAGTGAGTCAAAACCTTCAAGTCGATACCTTTGTAATTCTTCTTTGGTTGATCTAACTAGTTCAACTGCATTCATAATATCTTGATTCTTTCTTTGAAGAGCGTCACACAATGAGTTAGTAACCCCCAAGATATGTTTCATCAAATGTAAATAAAATACAAACTTAAAGCTTTTCATGTATATTTGAAGTCCATTTGCTTGACTTTTGTGAGCATCATTGAATGCCGAAGTTTCTATATATTCAAGCACATCAATAACACAAGGATATAAAGCAAGCAAACGAAGAAGTGTTTTTCCATGAGAACTCCAACGTGTATCTCCGGCTCTTGCAAGTGACATTTCTTGATTCTTTCCACGCCCGGTTTCAACTTCTGGATTCAATCGCAAACTATCTCTTTGACTTTCTCTTACAAATCTATTCGTTTACAAGATGCACCAACAACATTTGTCAAATCCGATACTTCTTTAAAAAACTTACAAATTTCAAGATGTTTGTTTGCAAGGGCTACAACAACAAGTTGAAGTTGATGAGCAAAACAATGAACATAATATGCCGACGAATTTTCTTTCAAAATCAAAGCTTTCAAACCATTAAACTCACCGGACATATTGCTTGCACCGTCATATCCTTGGCCTCTAATCCTAACCAAACTCAAATTGTAACGAGCAAATAATTCATCAATTGCAGATTTAAGAGATAAAGCGGTTGTTTCCATAACATGAACAAGACCAATAAATCGTTCCTTCACATATCTGGATTTATCAACATACCTCAAAACCACAGCCATTTGTTCCTTGTTAGAAATATCCCTCGATTCATCAACTAATATAGAAAAGACATCATCACCAAGTTCTTCAAAAATCTTCCTTAACACTTCTTCTGCAAGACAATTACAAATTTCTTTTTGTATTGATGGAGCAATCATTTGGTTATTCCCGGCGCATTACCTAATATGACCTTACCAATTTCATCATTTAGCTTGGCGATCAATTTAAAAACTCTATGAAATGTCCTCTATATAAAGATCATTCAGACTCATCATGAGCCCGAAAAGATAACCCACCATTCAATAATCCCTGAGCAAGCATAACCGAAGTACTTAATCGGATTCTATATTCTCTTCTTTCTTTCTCAGTTTTTTTGTCATAGGCCACACGTATAGATTGATCATCTTCAAGTAAGGCTTCCCCATCTTGTACGGCTTTATTGTGAAAACTATTACTTCCTTCACCAACATGTTCATTTAGTTTTTCTTCTTTCTTGTGCCAACATCGTACCCCGTCACTCACAAATGCCTTTTTTTGCTTACTATCATGAAACAAGTAGCAATATAAGCAATAACTTTATCCGTTTTTACACTATATTCCAACCAATTTCCATGCGATCCGGTGTACCATTTCAGATTAAATCGTCTTAACTTATCCCCGGTACCTACTTGGGTTCGTGGAAAATCTTCTTTTTTCCCTTGTGGTTGACATGGACCTCTAAGCAAATATCTTCGTCTAATTTCATCTTTTGACTAGGATGATAAGATGATATTGGTTTCCTCTCGGAAGGATCCCACGGAAGATTATCCAAATCTATTTTCAATGGTTTACTACTTGAAGATGACGATTCAACATTTGAATTTGATGGTTGTCTTTTGAAGAAGCTTTTAATTCCACTTTGCATCCTACCTAAATATAATCTGAATAAAAAGAAATAAGATAATCTTCAATAAACAATTAGAAGTTCATTAATCATTACATATTTACATTAATATGAAGCTATGAATCATGTTACTAAGTAAATTAAAGCAAAAAAACCTTAAAAAATCAAACAAACATTTCATCGAATACCTTGTGTGCACAATCAAAACTCAAAGAAACATACTCATTTAGTTAAAGAATGGTTCCATTCAACATCAAACACAAAGTATAATAAAGGAAATTATAACAAATCACAAATTTATACATGTCAAAATTACAATTTCTTACAAAAAAAATTAAGAAACAAAGGGATAGAATGTTTAGTTTGACATACCTAACTGCGTGGTGGTGGTGGCGGCCGGAGGTGTTGGCGGCCGGAGGTGGTGCGGCCGGCTACGGTGGTGGTGGCGGGCTGGCGGCCGGAGGTGGCGGCAGCCGGAGGTGCTGGAGCCTGGAAGTAGACTGTGGAAGTAGTGTGTGTGCTTGTGTGTTTTTGAAACTAAAAACTTAGTTTTTAGGTTAAAAACTCCAGAATTTAAAAAAAAAGCTGATAAAAAAACCAAGGAAAGATTCGAGCCTGGGTCTTTTGGTAGTAAAAACAGAAGCCTAACCATCACACTAACATACACTTTTGGTTTAAGATTCCTACTTTAAAATATTAAAGGTTCCTTCTTTAGAATATTAAGGGTTCCTTTTAATTTTTTTATATTTTTAACACTATAAATTTGAGACCGAACGGGTTCCCGGGAACCCCTTATTTGCTAATAAATCCGCCCTGTACTCAGATTGATGTCCTAAAAATAAAATTTGATACTTAGTAACAGCTTCTTTTGTTTTTAGTGACGATTAGTTTTGGGTTAGGGTTAATTTGTAATCTAAGAGCATTTACAACTCGTTTCCTAAATTTGTTGAATTTATATTAGTCAATTTTATAAGTTTTTTTATTTTTTATCTTTCTTATATTTTATTTGTGTGTTTGTGAGGATCTTCTTGGGCTTGCTGGGTTGTTGCTGTGATCTGCTGCCTGATGGGCTGCTGCTGCTGGATTTGGAGCTAATGGGCCTGGTTTGCTGTGGGCTTCTTTCTGCTTTTATTTGTGTGCGTAGGGTTGAGCAGAGCACACACTTCTTCTTTGACAACTCACTTTCTCATTGCTCTGCTCACTTGCGCTCATACGCTCCCAGTTAGGGTTTTCTCAAAGTTTCTAGATCTGATGCATCTGGGTTATCATTTTGATAATCCATGCTCTGTAATCGTATTCTTTGGCTCTGATTCATCTTTATCGTGAATCTGTGGTTGTACGATTGTTTCTATTAATCTGAATATTTTTGTGAGTTTGAAGTTGTTATATTCATCATCTGATACCATTCTTGACATGGTATCAGAGCTCTGAAGGTTGAGCTCTTGATTCTGGGTGTTACGACGTATAAATCGTCGTCTGTGGCTAGGGTTTCTGTCATCTCTGAAACCCTCGGTTCTTCACTGCTTCCGCATCTCGTTCTTGATACTCGACGGTTCAGATCGTCCTTCATCTGGCTTCAACGCAACCCTAGTTGGAGGCAAGAACGGTTTCTTAAGTATCACCGGTGAACCTTGCAACCCTAGAAGGTTGCGTGGTGTGGTCATCGCATCACTGGACTGCATACCTTGGTATTCTGTCAGTAACTACACCCTCGAAGGTTGTTAGTTACTTGACCTGCTTTGGATTACCCTATATTTAGGTAGCTTGCACTGTGAGAATATCTCTTCCCTTGCCTTTCTTATTTCTTATTGTTTAGTTCTTTAAGCACGTTTGGTGGGTTAGGGGTACCAGCATCTGTTTGTTTCAGGGGGCTTAACTCCCTGAATTTTGTGCTGTTATCTTATTCTTTGTCTGTTTCTGTGTGCATCACATGTGTGGCTTGTTGTGTGCTGCATAACACACACTTGGTTAATCCTTGATCTGCCACTATAGTGGTGTGAAAACCTGGCTCTGACCTTGTTGTGTATTCTGTGCGTGTGTGTCGTGTGTCTCATTCTTTATTTGTTATTTCTATGGCTGAGAGTTCATCTCTATCTGTCACTGATACTCTAGTCAGCAAACTGGACTCTGGTAATCCATTGTACCTTCATCCAAGCGAGTCCAGTTGTCTGACCATAATTACTGTAAAACTAAAAGGAACTGAGAACTACACTATTTGGGCCAACTCTATGAAACTTGGTCTTCAAGCTAAAAATAAATTAGGGTTTATAGATGGAACATGTAAAAGGCCCAAAGATGATGAAGTTCTCAGTTCTCAATGGGACCGCTGTAACTCTGTTGTGCTAACTTGGATTCTTAATTCTATATGTGAAGAACTCTATGTTGGTCAAGTCTATTCCAAACTGGCATCTGAAGTTTGGACAGACTTGAAAGAAACATACGACAAAGTTGATGGGTCAGTTGTGTTCAATCTTTATCAAAAAATTAACTCTGTCACTCAAAATGGTTCATCTGTTGCAGAATATTATCATAAACTAAACACTATGTGGAAACAATTTGATGCAATGGTTCAACTACCCACTTGTAGTTGTTCTGCCTCTAAAGAATTTAATGACTTTAATCAAATGATAAAACTAATGCAGTTTCTGATGGGATTGGATGAAATCTATCAACCTGTCAGAACAAACTTATTAACAAGAGAACCTCTTCCCACTATTAAAACTGCTTTTTCAATTATCTCAAGAGAAGAGTCACATAGAACATCTAGTAGTGCTCCTAAAACTCAAAATGTTGGATTTGTATCCAAACTAAACCAGTCTAATGATAATAAAAAAAGAAGTGGTAGAGGTCCAAATCCTAATCTGAAATGCAGTCATTGCAACAAAATTGGCCACACAGTGAAAAGATGTTTTGAGATTGTGGGTTACCCACAAGGAAATAAACCAATAAATAACCCTGGTTCAAAAAATCCATCTGCTTATAACTTCAAAATGGAAAAAACTGACCCCACTCCAGTAGTGTGTCTACTCCAAACTCTGTGTCCCTAACCCCTGAGCAGGTTACTCAGCTATTGGGACTGCTGAACAACAAGTCCAATGACAAATCTCAAAACCCAAATTTTGGAGGTAATAAAATGAAATCATGTAATACTAGTTTCATTAATCCCAACTGTTTTTCTTCTAATATATGGAATGGATGGGTTATTGACTCAGGGCAAATCAACACATGGTAATTTCAGAAAATAAACTAACTAATCTTATAGATGTCTCAAATTTAAATATTACTGTAAAACACCCAAATGGTACAAATGCATTAGTCACCAAAATTGGAAACCTTAAACTAAGTGAAGGTGTTATACTTACTGATGTGCTTGTTGTCCCTGAATACAATGTTAACCTGATATCTGTGCACAAACTAGTCAAGACCAACAACTTATGTGTCATTTTGATGAGTCAAAATGTTACATTTAGGATTTGCTCACCAAGAACTCCTGGTGACTGGTAATCAAGTTGATGGCCTATACTTGTGTGATAACTCATCTAAATCTGATAAGGTGTGTCTTAATAGTTCCTTTCCTTCACCATGTGGCATTCTAGATTGGGTCACCCGCTGACCATGTCTTAAAAATTCTTAATCTTCCAACTAAACTTAAGAACTGGCAAATGGAACCCTGTGAAGTTTGTTATAAGGCAAAACAACACAGAGAACCATTTCCTCTAAGTGAACATAAAACCAAGCGTGTAGGTGAATTAATTCATCTAGATGTTTGGGGCCCTTATAAAATCCAAAGTAGAGAAGGGTATAAGTTTTTTTCTGTAGTTGATGATTTTTCAAGAACTGTTTGGGTATACCTGTTAAAACATAAAGATGAGACTGTTCATAATTTTGAAAACTTTTATAATATGATAAAGACCCAATTTAGATATACAGTAAAGGCTATAAGAACAGACAATGGTACTGAGTTCACAAATCAATTCATGTCTAAACTCACTCACCAATATGGCATAGTTCATCAAACAACCTGTACTTATACCCCTCAACAAAATGGAATTGTTGAGAGGAAACATAGACATCTCTTAAATGTTGCCAGAACTCTATTATTTGAAGCTGGAATTCCTATTCGTTTTTGGTCTGATTGTATCCTAACTGCTGCCTATTTAATTAACAGCACTCCCTCATCTGTCTTAAATGGTAAGTCCCCATATGAGATCATGTTTGGCTTTGCTCCCTCTATTAACCACCTTAGAGTATTTGGTTGTCTTTGTTTTTGCACCATCTTAAATAATCACAACAAATTTGGTAAACAAGCTGAAAATGTGTGTTTTTGGGATATTCCCCATTTAAAAAAGGTTATAAAGTATGGAGTCTAGATTCAAAATCAATATTATTTTCTCGAGATGTAAAATTTTATGAATCTGTTTTCCCTTTTAAAACTAAATCATATTCTGATGCAAGTAATGTCGAGTCCTCTATGAATCAATTTGATTTTTTGAAGTGTTTGAACAAAATCAACTTGGTACTCGCTCTCATAATGGGGAGATTCCCAATGATGAGGAGGGAGAGTTGATAGGCTCACAGCAGTCAAATCAAACTCAGCAAACTGAATCCCAGAATTTAGATGGTGAGGCACAAACTCAGCAGCCTCCCATCCCAAGTATGGGTGCAAGGGAAAGAGAGGCTGAGTATGTGCAGCCTCATCCTGGTAAAAGCAGTAGGGCAGAGTTTGATTATGATAACTATGACAATGATAATAACATTACTCCTGAGGGAATCAATGAACCATCTATAGGTCCTCGAAGGTCAGTTAGACATAGATCTTTACCAAAAAATCTTGATGATTTTATAATTGAGGGAAAAGTCAAATTTGGGATGGAGCGTGTGGTTAACTATTCCAAACTAACTGCTGAACACAAATGTTTTGTGTCTTCCTTAAATAAATCTAGGGAACCTAAACACTATCATGAAGCCAAACATGATGTTAACTGGGTCAATGCCATGAATGAGGAAATGAATGCTTTAAATCGTAACCATACGTGGGATCTTGTGGATCTGCCACCCAATAGGAAACCTATTGGATGTAGATGGTTATATAAATTAAATATAAGTCATCAGGGGAAATAGAACGATATAAGGCCCGGTTAGTTGCCAAGGGTTACAGTCAAAAAGAAGGGATAGATTTTGATGAAACGTTTGCTCATGTGGTCAAAATGATTACGATACGTTGTGTTATTACTCTAGCAGTTCAAAATAATTGGAAGTTATTTCAATTAGACATTAATAATGCTTTCCTGTATGGTGACCTTAATGAAGATGTTTACATGAAGTTGCCTGATGGCTATTTTTCTAAAAATGAGTCTAGAGTCTGTAAGCTTAATAAAGCTTTATATGGTCTTAAACAAGCTCCCAGAATATGGAATGAAAAGCTTGTAGGTGTTCTCTTAGACATTGGTTTTGTTCAAAGTAAATGTGACTATTCTTTATTTGTGAAATCTACTAATTCTCACTTTATTGCCCTGCTTGTATATGTGGATGACATAATTGTTACTGGTAATGATGTTGAGGAGATTAATTCTGTTAAAAATCTTTTAAAAGCAAAATTTTTGATTAAAGATCTTGGTGAATTAAAATATTTCCTGGGAATTGAAGTTATTAAAAATAAGAATGGTGTTTGTTTGTCTCAACGTAAGTATTGTATGGAGTTACTTGCTAAATATGGTTTGAGTGGGTGTAAACCTGCTTCTACTCCTCTTGAACCTCATTATGTGCTTATGAATATTTTCTCTAAGGATGATTCTAAGCTTGAAAATGTAACTGCCTATCAGAAACTTGTTGGTAAATTGATTTATCTGTCTCATACTCGACCTATATATGCTATGCTGTTCATTTCTTAAGTCAATACATGCATTGTCCCACTAATAGTCACTTTCAAATTGCTTTGCGTGTTCTCCGCTATCTTAAATCTGCCTCTGGTAAAGGCATTCTAATCAGCAAGAGTGATAACCTTGATTTGTCTGTATATGCTGATTCTGATTGGGGTAAATGTCTTGTGACACGTAAGTCTATCACTGGATTTTGTATTCTCATGGGTAATAACATTGTTTCATGGAAAAGCAAGAAGCAGAGTACGGTTTCTCGCTCATCAGCTGAAGCTGAATATAGAGCAATGTGTGTTGTTACATGTGAAGCCATTTGGCTGGTTAATTTGATGTCTGAATTACAAGTTCACATCTCTCTTCCTGTTTCCCTCTTTTGTGATAATAATGCTGGCATATCAATTGCAGCTAACCCGGTGTTTCATGATCGAACAAAGCATTTTGAGCTTGATTTATTTTTTCTGAGAGAAAAAATTACTTCTGGGTTTATTAAAACTGTTTCCACCAATTCTCCTAATCAGTTGGCTGATGTCTTCACAAAAGGGCTGCTTGTGAAGCAGCATAATTTCTTGCTTGATCAGCTCAATATGTTTGATCCATTTGGCTTATAAAATTGAGGGGGGTGTTGAATTTATATTAGTCAATTTTATAAGTTCTTTTTATTTTTTTTTTTCTTATATTTTATTTGTGTGTTTGTGAGGATCTTCTTGGGCTTGCTGGGCTGTTGCTGTGATCTGCTGCCTGATGGGCTGCTGCTGCTGGATTTGGAGCTTATGGCCTGGTTTGTTGTGGGCTTCTTTCTGCTTTTATTTGTGTGCGTAGGGTTGAGCAGAGCACACACTTCTTCTTTGACAACTCACTTTCTCATTGCTCTGCTCACTTGCGCTCATACGCTCCCAGTTAGGGTTTTCTCAAAGTTTCTAGATCTGATGCATCTGGATTATCATTTTGATAATCCATGTTCTGTAATCGTATTCTTTGGCTCTGATTCATCTTTATCGTGAATCTGTGGTTGTACGATTGTTTCTATTAATCTGAATATTTTTGTGAGTTTTAATTTGTTATATTCATCATCTGATACCATTCTTGACAAAATTGATGTGATTGTATACTTTTGAAAATATTGTTTAAAACCCTATAATATTTTAATATATTTTAAGTGGTTATGAGTGGAGGAAAAAAAAACAGTAATGATAAAGATATAGAAATATTATTCAATTGAAAAAGAGAGAAAAATTAATTATTTTTATTGTAATTATATGAATAAGGTTGTGAAATGGGTTGTGAATGCTCTAGGTGATTTCAATCGAATATCTTTGTTGGAAAGTTATCATTAGATCTAATTTCCAACAAAAGGGTTTTAACCGGTTCAAAAACCTGTTGAAAACCATTTCCGGCTACTTTCCCATGAAATTATTTGAAAATTTTTTATAAAATTAGATTTTTATTTTCTATCAATTTTTTGAGGACAATTATATACATATTTAATTATTTGTTACTATACATTTTCAACAGTTTTTTGAAAAAAATATTTTAATAATTTTTATTTTTACACATTTTAACAAAACTTTTTTTATTTCCATTTTTATTTTTTATTTTACGGCAATTACAAATTTTTAATTTCTTATTTCTATATTTTTACAAAATAATGACCCTTAACGTTTTCAAGATAAATCTATTATTAATTAAAATAATAGTAAATTACACAAAATAACCTTTATTTTTATAATTAGTTTCACCTTCCAACCTTTATCTTTAGTAATTATACTGGACAACTTTTATGTAAATAGTTTGTTACATCCTTGAAACATTAGTCTAACAATAGTTAGTTTGTATCGTTAAGTTAGGTCATATGATTATTACATGAGTAGACGTGTAAAAAAATTCAGGCAACAATATTCAAAAACAAAATCTATGTATTAAGAAAATATGATCGTTAAAACGTTGGAATCGACGAGTAACACCTCAAACAAATTATATATATTTTTTATCATCACTTTTTCTAAAAACTAGTTTTATAATAAAATAATTGTATCCTATGATTTATATTTTCAATAATAAATATAATTTATAAAAATTAGAACGCATATCACATGAAGTAACTTATATGTTTTTCACAATCATATAATTATGAAAATATATGATAATAATTTTTTATAAAATTCACATTCTAATTTGAACAAAAAATCTAAATAACATAATAGTTCGCTGTCTAACTTCAGTGTATTATAATTATTATCGATACTTAAATCATAAAATACAATAATTTTTTAAAAACCTAATTTTATAAAAATATGATAAAAATATATATATTTTTTTAAAAGATTGTACTTGTTAATCTCAGTTTTTACTGATCATCTTTTTTAACTAACTTCCTATAGCTTGCATTCTAATTTAAAGTAATTATTATTGACTTTTAAATCAAATGAAAGAGTAAATTTTTATAAAACTAGTTCTGGAAAAAAATGATGATAAAATATATAAAATTTATTTAAGGTTTTACTCATCGGTTTTAACATTTTACAGATAAAAATTTTCTAATATGAGTTATACCGCCTAGATGTTGTTTAACACATCTACCCTAATGTCATAACCATATGATCTAATTTAACGATATAAACTAACGATTATTAGACTAAAGAACCGAAGATAAAATAAAATATATGCGTAAAGGTTATTCGGTATAATTACTAAAGATAAAGGTTGAAAAATGAATTTAGTTATAAAGATAAAGATTCTTTTGTATAATTTACTCTTAAATTAATTATAAAAAATGTAAAATCTAAAGTTTTCTTTCTAAAATGCATAAAACTCTTTATAAAAAAACTATTTATACTTCAATACAATCTAACAATTACAATAAAATAAACAAACAAACAAATATACATACCCAGTAAGTCCCACTCAAGAGCAGGGTCTGGGAGGGGTAGGTGGTGGCTAGTCTTTCCTCTATCTTGTGAGATAGAGAGACTGCTTCCGAAGAGACCCCCGACTCGTACCGAAAACCAATAACAGTCGCAAATCGCAAACATAAAATAAGTCAGACAACACACAGGAATAAGTCACTTAAATACATAGAAAGCGTGTACATCAAATAAATAAAATACCATTACATAATTCAATCAAAATAAACATAAGTGTATGTTGATAATCCAACACTTAGTAAACTAAATAAAGAGTAAATTACATAGATCGTCCCTGAGGTTTGCTCAAAGTTTATCTTTCGTCTCTGAGATTGAAAAATTACAGGCTTAATTTTAAGGTTTGAAAAACGTAACACGTTTCGTCCTAATTCAAACGACTGTTAATTAATTCCGTCAACTAGTTGCAAATTGACTATTTTACCTTTTGTTTTATAAAAAAAAAATCAATTATAAACCGAAAAGAATTAAATACATGGAACCCACCCCACCCTACTTGTTTTCTTTTTCTTTTTTTTAAACTGCTGTTTAGTTGTTATTTGTTAGTTTTTAATATCACCAAGTTAGTAATATTCACCCATGCCAAGGTTTGAACTTTGGACCTCCAGAGAGATTTCTTATTTTATTTTCAAACCACCACACAACCCCATCTCAATCACTACCACCAATCCACCACCACTTATCACCATGTCCATATGCACCACCACCCCCACTCCTCGCAACCACCACCACAGACCTCCATCTCCACCAACATGTGACAACTCGAGTTTCTGGACCAACGTCGTTACCACATCCAGCGTATGTCCGATAATTTAAATAATTATTTCTATTATTAGTAAATGATTATAATATTTATTAATCAACCCTAAACACCAACTAAACATAACTAACTTTAACTAACTAAACTCAATTTACTTAATAACGTAAATTAAGTGAAATCAAGGGGCCTAAATGTCATTATCTCAAACTTAAATTTTTATAAACCTCTCCATCCATGCGACCCTACCCCCCGTAACCCTACCCTTCGCACACCCTCTGCCCCCTCCCTTTGCGAGCCTCTTTACCACATGTCACTGTCATCGCTTCCTGTACATCGGTAGTTAATCCGCTGCTAATCGTGTAAACGGTATGTTCTCTCTGACTGTTTCGCACACTCGTTCTCGTTACAGTTTTGGTTTGGTTTCGATTTGGTGCCGTGTGCGTGGGAATGCTATTGCGTGTGTGGTAGCCTTCGGCTTATTCGGTTGTGGTGTTTGTATGTGCCTACGTTATGGTGTTTGTTTGCAGGGGCGGAGCTTAACAATTCTTGTAGGGGCGGGCGCAAAATTAAATTTTTTAGGGGGGCGAACTCCAGTTTTATATAAAAAATTTTCATTACCGGGCAAAAAATTTACACTACCGGACTAAAGTTTAACACTACCGACGAAAAAAAGAGGGGGTGGCGGCCCCCCTCTCGGCCCCTTCAATCCTCCGCCCTTGTTTGTTCGGTTGGGGGTTGTTCGGTATTCATAGAGTTATGGTTTCGTTTGTTAACTGTCGGTTACATACGGTTTGCAAGGATTGATGGTTCATTGTTGGATATTTTAGTGTAATTGGGATTAACTTGTGTTGACCAATTCGATCATAATAGACTTCAAACAAGTTAGGAGGTGCGGAGTGCACGCTTGTTTGAATCTATTACGATCCTAGGCGCGTAATTCGTATTTGACGGGGGTTCCAAGGGGGCAGCGCCCCTGGAAGCGGGGTCCAAGGGGCGGCAGCCCCTGGCGGGGTCCAAGGGTAGAGCCCCTGGCTGGGGTCGAAAGTGTCAATTTGAGCCCCAGCTTGGAAATTTTTTATTCCTGTCATTATTACTTCAATAAAAATTCATTTTCGAAGTCTTTCTAGAATTAAACTTATTAATTCTTGAAGGGCCGAAAGTGTTAATTTGAGGACCCAAAAACTGCCCTAGGCAGTTTTCTAATGGAAAAACTGCAAATACGCTCCCAGAAATTTGGTCATTATTTTCTGGTTTTTTTTTGTTCGTTCTTGATCACAAAATTCAACATATTTTCGTTTCAAAATCACTAGATTGTATCCGATTGAACAATTTAGGTGAACCACCAAATTAGTTTGATCCGAAAGTTTTCAGACGCCTTCTAGTGAATCCGATTTCGTTTGTATTACCAAATTTCCTCTACAAAGATCAAACTAATTTTGTAATCATGACGAACGGAGAGTCGGTGAAAGAGATGACGAATATGTTTGCAAAGTTGGACAAGTTTGCAGGCCAGGATTTCAGACGCTGGCAAAAGAAGATGCACTTCATGTTGACAACACTCAAAGTTGTATACGTTCCGAGTACCCCCCCCCCGAAGTTATTGAAAACGAGACGCTGGAACAGACCCGAAAACGCTGCAAATGGGAGAACGGTGACTACATCTGCCGTGGCCACATCCTTAATGGTATGTCTGATTCTCTATTTGATATATATCAAAATGTCAAATCTACGAAAGAGTTGTGGGATACCCTTGAATCCAAATACATGGCAGAAGATGCCTCAAGCAAGAAGTTTCTTGTTGGTAATTTTATAAATTATAAAATGGTGGATTCAAGGCCAGTCATGGAACAGTACAATGAACTGTTAAGAATATTGGGACAATTTGCCCAATATGATATGAAAATGGATGAGTCCATTTCTGTTTCAAGCATCATTGATAAACTTCCTCCTTCTTGGAAAGATTTTAAACATGATTTGAAACATAAGAAGGAGGTATTAACCCTGGTTGAACTTGGAAGTACTTTTCAAATTGAACAATCCATAAGAGATATGGAAAAGGTTTGGGTTAAGGGTGATAAAACCATGGCTGGACCATCTTCTGTTAACATGGTGGAAGAGGGTGAATCCTCTAAGGCTGCTAAAAATGCGAAGAGAAAACGTAAGTTTCAAGGGAACAACAAAAAAGGAGGTTTTAAGAAACCTAAGGTGACTTGCTGGAAGTGTGGTAAAGTTGGGCACTTCAAGAAGGATTGTAGGTCTGGTAAAGGTGGAGATAAAGGAAAACCCGAGACTGGTTCAAGCGGATCTAAGGATCCCACTAAGCAACAAGGTCAGAATTTAGTTCAGTTTAATAATTCGGTAGAGAATTATTATGTGTCACTAATTTCTGAAATATTCTATGTACAGGATGATGATGTTGCGTAATGGGTAGATTCGGGAGCGACGTGCCATGTTTGCAAGAATCTTCAATGGTTTCAAGAGTTGAAGCAAATGAAGATGGATCTACTTTAAGAATGGGCAACGTTGCAACCGAACCTATCAAAGGAGTCGGAACTGTCAATTTAATATTTACTTCTGGAAACTCTTTACTTTTGAAAAATGTGTTGTTTGTTCCTTATTCGTAAAAACTAAGTGTTGTTTGTTCCTTATTCGTAAAAACTAAGTGTCTGGTGTGGTCTTAAACAATTGTGGTTTCAAGCAGGTCATAGAGTCTGATAAGTATATCTTATCAAGACATGGTACTTTCGTAGGTTTTGGATATTTGTGTGGAATGTTTAAGTTAAATTTGGATGTTTCTTTTCGTGATAATTCTGCTTGTATGGTTTCTTCTAGTTCTAGTAATAGTTTAAATAAATCCGATTTATGGCATGCTAGACTAGGACATGTACATTATAAGAGGTTAAAAGAGATGTCAAAAATGAGCTTGATTCCTGCTTTTGAAATGTTTAATGAAAAATGCAACACGTGTGCCTTGACAAAAATAGCTAGACAACCTTTTAGTGAAGTTAATCGGAATCTAAATCATTAGAATTAATTCATAGTGATTTATGTGATTTGCATGCTACTCCTTCCCTAGGAAACAAAAAATATTTTGTCACTTTTATTGATGATGCTTCTAGGTTTTGTTGTGTCTATTTATTGCATGCTAAAGATGAAGCTCTAGATAAATTTAAAATATATAAACAAGAAGTAGAGCTACAACAAAATGGGTTAATCAAACTCTTCGTACTGATAGGGGAGGTGAGTATTATGATCCAACTTATTTTCAATCTACTGGTATAATACATCAAACCACGGCTCCTTATACACCTCAACAAAATGGTGTAGCTGAAAGGAAGAATAGGACTTTTAAAAGAAATGGTCAATTCCATGTTATCCTATTCGGGTTTATGTGATGGGTTTTTGGGGTGAGGCTATGTTAACAACCTGTTATTTATTGAATAGAGTTCCTAGTAAAAGGAACAAGACAACCCCTTATGAGCTTTGGTTCAAAAAGCCACCAAACTTGAGTTATCTTAAAGTTTGGGGGTGTAGAGCTATAGTTAGACTCACTGAACCAAAGAGGAAAACTTTGGGAGAAAGAGGTATAGATTGTATCTTCATTGGATATGCAGAGCATTCTAAGGCATATAGATTCTATGTTTTAGAATCTAATGACTCTGTATCTGTAAACACAGTTATAGAGTCAAGAGATGCAATCTTTGATGAACAAAGATTCACTTCTATACCTAGACCAAAGGACATGATAGGGAGTTCAAGTAACTCTCAAGCAGTTGGTCATGATATTCCATCTACTTCAACTGAACCCAGGAAAAGTGCAAGAGGTAGAAAACCCAAGAATTTTGGTGATGATTTTCAACTTTATTTAGTTGAAGGGTCAAGGGATGAGATTGAATCTCAATATCAGTATTGCTTTAATATTGAGGAGGACCCAAAGACATATAGTGAAGCAATGGCTTCAAGGGATGTTGCATTCTGGAAAGAAGCTATCCAAGATGAAATTGATTCTATAATGCAGAATAACACTTGGAAGCGGGGTCCAAGGGGCGGCAGCCCCTGGCGGGTCCAAGGGGCAGAGCCCCTGGCTGGGGTCGAAAGTGTCGAAAGTGTCATTTGAGCCCCAGCTTGGAAATTTTTTATTCCTGTCATTATTACTTCAATAAAAAATTCATTTTTGGAGTCTTTCTAGAATTAAACTTATTAATTCTTGAAGGGCCGAAAGTGTCAATTTGAGGACCCAAAAACTGCCCTAGGCAGTTTTCTAATGGAAAAACTGCAAATACGCTCCCAGAAATTTTGGTCATTATTTTCTGTTTTTTTTTGTTCGTTCTTGATCACAAAATTCAACATATTTTCGTTTCAAAATCACTAGATTGTATCCGATTGAACAATTTGGGTGAACCATCAAATTAGTTTGATCTGAAAGTTTTCAGACGCCTTCTAGTGAATCCGATTTCATTTGTATTACCAATTTCCTCTACATTCATGTACCCGGTTCATGGGGGAATTCTTGCGGCTAGTTTGGGGTTGGCCGAAGGTTGCTTTGAATTTGACTTGCTTCCTATGTATGTGTTGTTGTGTGTGGTGCATGCCTTCTGCCGAGGTGATGTGTGTGTGTTTTAATTGTATGTGAAGTGCATGCGTACATGTGTTTTGTGTGTGTGTGTACGTGGTTGTGGCGTGCGTGATTCTGGTGCATGTATGTATATATATATTCCTTGAGTGTGATGTGGTTATATGTCCATCACATGGGTGTGTGTTTGTCTATCATGAATGGATGTGGTTGATTGGGTTTTTAATTAAAAGTGTGTGTGGCTAAGTTTGAGTCAGCCGTGCGTGCGTGTGATTCATGTTGAGGTGTTCGCTATTGAAAGGTCTTACCTTGTTGTTTGTATGAAATGCAGGTATGCATGTGTGGTTGTATGTGGTGTGTGTGAGTAAAGTTGAACGTGTCCATATATGCATGGATTTGTAAATATCAATATGAGATAAATATGTTCTAGGAGAGAATACATTTTATCTGTAAACTTTAATGATATTACAAAAGATTTGTATAATATATTTTAAATAAAAACAAGGTTTTTATCATGATCTCACGAGGCTCAGGAAGATGGTTTTCTTTAAGACATTTACAAGTGACAAATACACTTAATAACGACATGAAATATATATAAGTCATGCATGGGATTTGGGTTACGTGTCGGTCGTATCCGAGAGCCGTGTTTGATTAAGTTAGTAAACTTCTAAGACTTAATAATTAGAGTATGCGCGTTAAATTCAGGTTTTCTGGAATCCTAATCGCTTACTTTTACTGTGACATCTGCTTTACTAATTAAGGTGAGTTTACAGCCCCGTTTTTACATTATACACTCTTTTAGGGGAGAGAAACATGTTGCTTTCATAAATAATACAATACTTTAGATTTCGTAATACTGCATATACTGATACTGTGATGTCATACTACGCCTCTTTGGACCATTAATATGTTACTAGCGAGGTGATTGTTAGTATATTTACTGGGTTTGACAAACCCCCGCCCGGGCTAGTCGTGCTAGCTTGACTGGAGGTCAAACGGGTGAATGGTTAGCCTGTTTTATAGTGTTGTGTTCTGGTTTCCACAGCCGTGCATACATTATTATTATTATTGTCAGCTCGGTCGTGATTTCATACACATAGTGACTTGTTGTAGGCTAGCTACCTACTTATATGCTTTGATTACTAATATATAATTTCATTAATATTAGTGACTTGTTGTAGGCTACCTACCGACTTCATACACATAGTGACTTGTTGTAGGCTAGCTACCTACTTATATTCTTTGATTACTAAATCTAGAATTTTTATTACTATTAATTACTGTTTTCTGATAAACCTGTGAACCCACCAGTCCTTGTACTGACTTTAGCATGTTTTCTCTTTGTTGTTTATATGGCACGTCTAGGAACATCGCATTCATTGCATATCATCTTCATTCGCTTTTAAACTATTTTATGGTTTAAATACGTTTACATTTACTTAAATTGGTTTAGGCGCGTGTTTGCGCAGAATTGAACAGTTGTTTAAATGTTTTCTGATTTCGCTTCCGCAATACTTTATCATGTTTGGTTTATTTTACCATTGTCAAGTGACTTATATTTTTGTAATTATCAAGTCGTTTGGTGTAACTGACGCTTATCTGAGATCCTGGTTATGTCACACGCCTAATGGTAAAACCTGTTAGGTCTAGATTGTATAGGGCTGGATCAATTTTGTATAGGCTTAGTACTTGAAAATCAAGTATTGTAATTAATACTTGTACAGTAAATATATATATATATATATATATATGTGCTTTGAATCTATAGGATAACCCCATATATATGTGTGTTGATTTGTGACTTGACAGGGAAAAACAATATACTTGGATGGATTCATGGAATTGACCAAGTGTATGAAACATCTACGGATGAACAATTTTATTAATCCGTAGATATGTTTCTTACAAGACCAAATGACCAAGTACATGTTCCTGCGGATGATCAAGTACCATGAAGTGAAGACTCCTACGGAAGAAGAATTTCCTACGGAAGAACAACTTTGCTACGGAAGACTAAATCATCTACGGAAGAACAAATGTTCTGCGGACGAGAAGATTGCTGCGGAAGAACATTATACTTGTGCGATTGCAAATGCCAAGAAGTCAAACAAGTCACTCAATCAATAACAAATCCCGAGAGATCCGTGTTTCCTTAACCGACTCAAATCATCTATAATATGAGTCCTAGTTTAACATCTCGAGGAGAACACAATCAATCATTATTACGGCTGTCAAGATTTAATTGTGCAACCCTAGCTGCCGTCATATCAACATCAAACATTATTTGTTTCACAGAATTCGATTGTTCATAGTCATTCATTATTATTCTTTTGTAATCATTACAGTATAGTTAATGAAATACATTTGAATTATTATTGATTTCGTATTTATTGTGTTTCTGTGGTTGTGTTCATCATTAATCATTAAAAACAATTAAACGTCAATTAGTGATAATTCCGCGATCATTAAATTGATTTATTTTAATACTGATAATTCCTGAATCGCGATCCTTGGATTCACAGGTGGTGTCAGAGCATTGGTGCTCATTGATTTAGATCAATTGATCTATCAGTATTAAAATTGTTTAATTGATTTTTAAACAATTAAATCAACGACTTGTTGTGTAGCAAGCAGTGTCTCATTGCTTGTTTGATTTAGATCTATATTCAAATCATTGAATACTAGATCTGGGTCTTTGATAGATTTATCAATTTTAGCATTTAAGTTTTGATTAATTCGTTTGCATTAAACATGAGTACTTTTGGTGGAGGATCGTATCAACCACCAAAGTTGGAAACTAAAGCTGATTTTAAATCCTGGAAGATCAAGTTCAGGAATCACGTGAACTACACAGATTCTGACTTGTGGGAGTCCATCACTCAAGGTCCTTATATTCCACCCCTCTTGGGCGGATTATAATGACAAAAATCAGCCAATCAGCACTAAAGACCTGCCACCTGATGATGTCAAGAAGGTCAAAGTCGATATTAAAGCATATAGCTTGCTTAGTATGGCTTTACCAGAAGAAATCTTGATCAGGTGTGAAAACTACAAGACAGCAAATTCCCTGTGGAAGATACTCCACACTCTCTGTGAAGGGAGTGATGAGATCCGAAGCATAAGGAAGACACCCTTAGATCACAGTATGAAACTTTTCATCATATTGAGGGTGAATCAATTCCACAGCAACTCCATAGATTTATGCAACTTGTTACTAAGATGAACATCTTGGATTGAAATATACCACTGAGGAATTAAACAAGAAGATGCTCCACACTTTGCCTGAAAGTTGGAAGCAAACTGTCTCCATGTTCAAGAATACAATAGATCTCAAGACAACTGGTCTGGATACATTGGTTGCTAAGGTAGAAGCACTTGAACTGGATGAACAATCAAGAAACAAGAGTGTGAGAACCATGTCTCACCATATCACTTCAAGGAAACCAAAATGCTGGAAGTGCATTTATCTCAAACAATGAAAGTGATAACTCTTGTACTTTGAGTGATGATGAAGAGGAAGTAAGTTTCTATGCATCCAAACCCACTAAGAAATCATCTCAAAGTAAAAATCAAAAGGAAAAGGGGAGATCTGAAGAGAAAAGGGAAACATCAGCAACTGCAAACTCTTCTCAAAATAACAAACAGTCAGAACCAATAATTGTCATATTGGATTCTGAAGAACAAAAAGCAGCCTTTGCAGCCTTTAGTTCTAGCTTTCAAGCATATCTTGGAAGTTCACTCACATCAGCAAACATCTGTCAGCAAGATTTGGAGGAACTCCCTCCTGATGTAGTAGAAGAGATGGATCTACAATGGCAGATGGCAATGATTGCTTACAGAGCTAAGCAATATCTGCGGAGAAATAAAATCTAGCAGCAGCAAGCAAAACATCAAAGATTGGTGTTGATAAATCAAAAGTCAGATGCTTCAAGTGCAATCTCTATGGTCACTTCTCTAGAGAATGCAACCAACAATCATCTCCGCAGTATCAGCATCAGCAGCAACAAAATCAGCAGCAACCATCAGTATCAGCAATCAACCTCTCAAAGATCTCTGCATCGACAACCTCAACTAACATCCCCACCAGCCACAAATACATCAGCAGGGCCAAGCAATTCTAAGGAGACTGGGCTGATCATCCTTCAAGATGGAACATGTGATTGGAGTTTGTATGAGAAGGAAGTGATAGAGGAGAATCAAGCGTTGATGGCACATATGGAAAACAAAGTTCCTCCTACGGCCAGAGAGGTAAAAGACAGGTTATGTTCATCATCCTGTGTTGAGGAAGTTGAAAGATATAGAGTCCATGCTCAACAATTGGCTGATAAAGTAAAGGAAACTATGATTTTAAATGAATCACACTTAAGAGAACAAAGATTATATCAAATAAAAATAAGTTCTTTACAAAAGGATCTAGAAAATATGTTTCTGAAAATTACAGCCTAAAAGCCCAAGTTGAGCATCTGACCACTTCCTTAACAAAATCCATGGCTGATCATGCATCAACTAAAGTGAAACTTCAGAAGTTTCAATTATCATCTCAACAATATGAGAAGTTGTTAAACTCCCATATTGAATCAAAGAACAGGTCCGGGTTGGGTTATAATGCTGTTGCACCACCTATTAATGATAACTACACACCTTTACCTGACACAATGACTAACAATTTGTCAAAACATTTTGTGCAAAGCACCAAAATTAACATACACAACAGTCATAAAGCTGAGATAAGTGAAACTGAATCTACGGAATCTGAATCACTTAAACATAATGAATCAGATTTTGATAAGTATGATGACTTGGATGATTCTGATGAACATGATACTGATCAACTGAACATTGGTAAGAATGTTCAAGTTGAAACTGGTCTTCCACGGGTACTTGAAGAAGCAAAGCTGCAATATCCTCCAAAGCAACGGAACATGCTGAAGACTATCTGCAAGAGGATTGCTGAATTAAATGAAGGACTTCAAGAACTGCACCTTCACAAAGTTGATAGCTGCGGATCAAGTTCTGAGATACCTTTGTCTTCAGAGAAAGGTAAGAAACAACAAACTTCAACAAAGCAAAAGAAAAATTCAAGTGTTGAAGATCAGAGGAAAACAAATCTGAAGAATCCGTAGAACATCTGCGGAAAGCAAAAACTGTCAAGTCCGTAGATCATCTGCGGAAGACAAAAATCACTGAATCCGCAGAAAAGCAAAGGAAGAGAGAAGCTGATCCTGGGGACGAGGTAAAAAGAGAGCCCCACACACATGCAAAGAAAAGGGAAAATATGAAGCAACAAATGGCAGCCAAAGGCAAACAAGCAACAGCTGATGATGCTCCAAACAAAAACAAGAAGAAATCAACTGATGCTTCAGCAAATGAGAAAAAGAACAATAAAAAGAAGGCTGAATCTGAAGAAAATTCAGAAAAATATTGCAAATGGTGTGATATGAAGAATCACAATACTGATGAATGCTATTTCAGCAGCTATTGTTCCATTTGCAATATGAACAATCACATGACTGATGATTGTTTCTTTAACAAACACTGTGCCATATGTGACAAAAATAACCATTCCACTCAGGAATGTTATTTTAATAAGAAGAACAAGAAAAAGAGCAAAAGAAGTCACAAGATACATCATCTGAATCAGATTCTCAAGCCTCAGAAAGTGACAAAGAGACAAAGATTCAGAAAGAACAACAAAAGTCAAAGAAAATACCCTCTGCTGCGGACAAGACTTTGAAGAAGAAAGCACCAATACAGTCTAAGACACCTCACAAAAAGGTGGATTTGACAGATAAACAAAGTGAAGCAGCTGATGGTTTCTTTGATAACTTTGCTAAAGGAACTCCTGTCAGGATCCTCTCCAAAGTTAAAATACCAACCAAAACAAGTCACTTTAAAGAAAGAATCAGAGAAGCATGAAGGCATCCAGAAACCTGAATCATCTTCAACAGAATCATCCTCACAACCATCAAAACAAAAAGAAACAACTAATAATGAAACTTCAAGATTAATTCATGAAGGAGTAACTATTGTTGACACATCTGGCAAATCCAAGACAATTAAGCCTTGGATGTCAATTCTAACTAATTTCTTTTGTGTGCAGGAACAATCATGGAGAGCTGACAACAAGTGGTATGTTGACAGTGGTTGTTCCAGACATATGACAGGCAACTGTGCACTTCTCCATGACTGCAAACATAAACATGCCTCTTATGTGGCATTTGGTGGGGATAAGAAGGGAGGTAAAATTTTTGGTGAAGGAATGGTAACTAATGGTGTGTTAACATTTGAAAAGTAAATTACTGTGAAAATTTGCAGTATAATTTACTTAGTGTTTCCCAAATTTGTGATCAAAATTACTCAACACTATTTGACAACACTAACTGTTACATTCTTAAGCCAGGTTTTACAGTTCCAGCAGACTGGATCCTTCTCAAAGCATCAAGAAAAGGCAACACATATATCTTGGATATGAACAACACAACAGTCACTAATCATGAGACATGCCTGCTGTCTAAATCTTCAGAAGATGAATCTCAATTGTGGCTGAGATTCGGAACAAGCGTCTTCGAATCACTGAAAACATCTTACGAAGATGCTTGGAACTGGGTGATAGAGAGAGAGGTCACCCCGATGTATTCGAGAATGAATACATTGAGAAAATTTTCAATCTGATGGGGTATAATGGTGACTACGAAAAAGGGGAAATCAAGAAGGGTAGGCTGTGCAAACCGTACAGATTTTTGTGTCATACCTACCTGAAATGCTTGTCAAACAGGAAGTCGGGACTGGACAGATTCTCCAGGCACATATCATCTGGGATTATTGGGATATTTGAGGGGAGAATTTACAACTACGTAAAATACATCTTCAATTGTCTGAGTGAACAAGTCAAAATGCAGAAGAATGACAAGATGTATATGTTCCCGAGATTCCTGCAACTGGTGATCAACTCAGAACTACCTGGGGTGGACAGAGTTGGGAATGTGTTTGTGCAAGCACACTTGAGCAAATCTGTGCTAAACAAGCTTAGTGGAAAGTACCAGGTACAAGATATGCCAATGTTTGCACATGTATTAGATCCAGAAGCAGACCTGCCACAAGAGTTGGCTTGGGAAGAAGAAGCAGAATCATCTGCTGATTCTGCACAAGCATCTCACTCACCACACCAATCAACATCACAATCATCAACCCAAACTCCACCACTCCAATATCAAACACCTAGCCAAACACCCCCTCAACAAGCACAATCACCAACAAGACTGAACACCCAACCAATCTCACCAATTCATCAACATCAATCACCTCTGCTAATCTCATCATCATCCACTAAAAGCACTGAGCCAACATCCCCAGCCAAACAACAATCATCATCAGCTTCTCAGTCATCATCACATCACACTCAACCTTTCTCTCCACTTCAAGCTCAATCCCCTGTACTACCACCACCAGAATCTCCAAAACATGCATCCCCGGAAAGTGCTGGAACCGAGCCTTTGAGATAACTGAGTCTGTACACTCTGTACACTCAGGAGATACAGAGATATTATCTCAAGCCAGCACTGTTCCTATCTCACCAACACACACAGAAGAACATGCTTCATCAGCACATACTGAGCCAATATCTTCATTGAAAGATGAACAAATTGCTGATGAGCATGAGGAAGTACAAGGATCTGCTGAGGATGTCATTGCATACCATGAAGATGATTTAAGTGACAATGACATTCCTGTCAGCAAAAGCTATCTGGTTGCTGAGTACAACAAGTTAGTACTCAAATCAAATAAGAGAAAAGAAAGAATACAAGAGCTGAAAGGTATAATCAAAGAAAAAGATGAAGAGCTGATGGAGAAAGATGCTAGACTGAAAAGGCTGAGAGAAGATGCTCTAAGCAACAGTGAAGTCATTGATGCATTGTTGAATAGAGAACAAGAGTTGGAGGCTTCTTTGAAGACTGAACAAAATGAGAAATCTGAACTGCTAAAAAAGAAAGATGCAGAAATAGCAGAGCTGAAAAAGAAAATATCTGATCTGCAAACAAAAGATGCCCCAAGTATTGATAAACCAAAACAGACGGGTAAAGCTGCTAAGCAAATGATTCCATACACCCGGAAAAGAAAATACATGGGAGCAACTAAAAAGAAACATGAAGCTGAAAGCTCTCCAAAGAAAGCAAAACTTCCATCCCCTGCACCTACACCTTCAGTAGATGTGTCTACTATGAAGGTACAAACCACTGATGATGATGACAGTGAGAAAGAGTGGGAGGAACTGACAAGAATTGAGTCCCCCACTGGAGAAAAGGGTGGAAAGGCCGATGACCTTCTAACAACAGCTGACATAATGGAAGAGAGGCCTGATTCGAGCATGTTTATGACCCTCATCAACCATGGTTTTCCATATGACATGGTTGAGAGGATGAACACTTCTGAAATGAAGAATACTCTGAAAGAGTTTGAGTTTGCAAGGTTCATAATCCCAAACTGTGATTATGAAGCCTTTACAACTTTTCAATCATTGGAGAAGATAAGGAAGGATTTGGGCCACTGTGACACAGCAAAACTCACCAAGTACAATATGACTTGCTGGTTACAGGGTCACAACTACAAACCGCATGAGCTCAAAGGCAGAACCACTGGAGAACTGCGGAGGATGATGGAGCATGTGATGAAAGTGGAACTGGAAACTGGAGTTAAGTTCAGAACCACTGCTCCACATCCAAAAGAACAAAGCAAACTTGCTGCTGATCCAGTAACTGTTGAACCAAAAGATCAGCACAAGGAAAAAGAAAAACTAATCAGAGAGCCAAGGGCTGTAATCCCCGGAAAGGTATGGCCTCTGGGAACAACAGTTCGAGAGATTACTGAGAAGAAATCATCTCTCATTGAACTGTACGATCACATCACAACTCCCAGTTCTGTGGAAGAACACAGGATTACGGCCTGGAAATATGATCCAGACTGGGATTGTGCAGTAATAAAGAGGACATCTGAAAGAATTCAATACTTCCATGATGTGGAAGCTCTGTTGAGTCTTCCGGAGCAAGACATCAGGGATTTACAAAGCATCCCAATAACCAACTATCCAATCCATCTTAGGG
This sequence comes from Flaveria linearis, assembly GCA_024085815.1. Lineage (NCBI taxonomy): Eukaryota > Viridiplantae > Streptophyta > Magnoliopsida > Asterales > Asteraceae > Flaveria > Flaveria linearis. Next base: position 63,242,920 of record CM044009.1, read on the forward strand.
GGAGAGACTTCTCTGTAGCTGTAAATGGTATGAAGACCAGATTTTCTGATGATGTGCTCATACAAGCAAAGAAAGATGATAAGGAGCACAAAAGATTCAAACAAAGCAAGAAAAGAAGAACAGCTGAAGTCTCATCTCTTGTAGATGATGATATGATAAAGAGAGTTGGTTGTGACAAAAGCTCAGATACCATCAAAAGCATCAAAGGAAATCAATTCACTTATCCATCACAAAGTGGGGATATGTTGAAAGAAATAAAGAGATGGTATTGCTGAGAAATGCTGATGGGAAGAAGGCTGATAAGATCAGGATTTTTGATCCAGTAGAGATAAAGATGCTACACCCAAGCTACACTTCATATCTTCATGATAAATTCTTCCCAAAACTAACAGATGAAAAAGCCCAGAATGATCTCTGCTTGTATATGCATATGATTCAAGTGATAGATAAACTGCATGCAAAGGCACACAAGAGAAGGAAGCATGAGGCTGGGCTACTAAAAGGAACAATGATAGCTGAAGTGTCTGAGCTCAGAATATCTGAAGAAGATGAATTAGAAATAGTGCATAATGATAGTGTAGTGGAAACACTCACTACAGAAGAAGATGTTTTGGGACTCAGTTATGACACACTGAAGAAGATCAGCAGGATGCAGATAAAGTACAAATATGATGATCAGAAAACTGCTGTATCTTACTTCTACAATAAAATGATAGCAAGAGTTAAGGAGCTTGCAGTGTTAAAAGACTGATTACAAGGAGCTAAGCCTAAGGGGGGGTATTGTTAGGTCTAGATTGTATAGGGCTAGATCAATTTTGTATAGGCTTAGTACTTGAAAATCAAGTCTTGTAATTAATACTTGTAACAGTAAAAATATATATATATATATGTGCTTTGAATCTATAGGATAACCCCACATATATGTGTGTTGATTTGTGACTTGACAGGGAAAAACAATATACTTGGATGGATTCATGGAATTGACAAGTGTATGAAACATCTACGGATGAACAATTTTATTAATCTGTAGATATGTTTCTTACAAGACCAAATGACCAAGTACATGTTCCTGCGGATGATCAAGTACCATGAAGTGAAGACTCCTACGGAAGAAGAATTTCCTACGGAAGAACAACTTTGCTACGGAAGACTAAATCATCTACGGAAGAACAAATGTTCTGCGGACGAGAAAATTGCTGCGGAAGAACATTATACTTGTGCGATTGCAAATACCAAGAAGTCAAACAAGTCAACTCAATCAATAACAAATCCCGAGAGATCCTGTGTTTCCTTAACCGACTCAAATCATCTATAAATATGAGTCCTAGGTTTCACATCTCGAGGAGAACACAATCAATCATTATTACGGCTGTCAAGAGTTCATTGTGCAACCCTAGCTGCCGTCATATCAACATCAAACATTATTTGTTTCACAGAATTCGATTGTTCATAGTCATTCATTATTATTCTTTTATAATATTACAGTATAGTTAATGAAATACATTTGAATTATTATTGATTTCGTATTTATTGTGTTTCTGTGGTTGTGTTCATCATTAATCATTAAAACAATTAAACGTCAATTAGTGATAATTCCGCGATCATTAAATTGATTTATTTTAATACTGATAATTCCTGAATCGCGATCCTTGGATTCACAAAACCCCGTTCGTGAAAATTGAGGGTGTGACACAACACCACTCCTCGCCACCACAACCGCCAAACCAAACCACCAATCATTGTTTTTATAGTCAACGTTGTCGTACCTTCATCTGGCAACTTTCATTTTCCAGTGAACAAAAAAACCTTCCTCCTAAAATTCGATGACCTTCAACACCTTGACATTGTGTGCAAATGAATCCCAACCACTTTCTCTAACTTGTAGCCACCTCCTAATGATCTCAACAACTTAAAACTCTTATATTACGATAACCTGCAACTCCAATATCTTTAGGTCTCCAAACTTGTTCACTAAATAAGATGGATTTCATGGTGATGGTGTGTTGAGTGGTGGCGGTTGGCAATGGTGACAGGGTCTGGTCGACGAGGATGGTGGCAATGTCTGGCGGTAAGGAAGATGGCAATACCTGGGAGTATGGTGTTTCCATGTATAGTCATTGATGAAGTTGACCGAAGTAAACATACTCGTCGAAGAAGATGATCGGAGTGGTGTAAGGAAGGGTTAGGGGTGTTTTGGTACTTCAACTATATTAAAGGAGGGGTTTTAGGTAGTTTTATACTTTTTTGGGCTTTCTATTTTTTATTTCAGGGGGTAAAATCATTATTTTGTAATTTTTACAAAAAAATAAGGGACGTTTGACCTTAAAACTAAACCTATAATTTTTCACTCCCAAACCCAAAGGGGAAATTTGAACAGAGCTCAGACACGATCTGTGTAATGTGCTCAAAATAAAACTAAATCATGATGGAGAATTACCAAGATTATTACCACGTTTACTAAAAATTAGGTCATTTGTCGTCCAACCTCATACTTTGACTTTTATTCCATCTCCTTCCTTATCCGTCGTGCCATTTACTCGATACATTGGTCGATTTGCTCTTTTGTTCCATATACATAGATACACATACTTAGACACACATACACATAAATAATAAGCATACACATCACGTAATAAAACAAAACCTAGCATAGCATAGCATTGCATAGCATTTCATAACATACACATCGACATGGGGCGTATATATTAAGGGGCAAGGGTAGACCGGCTGCCCTTGAACTCTCATTTTAAAGTGCAATTCATTTTTTGTAAGCGTTGTATGTATCGTGATATCCTTATGTTGATTTTATATGGATTGTGAAGTCAACTATAGTTAGTCAATGTGATGTTATCAATAAAGCTTCGGAAGTAATACACTTAAGCTTCGGAAGCAGTGCAATAAGCTTCGGAAGCAGCTTCATATTACTTTGGTTAGTTTAGGGGTGCTTTATGTCAATAATCAAAGTATGAGGTGTTTAGTGATAGTGTAGAAGGTTGTTATAGTTTGTTAATTGTTGTTAACGGCTATAGTGTGTTTAAAAGGATCTTCTTCCTTGTAGTATTGTAATCTCTTTCAATCTTTCGATCATCAATTTCACAGAAGTTTCTGTCATTTGAATTTGTTCATTTTTCAATTCTTGTGTTCAATTTGTAACAAGTGGTATCAGAGCCTGATTCGGCTCAAGTTTGAAGAATTGATTCGATTCGCGTTGGCTAATCGAGGAGACGATGGTATCCACCAAGTTCGAAATTGAGAAATTCGATGGCAAAAATGATTTCAGTTTGTGGAGAGTGAAGATGAAGGCCCTTCTTGTTCACCAAGGATTGGCGGAAGCACTCACCGGAGGTGAAGCCCCTGTTCCGGTCGGAGCGACTGATAAAGAAAGGAGGGAAATCACCGAGAAATGGAAAGAACAGGGCGTCAAGGCCCACAGCGCCATCATCCTCAGCCTGGGTGATCGGGTGCTTCGTGAAGTCACGAAGGAGACCACGGCAGCGGGGATCTGGACCAAACTCGAGTCATTGTATATGACAAAGAGTTTGGCGAATAGGTAGTATTTGAAGAAGAGACTATACACCTCTTACATGAACTCAGGGAAATCAGTTGAAGACCATACTGATGACTTCAACAAGCTGATACTGGATCTTGAAAACATTGGAATCAAGTTGAGCGAAGAAGATCAAGCTCTCATATTCTTGACTTCTTTGCCCACAAATTACGAACACTTTGTGGACACACTGCTGTATGGTAGGAATACCCTAACCATGGAAGAAGTACTAGCAGCATTAAACTCAAGAGAGTTGAAGAAAAGGTCAGATTCACAAGATGAAGGTGGAGAGGGTCTCTTTGTAAGAGGCAGGCCTGAGACAAGAGACTCAAGGAATTCTAAAATCAGACATCCAACAAGGTCCAAATCAAGATCCAAGAGGAAGTGCTTTGTGTGTCAATCCGAGAAGCACTTAAAGAAAGATTGCCCTGAGTGGAAAGGTAAGAAGGCTGAGAAAGGGGGGTTTAAAGCTTCAAACAACTGCACACAGTCAGATGGGAATTCTGATGGATATGATAGTGCCGATGTACTGATGACGATTGGCACTGATAGCAACAACAAAGGATGGGTGTTAGACTCTGGCTGCTCATTCCACATGACCCCATTGAAAAAGGTATTTTCTAAATTGACACTAAACAAGTCCGGGACAGTGAAGTTGGGGGATGATAGAGTTTGTGAAATCCATGGGATTGGATCAGTGTTGTTCAAGTTACACAATGGCACTGAGATGACCCTAACTGATGTTAGATATGTTCCGGGGTTAAAGAGAAGTTTGATGTCAATGGGCACTTTTGAAAGGGCTGGACATCAAGTGTGCCTCAAGAATGGGAAAGCTAAGGTGATCAATGGATCATTGGTTGTGCTATCAGGGACCAGGAGGGAGAACAACATATACACCCTTGATGGGGATGTATGTATAGAAGAGGTGTCTATGGTGACGACCACAGGAAGTGAAGCTGCTATCTTATGGCATGAAAGGCTTGGGCACATAAGTCAACAAGGATTGGTTGAACTAAAGAACCAAGGGGTGTTGCCAGGGTTATCTGATTGCACCATTGAGTTCTGCGAGTATTGTATTTTGGGTAAAGCTCACAGGGTCAAGTTCAATAAAGGGAATCATAGTAAAAAAGGGGTGTTGGATTATGTACATTCTGATCTTTGGGGGCCAGCAAAGCATGTGTCATTGGGTGGAGCGTATTACTTTCTGTCAATCATTGATGATTATTCCCGGAGGGTGTGGGTGTATCCATTAAAGAAGAAGTATGAAGCCTTTAACAAGTTTAAAGACTGGAAAGCCTTGGTTGAAAGACAAGTTGAGAGAAGGATAAAGAAATTGAGGACTGATAATGGGCTTGAGTCTTGTAGTGAAGAGTTCTCAAAGTTTTGTAGAGAACAAGGGATTGCAAGGCATCTGACAGTACCAGGTACACCACAGCAAAATGGGTTGGTGGAAAGGATGAATAGAACTTTGTTAGATAGGGTGAGATGTATGCTAACAAGTTCTGGATTGCCTAAGTCCTTCTGGGCGGAGGCTGTGTCAACAGCAGCTTATTTGATTAATAGATCTCCAAGTGCTGCTATCCAGAAGAAGACTCCAATGGAGGTGTGGTCAGGTCAGAAGGTGAAGTATGACAACCTAAAGGTGTTTGGGTCTTTGGCATATACACATATCAATCAGGGGAAGTTGGAGCCTAAAGCTCAAAAATGTGTGTTTCTGGGTTTCTCAGAAGGTGTAAAGGGCTACAGGCTATGAGACTTGAGAATTCCAAAGTTTTGGTGAGTAGAGATGTAGTTTTCAATGAAAAGGTACTATACAAGAATATAGTAGGTGGATCTAGCCAAGTAGAGGTCCCTGAATCTCTAACCAAGGGTGTTCAGATAGAGGTGGAGCATCCAACACCAGAACACACAGACACTCAAAGTGACAGAGATGATGATAGTATTCATACTCATGAAGTTCCTTACAGTATTGGTAGGGGAAGACCAAGAAGAAATGTTCAACCGCCTTTGAGGTTTAGAGAAGGGGATGACATATCTGCTATGGCATACATGGCAGCTGAGTTTGAAGCTGTGCATGAGCCTATGACGTTTGATGAAGCAGTCATTTCAAGTGAGAGGAGTGAATGGATTGCTGCTATGAAGGATGAAATGAAATCTTTGTTTGAGAATGAGACATGGGAGCTTGTTGATAGACCTGCTGATCAAAAGCTAGTGGCATGTAAATGGTTATACAAGTTAAAGGATGGGGCTACTCCTGGGGACAAGCCTAGATTCAAAGCTAGGCTGGTGGCAAAGGGATTCACCCAAAGAGCTGGGGGGGATTACACTGAGATCTTTTCTCCAGTGGTCAAACACTCTTCAATAAGAGTGATCTTGTCATTAGTAGCTCATCAGGATTTAGAATTGGAACAGCTGGATGTTAAAACAGCTTTTCTACATGGATACTTAGATGAGAAGATTTACATGGCACAGCCTAAAGGGTTTGAAGAAAAGGCAGTGAACATAAAGTGTGTCTCTTGAAAAAGTCCTTGTATGGTCTCAAACAGTCACCAAGGCAATGGTATAGAAGGTTTGATGAGTATGTTGCCGGTCATGGATTTAGAAGAAGCTTATATGACAGTTGTGTTTATGTGAAAGAAGCAGCTGGTCACATTAATGTTTTCTTGTTACTCTATGTGGATGACATGCTTATAGCTTGCAAAGACAAATCTCAAATTGAAGTTACTAAGAAGTTGCTGATGGATGAGTTTGATATGAAGCAACTTGGTGAGGCCAGGAAGATTATTGGGATGGAAATTGTTATAGACAGAAGTTGCTAGCAGTTGAAAGTGTCTCAGGGTGCTTATCTAATGAAGGTGTTGAGAAATTTTTGTATGCACAATAGCAAACCTGTTAGTACTCCACTGGCTCATCATTTTAATCTCTCTAATAATGATAGTCCTCAAACAGAAGAAGAATGTGCTTATATGAGAAATGTTCCATATGCAAATGCAGTTGGCAGCCTGATGTATCTTATGGTGTGTAGCAGGCCTGATATTGGTTATGGAGTTAGTGTTGTGAGTAGGTTTCTTGCTAATCCTGGTAAGAAACATTGGTTGGTTGTTAAGTGGCTGTTGAGGTATCTTAATGGTACTAGAGAGTTTGGTTTAGTATATGGTGTCAATGCTAATGCAGCACAGGAGTTGAGTAATACAGCACAGAATTTGATTGGGTTTGTAGACTCGGATTATGCTAAGGATTTGGATCGTGGCAGGTCAATTACTGGATATGCTTTTAAGTTCTTAGATAATCTGGTCAGTTGGAAGGCTAGATTGCAATCAGTAGTTGCATTGTCAACAACTGAGTCAGAGTATATTGCTCTGACTGAGGCAGTCAAAGAAGCTTTATGGCTGAAAAGGTTTGTAATTGATTTGGGAGTTCAATCAAGTGCAGTTGTGTACTGTGATAACCAAGGTGCAGTGTTGTTATCTCGGAATAGTCTATTTCATGAGAGGACTAAGCATATTAGAGTCAAATATCATTTCATAAGGGATGTTGTCAGCTCTAAGGATGTGGATGTTGAGAAGGTTGATACTGAATATAATCCAGCTGATGTTTTTACCAAACCGTTGCCTGGATCAAAGTTCAGTTTCTGTCTTGATGCTTTGGGAATTGGCTAATGGAATGCTAGAGTTGACTTCAAGGTGGAGATTGTTGATTCTTATATGGATTGTGAAGTCAACTATAGTTAGTCAATGTGATGTTATCAATAAAGCTTCGGAAGTAATACACTTAAGCTTCGGAAGCAGTGCAATAAGCTTCGGAAGCAGCTTCATATTACTTTGGTTAGTTTAGGGGTGCTTTATGTCAATAATCAAAGTATGAGGTATTTAGTGATAGTGTAGAAGGTTGTTATAGTTTGTTAATTGTTGTTAACGGCTATAGTGTGTTTAAAAGGATCTTCTTCTTGTAGTATTGTAATCTCTTTCAATCTTTCGATCATCAATTTCACTGAAGTTTCTGTCATTCGAATTTGTTCATTTTTCAATTCTTTGTGTTCAATTTATAACACCTTAAGTAAAAATTTGAACACCTCTCAAATATGTAAAACCCAAATTAGTATAAAAATAATAACCCAAATAAAAGTAATATTAACATCCCATTCAGTTAAAAGCCAAATTAATTAACAGCCCAATTACCCATTAACTATACTATCTATCTATATACAAACAGACTTTTAGCTACATAATTTTTTTATCTTTTAAGTTAGTTCATTAAAGTTTGTATTTTTATAATTTGACCACCTATATTAGATAGGTATAGTAGTAGTAGTAGTGTATATACACTATACTATAACAATTTATAAATTTGGGAACCGGTTTAAAGTTTGAAAAGGACCAATCATGTAACCCATTGAATTCTTTTTGACGTTTTTAGTTTTACAATATATTTTATTTTTAGATTTAGTTTTGTCATACTTTGTTTTTCTATTAAAAGTTTTAGAATTTAATGTTATTTGAAAATCCAAATACATTGAAGTAACATTTTTATTTTATCTGCGTGTTTGTATAAGTTTTATTTTGAACCGATCGACAAGGGTCAATATGTTAATTTTTTAATTTTTTTCTCAAGATTTTAATGTTTTCTTAATTTTAAAATATACCTTTGCGACTTGCATATTTTTATCAAAGTTTAATATAAGTTTTATTTTAAATCACGCCGTCTCAAATATCTTTCATGTTTTAAATGCAATGGGGCCTACTAAAGAGACGCCCTTTAGGATATTCAGACGCCCTCCTTACGGGCCGTAAGGCTCTTCACGGGCCGTATGGTCTGTCGGTAGTCAAATCAGTCATTCGAAGACGTAATTCAAGTACTTAACGACCCGTGAAGATGTTCACGGTCGTATATATTCACGGCCCGTGAAGCTCTTCACGGCCCGTTTGGCATTCCACTTACGGGTTCGTTAACTTCTTTACGGGTCCTAGTTTCACCTTTAATAATTTGACGAGATATATTATTCCTCGTTTTCGTGTAATTTTGTATTTATTACGTTATTTGATATGACGTAATATTCCTCGATAGTCGTGTAATTTTGTATTTATTACATTATTTGATATGACGTAATATTCCTCGATATTCGTGTTAATTATGTGACGAGATGCAATATTCCATTTCAACTACTATATAAACGTTAGTTTATAAATTCATTTCATAATTCAAATTTCTACGATATAAATTCATTTCATTTCAACTACTACATAAACGCAATATTCCATTTCAAGTACTATATTAACGTTAATATTTAACGTTACGATGTCTTTCTGGGATAGCAACTATTATTCGGTTCGGAATCTAACTATTACCCTCAGGAGGGTTACGGTTATTATGATGAGGCTGCTTCAAACTATCTAGGACAGTTCGCGTCCAATTACGGCGGGAATGACGGCGGCGATGACGGGGGTGATAACGGTGGCGATAGCAGCGGGGATAATGACGGTTCTGGTTCCGGTAAAAGAGGTTTATACGACAAGAATCAGGTTATAAGATATATCATATTTAATTTTACTTTCATTTTACTTTCATTTAGTAATAACTAACTAAAAATATTAAATTGATTAGGTTTTCTCATCTCGTGAAGAATTAGTTGATTGGACAACTAACGTGGGGCGAGAAAATGGGTTCGTTATTGTCACTAAACGTTCAAAAAGAAATTCGAATGGTTTGGTGGTTAAAATTTGGTTGAAATGTGATCAGGGTGGTGTATATAAGGGAGCATCCACTCTAAGAAAAAGTGACACGAAAAAAACAAACTGTCAATTTGAATTGCAGGATAAGTACCAGATGCAGAGAGATGGGTGGATTATAGTTGTTGTGGATGATACTCATAACCATGAACCTGCTGAACATCTGGAAGGACATGCATACGCAATGAGGCTCACCGAAAATGAGCTTTCTACTGTAAAGAATCTGACCGAGCAAAATATTGACCCTCGAACATTCTAGGCACGTTGAGGGAACAAAATCCCAATAACGTGTCTGTGTTACGAACCATATATAATGCTCGGGCAAAAATAAAAAAGTCCACCAGAATTGGTGAAACCCCAATGCAGGTTTTTTTTCTATACTACAACAACATCAATATATTTACACCCCTCACATAGATGAACCGACAAATACCGTCGACGGGGTTTTTTTATACATCCCACATCTCACACATTATGGCGTGCGTACCCACACGTGCTGATGATTGACACAACATACAAAACTAACTTGTATAAAATGCCATTTGTTCAAATGGTTGGTGTGACATCCACCCTTAAATCTTTTTCTGTTGCTCACGCATTCATTGATTATGAGCGTGAAGCCAACTTCAGATGGGTGTTAGAGCAACTAAAAGAAATGCTGGAAGATAAGTGTATGGAGCCCCGTGTTATACTAACCGACCGAGACCTCGCTCTGATGAATGCGTCAGAAGAAGTTTTTCCGAGTGCTGTTCGATTACTTTGCAGATGGCATATTTCGGAAAATATTGCTAAACATTGTAAGGCGAGTTTTTCAAATGAAGAGTGGGGTGCTTTTCAGCATGTGTGGTCGGTACTTATTAACTCTGAAACGGAGGACATATACGCTTATAATTACGACCGGTTTTATCGCAGATTGGTGTCCAAACATTCAAGTAAGTTTTCTAGTGTTATTCTTAAAAATATATGTATATTTCCATAAAATAAGTACATTTTTATTAAATAGGAGTGCTGATGTACCTAAAAAATAACTGGTTGGACCCCTACAAAGAGAGATTTGTGTCGGCGTGGATAAATAGAAGTTATAACTTCGGTCAGCACACAACGAACCGAGTTGAGAGCCAACATTCGTTGTTGAAAAGTTACTGAAAGCAACCAATAGCACCCTGGATAGATTTATTCCTTTCATTAATAATATCTTAGCTACCCAGGAAATTGCTATAAAAGAAAGTTTTACCAAAAGCAAAATCATGCTTATGGTGCAGCATAATCATGAAGTGCTTAAATTGCTGCGAGGTAACGTTTCTATTGTGGCTTTGGATATGTTAATCGGTGAGATTAACAGGATAATCATCTAATTATATCCAAAGAATCATGTGGCTGCTATCTTTTACAGCTGTGGTCTTCGTGTGCTTGTAAATTAAACAATTACTTTCAAACAGGTTAATGTTCTTTTACGTTTTTTTATTTTTTCATGAAAACTTTATTATATTTTATTTAATATATTATTTTATAGGTCATGTATCCCGCTCGATGCCATTGATGTTTTTTGGAGGAAGCTAGATTTTTCACCCGCGTATATTGTACGGGAGGTTCAAGTAGATGTATATAAGATATAAAGAGATGGAGATGGTGACAAAACATTACTTGTCAACCCGAAAATGTGAAAAGATCTTTGATTAATATTTCAAATCTTTCATTAATCCTTCAAAAACGGATAAAAAACATCCTAAAGTCAAACACATACACGGGGTCGTCCAAAAAAAGATAAGCAAAAAGAAACAATATTAGACCCCCCAGACATAGTTCATATGTTCAACCGAGAGAAAATTTGAAGGTCCGCCAACATATTCAAGTTCGGTGGTGAAGTCAAAACAAGGGCCTTTGCAGCGCAGTCAATCCATGTCTTCGAATCAAGAGCCAAAGATGGATTATCTACACAGAGTTCTAAGTTTTCATATATCCCGGGCGACGAAGATAAAAACAATTTTTTCCAGTTTAACCGCTTGATTCCATCATTCTTTTTCCCGTATATTTCAGGTGCAGATGATGTTTTAGCGGACGGCAATTGTGGTTTTCGTGCTATAGCACTCGCACTGGGATATGGTGAAAATCACTGGCGTTTTATACGTACGGAACTTATATCTGAGTTGGATGAAAACAGACATAGGTACGCTGCGATGTTTCCTGATATAAACAAAATAAGGGAATCATTAAACTGGAACGGGGTTAGGTGCGGCTCCCACACAAAAATTGGATGACAGTGCCACCTGCTACAATCCTTATTGCTAACAGGTTTCAAGTGGTTATAATTTTATATCTATCGGCAACTCCGCTACTTTTTTCCCGTTCTGGTTATCTCCTCGTGTATCAGTGAACATCATATAATTTCAATTGCTTATGTTCAAGATTGTCATTTATTAGAATTCGATTAGTGGGTGACTATCCAATGCCTGTTCCGAGCAAATATTGGCATTTGTACAAAACAGAAAACGCCAATGATTGGGAGGCTATATACGGAAGTCGAATTCAAAATATCTTGAACTAAGGCCCGTAGACCCGGTTGAACATATAGATTTAGTATAGTTTACACATTTATCAATTCTTTCAATTCTTATTTATTCAATTCTTTATTGTTGTTGAATTGTAAACATGTCATCTATTATTATTCAATTCTTTATTGTTGTTGAATTGTAAACAAATAATCAATTCTTTCGTTTTCCAAAGAAAAAAGCAATAAGAAGATTATCGAATTTTTCTTCAACCTTTGAATTTTGTTATATGAGCTGGGCATTGGTTAGCATAAAAGGTGTGTAGGAATGTTAATGATATGAGATGCATAATATTGTTGAGATTCAAGTATGTTTTTCAGTGCAACTTTTCAGACTGAGATTCAAGTATGTTTATATAATTGCAGAGCCTGGCGTCGGATTTTCTGAAGGATTATATATTCTTTCTGTGGGACGAGTAGGTTCAAGTACTGATTTTATTCTCCAAAAAGGTTGATTTAATATTATTCGTACAAACCACTTCCTCCACAAGCACAACCAATTGTAAACATATAATTAAACATTTAAACGTCATCCAAAATAAAATAATACTATAAACAATAATTTCAATTTTTTACATGAAAGGAAATAAAACAATAAAATCCTACTATCTATGCGTCATGACCACCACCAGCATCCTCCGCATCACTACCACCAGCAACGCCTCTCGTCATCACCCGCAGGTCGTCTGACAAACGGAGGCAACTCCGTGGAGGGGGGAGGTCGATACCCTGGCTAGCAGCAAAAATGCTGTACGCATCCGCCATCCATACTAGCAAGGCGTGGGACTGGCGCGCCAATGTAGTGACTCCGCCATAAACTCCCCCGTCGGCGGAATCTGCCAAATGATGGTCCTGGGAACAGGCGGTGGGACGGGTGCTCTGGCGTGTGCTGGGGCTGCGGCTGCTACTGGCGGCGCGGCTGCTCCTCCTCCTCACCAACGTCTGGCACCGGCTGCCAGATGGTCCGACCACCATCAGTGGACCATCGGAGGTCATCGCCAAATTTGGCGGCAATCCCCATGGCCATGACGGTCTGTCGACCCAAAATCCGAGGCGGCGTGTCCGTTGTCTGCCTCAATTAGGGCGTCTGTAAACAACCCCAAGCGCGAGGCAATGACGGTGAGTACGAGCCGCAAACAATCGGGCTATCCATCTGCAAAACAATCAAACAATAGGCATAATTATGAATCGCATAATAGATAATACTTATTATTAAGAATTAGTATAAATATTTTTTTACCTTGCCCTGAATGACGCCTCAAAAAAAGGCGGCCATGCAGTGAGCTAGATTCACCCGTCTAGGTGAAAGCAAGGCCCTCAGAAAAAATAATTCAAGGAGCGACACCTGCTCCATGCTCTGGTCTCTGCCGGCAATGGTGCCGGCAATGCACCGGTGTAGATACCGTGCAAAGGATCCCTAATGGAGGTCGCCCTAATGGCGCCCTCCCACGGCTGGTCGGAAAGGTCGGCCACCATCCGACCAAAGGAGCGCCTCCGACTGGACCTAATCAGAATAAAAACAAGGATCCTGCGTCTCCTCGTGGGTATAAAACCCAATAGTCACCGCCCACTGGCGAGGGTGAACTCGTACCTACCGCTCCCAGCAAAAATCGAACCGCTATGTGCTCGCGGGGGTCCTGATCCTCAGTGGCGGAGTGAACAACAAAACGTAGACAAAAACTGCAACGTCAGCTCCCGGTAGCCCCTCCTCGATCCCAAATCAAACATCCGCCTCCACGGCGTCTCTCCATCCAGCCCATGATATCCTGGGCACGTGCTATGTCTCCGACCTCCTCTAGCACGTCCCAGTCGAGGTGCGTGTCCCCTTCAGGGGACGTCCAATCAGCTTCCACAGCTTAAGCCGTGGCTGTGTCGCCCTCGGAAAACGAAGATCAGTGTGTGGGTCCAGAAAGTCACCCTGACCCTCGGGCTCAGTCTCCGGACATGTACGTTTGCGGGGCGGCATAATCTGCAAAAAGAAAATTAAATTCACAAGAACAACAAAAAGGGTTACGGCCCCGTGAATGACTCACGGCCCGTAAACTCTGAATTTTCAAAGGGTTACGGCCCGTGAGAAGAAATCACGGCCCGTAACCCTTTGAAAATTCAAATGGTTACGGCCCGTGACACCTGTTCACGGCCCGTAATCCCCATTTTTCAGTTTTTCAGATTTTTGAAATAAAATTTTAATATATTTAAACGATAAATGCACCAAAAATAAAATACGAATTTGCATACGTACCGTAGTAAGGATTGGCGGCGGTATGAAATGATGAAAAACGGAGGTCGTGACAGAGTAAATCGTATGTGTGTTTAGGGGCGTAAATGAACAATGGGCCGTGAGGTCCTATATATTATCCGCCTCACGGTCGTGACGGCCCTCACGGCCCGTTAATTGTTTGACAACGGCCCGTGACAGTCCTCACGGCCCGTGAGACTTTGTAATTTTTAAAAATCAACCGTTGACACTACCGGCCCTTTTTGGGGACAATGAAACGGCCCGTAAAGTCCTTCACGGGCCGTATAATATTTTTTAGTCTATAAATTCAACACTTCACAAATCAATTCACACAAATTTACTCATACCCAAACGATGAGTGCTACAAGTGATCAAAATCCGTGGACGGATGAAGAGGAGGTCACTTTAGTAAGATCTTGTATCGAAAATCAGGGACTATCCCTCCAATTCAATATTTTGGAACCGTGTTTCAACTCGTTTTCATCAAATTCTCGAACGTGAAAATATCGCACCACTCGTGAACTTAGCAACAAGTGGTCTGACTTGAGAAGGGAAGTCACGACATTTCACCAGCTCTACAAAGACGTTTACAAAAATCGAAATACGTTATGGAATGATACGGATATTATGACAAGAACTCAACAAAGATATCGGGAAGAATTTTGGAATTCTTTTAACCATTTTGCGGCTTGGATCTTTTATAAAGATCAAGAAGATTAAAAATTGTGTGTTTATTATTGTGTGATAATAACGGTTTGTCGTTTTTATAAAGTGTACTAATAAACGTTTATGTTTAATAAAATATTTCATTACTGTTCTACATTAACGTCTACAATACAGCTCGTCTGCCATAAATCTTCGGAATCTAAAGCAAGCATCATGTAAGCTAACCTCTTGCCACTCTAAAGAACTATTTTGAACCAACCTACGCAATAACATACAAATTACAACTCCCGAATCTCGACCAATACACCGGCGTTAGGAGGCCAAACGGTTTCACCCGATACCACAGTCTTCGATTTGTTCTTGTCCGGAGTGCTGCCAATATTGTATACGTGACAGAAAATGTAAAAAGTACGATTCGAATTGTACGAAATCGTTTCGGGCATTACGATGAATGCACCATGAATCATCACACGTATTTGGCCGGCATTCGTATGGAGAATATATACGAACTTATAGTGAGTCCATAGAAATCTTAAAAAGATACCAATTTTCTTCGTCATCAGTCATTGGTACGTAAACCTACAAAACAATTAATTCACGGTTATAAATTCATGATTTTATTGTAAAATAAAAACAGTATTACCGTATCAACTTCCCATAACGCGGGATATAGACAGTCACTCCCGTCTCATATTCGTTACCATTAACGGACCCCGAGTATATTAAGTTAAACCACTCAAATGGGAGAATCGTCCAACGATCACTACCCGGCAACTCTGGTTCTAGTATTTCTTCGTATCTCATATTGTGAGTCTATTTGTCCACACGCCCGAACTGCTATAAAATAACAACTTCTTAATTGTTAGAATTTTAAAATAAATAAAATATACAAAAAAAACTTAAATCTACTCTGTACCTAAAGACACGTTTCCGAGTAATTCACGCCAAAATGTAACGGAATATCGGAATGACCCATGTAATACATCTACATGTTTGGGAATCACCGTTACGTATAAAGTGAATAACATTCTGAGACCAGTTCCTCCCGTTCTACCAATTATGGTTATCTATTGGATCAGGAATACTTTCCACAATATCTCGTGAGTTTGAAGAGGACTCATTTTGACGTCTTCTACTACCTCACGAGAAGACATTTTAACTGTTTCGTTTCTCACTAACCGTATATAACAAGTCTATATATAATGGTTATATATAATCTTAAATCGAATCAAGAATAATACGTCGCGTCACATAATTATAAATTTAAAAGTGCACGCAAATCGAGGAAAGTAAATTCTCAGAAGGACAACTACGGCCCGTGACGGGCCTCACGGGCGTTATGGATTTGTTAATGGGCGTGGGTGTGGACATTTACGGGCGTTTGTTCCTACAAGGGCCGTGAGTAGATGTAGTTGTGAAAATTAAATTTCGAACACCTCACGGCCCGTGAGGCCCTTCACGGGCCGTGAGAAAGTCAAAGGGCGTCCTTTAAAATTTTTGCCACAAAACTTTGTTAAGTATATACAAGAAAGTGAGTTTATAGCAACGAAAATAAGACCTTATAGGGACATGTCATCGCTTACGACCATTTTGATCTATAGCAACGACATGTCGTTGCTATAGATTTTGTCTCAAAAAATAGTAGTTTTAAGTTAAAATCCTGTCGGGATAGACGTCGTCGGCATAAAATAAGCAATAGGAACGACATGTCGACCCTATAAGTGTCGTCGTTTCTGAAATAACGAATAAAAAAATAAAAATATATATATTATCTATAGCGACGACATGTTATCCCTATAGATAATATTATTTATATATATCTATAGCGACGACATGTCGTCCTATAGATAATATATATATTTTTTAAAAAAACAGATAACAGTATATAGCGATGACATGTCGTCGCTATAGACTTTATTTTTTTTAATTTTTAGGTACCTGCTTTTTTATAAAAAATTAACAAACAGATAATTGATGCAAATTTAACAAACATATAATCAGTGCAAATCATATTCAAGTTAACACAAATAATTCATACAACTTTAAATTAGTTTAAAGTTTCATAAAATCTAATAAAAATACAAACTCTAATTGCCATCAGGTTGTCGTTGCTGCTGCCAGTAACACATCATTTCCATCTGCTCTTGGAGCAGTCGTTGCATCTCTTGTATTTGGTGTTGTTGTTGTTGGATTTGTTGTTGTTGTTGTTGTTGTTGTTGTTGTTGTATAGTTTCTTCATTTTTGTTGTTTTGTTTAAGTCTTGTCTAAGATCTGCAATTTCATCTTGCAAATGTTGTGTTGGAGATTGTGAGCTAGAAAAATCAGGGGTGGATGTCTCACCACGCGGCCAACACCTCGTATATGTCCTCGCCTTTGACCTAAGACACGCTCAATGCATTAATCTCATCAACAACAGATGAGTCTCCACCGGTCTCGCTAGAGGATCTCACATACTCCTCTTGAATTCGTTCCTGCATTAAACATATTAAAATATTAGTTCAATGGGTCATTGACCTAAACACACTTAGGGGCTGTTTGATTGCGCTGACTGAGTAAGATCTGACTGAGTCAGAAGCTGACCCAGTAAAAAGTTCGCGACTGAGTCTGCATCTGACTGAAACTTGGTGTTTGATATGTATCTGACTGACTCTGCTGAATGAAAAAAAAACCTCTATATACACAACTATTAAATTTCTCTATTATTATTATTATTATTATTATATATTATTATTATATTATTATTATTATTATATTATTATTATGATTAATACACCGCCACCATCCTCATCTCATACCATCCTCATCTTCATACCATCCTCATCTTCATACCATCATCATCTTCATCATGAAAGCCTCGAACCCATCTCCATCATACCATCATCATCTTCATCATCCGCACAATCACCACCACCATCGCACACTGTCGACATCCCACCCATCTGAAAACCGAAGATCTAAAAACCGAAGATCTGAAAACCGAAGATCTGGAAACCGAAGATCTGAAAACCGAAGATCTGAAAAACGTATTACAGCCCCATCGCCACTTACATCGCCTTGCCATCACCATCTGAAAAAACGAAGATCTGTAGCCGTCGCCATCGCAAAACGAAGATCTGTGACGTTGGTGGTGCTGCGGGTGGGCTGCGGGGTAGATCTGGGTCGCGAGAGGGAGGATCAGCCCGGTCAGCTTCTTTTTTTTCATGGTCTGGGTCAGCACCGGAGACCCGGTCAGCGGGCTCGAAGCCGAAATCAAACGGGCTGACCGCTGACCGAGTCAGCGGGTCAGCCCGGTCAGCAGGTCAGCAACAAAATCAAACAGCCCCTTAAACATACTAGAAATCAATCAAAAGTTAGTTCAAATGGGTCATTTGACTCAAACACACTTAATAATAAATAAAAAAAGTCGTCCCTATAGATAATAAAAAAATTAATTTTTTTAATTTTCACCTATGCCGACGACATGTCGTTGGAAAAAGAAAACACTTTTTTTATTTTTATTTTTCTTACACGAATGTTTAGAAAAAGAAGAGAAATAAATTTAAGATTTGTCTTTCCAACGACTTGTCGTCGGGACAGAGAAAGCAGTTTTTTAATTTTACTTTTTAAGCTAAAGTTTTTAAAAAAAGATAAAATAAAATATTTTTTCTACAGAAACGACTTGTCGTCGGGATAGAGTTTTTTATCATACTGTCTTTTTTGGCAGCCCGCGTAACTCTATACCAACGACATGTCGTCGGTATAGAGTCAAAGTGTTGAATCTTTGACTTTTATCTGTACCGAGGACATGTAGTCGGTACAGACATTTGTACCAACGACTTTTGTTATCGCTATAGCGTTTGTCAGTATAGAGTGAAATTGTTGTAGTGGTAACAGTTTTACCACTAATTCTTATTTTATTTTAATTTTTCTATTTTATATTTTCATTATCAGCCCTAGTAATATATTGTGTACACTAAACCCATTGATTTTTTAATATTTATATCTTTGTAATAACTTTCGTTTGTTAATTTTAATCAATGAAAAAAATGTGTTTATCTTTATTTTTTTACGAGTGATAATAGCTTTTACGATGGGTGACACTTCGGGTTTTACGTGGGAATATAACCGTCAAGTCATGTTTTACCACTGCGTTTGATATTTGGAATCATGGGGAAATACTAACGCAATGTGCACAAATTAAAACCTAATTAGATTAAATGCACACAAAATAAAATGTTCCATTATTTAAATAAACAAACAAACAAACCCAGTATATCCCACTCAAGAGTAGGGTCTGGGGAGGGTAGGTGGTGGCAAGTCTTTCCTCTATCCATTATTTAAATAATGTACCGAAAAAACAAATTGGGATACCCCCCCCCTCCCTCTCGCCCTGATTTTTTGTAGCCAATGAGGTGATGAATATACTTATATTTACATACACTAAGGTTGTTCATAGGTCAAACTAAACCGAGCAGACATTTGCTTATACTTGGCATGTTTTATATATCAAACCGAGTCGATCGGCTCGTTCACAGTCGAGCAGAAAATCAAAATAATATTTTTCAAGCATCAATTTTCCGAGTGAACGCCGAACGAACGTAAGCATGATTTGTATAATCCAACTATTTAGTGTGTCATCTAGTTTATATTACAATAAGAGTTAGTAACAATGTGGGTTTTAAGATTTTATGACCTACAAAGAATCAACATTTCATATAAGTTTTTTTAATATATGACAATACATTTTAGCCGATATGAGGCTGAGATTGTGGCCAATGAGGTGATGAACATATTACTAAGAACAATAATTGTGATAGTGGTAAACGGTCGACTAAGAGTGCGAACTGAAGATGATGGGACAATGAATAGACTGTCCTACCGGCTTAGAATTTCATTTTTACATTTAGTATTGTATTTTTTATGGGTTAATTAATCTAGTATGTATAAATATAATTATATATTTTTATATGGCCAAATCCACTAAAGTGCTACTTGTGTGTGTGTATAATTTAAAATCCATATGTATGTATAATTAAATATGCATCAAGTTGAAACGAACCAAACAAACCCTTACTCGTGCTTGGCTCATTTACAAATCGAATCGAGCCGACTGGCTCGTTCACAAATGAGAAAAAATTCGATCGAGTAATTTTCGAGCAAATTTCAATCGAGCGACAACGCCGAGCGCTTTGAGCTGCCCTAACGTACATGTAAATTCATGTTTTAAAAAATATTGGCGGAATATTGTTGGATGTTAGTTGGAAAATTCTAACAAAATTCTGTCAAACTAATTTTTGTAGGGTTTCTGTTTTGTTGGAAACTTATCGAAATTTCCGACAAAAATATTTTTGTTTGAAATTTTGTATTGAAAACTAGCTGTTTTCTAGTAGCCTGATGATAATCTAAATGATAAGAAAATATACAAATTTTACATTAAATGAGACGGAAATTTGAAAAAAAAAACAAAAAAAATGTATATATTACCTGTTAGACATTAGGTAGGTCAGATTTAGGTAAGCAGATAACTAAAATGTAAAATTTGAAAGTTTGGTAAAGTTTTGAAATTTTGTAGTCTATTTTGTTTATAAGATATAGATTGTTCCTTGTAAAATTAGTTTCAAAGGCATCCTTACATAGCTTTTTGCCTCTAATTTGTTACGTGAACCATTTGGTTTGTTAAAAGCTTAAATCAAGATAAGTTTATACGAACTCAAGACGAAGTTTTAAACAAGTGGCTTTAGTTTGATTTTAAAGCAGAGCTTACATAATACGTCGAGTTTAATTAGATTCGTGAGTTTAAAAAAACCTATTATCTATATAAATATATAATAATTCTATTTAGTATAATAAATATACGATTACATAATAATTGTTTTCATTAAATATTATAAAAGAACTATATAATATATACTATATGCAACTAAACATAAGAAAATTAATCTATTCGTTTAAATTAATTACTTAATAAATACAAGAGGAGTAATAGCCCGAGTCAAATTCAAGCTTGAAAAATTACTTGTGGGCCTAACTCGAGCTCTATATATAGAGCTTGAGACGAACCGGTTGAAGCTCAACCTCTGTTGAACGAAATCTGTTTAAGCTCACTCTGCACATTTAATTTGCACAATCAACTATGAGTAGAAAATAATCTAATTATCATCATCATCGCTAGGGGTGTTCAAAATTTCGGATAGTGAAAATCAGTATCCGTATCCGTATCCGAAATTTCGGATATCCGAAATTTCGGATACGGATTCGGATAGTGATTCGGATAGTAATTCGGATAGTGATTCGGATATCTGAAATTCATTTTTATTTTTTTTATTTTTTATTTTTTTACAATAATTAGACATATAATATTATAAAAAAAAGAGAAAATTGCAAAAATAGTCCCCGTGGTTTGATCATATTGCAAGTTTGGTCCCCAAATTTTAAAATTGCAAATTTAGTTCAAAATTTTGAAAGTTTGTTGCAAATTTAGTCCCCAGCGTTAGTGTCCGTTAGTTTTTAACGATCTAGGGACTAAATATGCAATATAGTCAAACCATAGGGACCAATTGTGCAATTTTCTCCAAAAATTAAAAAAAATCAAATAAAAATTAAAAAATTAAAATTAAAATTTAAAAGATTCAAATAAACTTTGATAAAGAAATTCAATAATCGTTAAAAAATAGAATAAAGGTTAAAAAATTAAACCAAATTAAAAAAGTAAATAAAAGTAACAATAAAATGCATATAAAAATAGAAAAAGGAGAAAATAAGAAGTATGCTTAAAATTTTATTTTTATAATTATTTTTTATGAAGTTCATATATCATGTTTAAATCAAAGAATCCAAAAACTTTGTGAAAGTATAAATCTAAAAAAACGAAAAATGAAATCGAACCGTTTTTTATTTTTTTTAACTTTAACATGATTTTATTAATATTTATTTTGAATTTTATAAATGTTTATTCGGTTGTATTTTTAATTTTTATTTAATTTTTTACTTTAATCGCATATTTTTTTCAATACTTCTCGCTTTCTCTTTTTACATGCGTTTTATTTTTACTTTTATTTAGTTTTGAATTTGATTTATTTTTTAACCTTTATTTTATTTTTTAAAAATTATTGAATTTTATTATCGATGTTTATTTAAATTTCTTATGTTTAATTTTTATTTCTTTTAAATTTTATTTGATTTTCATTTTTTCTTAATTTTTAAACAATTGCACAATTAGTCCCTATGGTTTGATCATATTGCATATTTAGTCCCCAGATCGTTAAAACTAACGGACACTAACGGTGGGGACTAAGTTTGCAACAACTTTCAAATGTTTGGACTAAGTTTGCAATTTTTAAAATCTGGGACCAAACATGCAATTTGATCAAACCACAAGGACTATTTTTCAATTTTCTCTAAAAAATATAAAAACCAACTCATATCATAAAATTCACAATATACACTAAAAATCTCAATCTAAAGTAAAAATATATCTAAATTAAAAAAAATAAAAAATATTTTTGAGTTTTCGGATATTCGATAATCGGATATCCGAATATCCGAAACTTTTGAAATCACTATCCGAATCCGAATCCGAATTTTCGGATATCCGAAATTCGGATATCTGAATTTTCGGATATCTGAAAATTCGGATATTTCGGATTCGATTTTCGGATTTTCGGATCGGATTCTCAGATTCGGATATTTTTTAGCACCCCTAATCATCGCATCGATTCCCATGCACTAGAACACAGAGAAGGCATCCATCAGGATGAAGTAGCCAGTGAAGTTTGCCCAGAAAGACAGCCCCACATCTTTACCCTTCACTTTGTGCTTGAGCTCTTGTTTGTTTAAAACAAGGTTATGGTAAAAAAAATTATATATAGATACCAATTCTATAAATATGCATTTTAAAACTAAAACTATTGTTTGAATAAAGCAAACCCATAACAAAAAAATATCTTATTGATCCTTATGTTATTTGAAAAAAAAAGTCTAACTCTAATTTCATAACCAAAAACATCAAACATAATATACTATATTTATTAAAGAACTAATATATTATTTAACATTATTATTATTATTATTATTATTATTATTATTATTATTATTATTATTATTATTATTATTATTATTATTATTATTATTATTATTATATTATATAAATAACAAATTTTCTTAGACTTACAAGTATAGCCAAACTCAATGTATTACATTTATATACCATGAGCTCAAGTTTAGTTTTAGCTCGTGTGAAGTTCGTTTAAATTTAAACCCATTCAAGCTTTTAACAAATAGTTCTTAATTGAGATTTTTGAACTGACTCACTTATACCCTTACTACAAACAAACAGCTAATCAAACCCCAGCTACTTTAATTAACTGTCCTTTCTTGATTTTAAACTCGCAAATCATATTTATTATATCGATTTTTAAGAGTTTATAAACAACTTTAGATTTTGACTATTGGCCCATTGGTCCTACAAGAAAATTGTCGTTAAATTGTCGTTAGTGACCCGTTAAAGTGCCGCTAAAATTCAAAAGGTGCCCCTAATTATGTGACAACCCGAGTTTTCCCAGGTTATCCGTTTTTTTTCCTCAACTTAACCTCTCTCCATTACTATAGATTAATTTAATTACTACTATTAAATAATAATGATTAGTATTATAATTACGAACTAAATGTAATTAACTTGTAAATAATAACTCAGTAATTAAATTAGGATTAACTAGTAATTATCAACTCAATTAACAAAACGCAATTTAAGAAAACTAGAAGGACCATTGTGGTAATTAACAAAATTTAATTTACAATATAATAACCAACCCCCCACCCACGGCTCCCCCTCCATCGCAGAATCATTCCCGCACCCCCCATAACCCTACAAACAAACCCCGGTCATCTTCCTCTCTCGACGACAACTGGCGTAAGGTTCCCCTTCGATAGCCTCCTTCAACTGCGACCCTCCTCCTTGTCATCTGCGATCTCTTCTGCGTGCGTTTGCATCCCGGCACGGTAAGTTTCTTCCATTATGTTTACGTATTCGCAGCGGTACGGCTTCGCTCTCGGTTCCAGTTGCGGGTATGGGCTGTGGTTGGGAGCGAGTGTGCGTGAGGGTGGGCCGGTTGTGTTGTGCATGAGGGTCGATGGCTTGTTGTTGTTAGTGTGTTCGTGGGCTACGTATATGTTCTGCGTGCGTACGTATGTGTATGTTTCTGTGATTGTATGCAGGTACATGCTTGGGTGTATTGGTGTGTGTCTCGGTTGTGAATGCGCGAGTGCGTTCTTGTGTGTGTTTTTTTCCTTTCTGCCAAGTGTGTGTGCGTTTAGTGTGTGTGTCACACGAGTTGTGATTATGGTATGATTATGTTGTGTGCTGTTTCATAGAGAGCATTCATGGCTATATATATATAAATATGTGTGTGTAACATTATTAGGCGCATGGTCTTTATGGCATATGTGTGGTTATGTGCATGGTGTGTACAGGAACATGTCTTCTTTGGCGCATGGAGTAAAGTGGGCGCATGAGGGTGTTAAGGGCTTAGGCGCATGGGGGCATCATGCGCCCATGCGTCCGAATGTGTGTGTGTGTGTAATTATGTTGTATTCTCATGCATGCCTTGTGTGTTTTGTGTTATTTAATGAGTGTGAATGAGTTTGTTTTTGGCAGTGTGTGTATGTAGATGACACACGTGAAGGGGAAGTGATTGTGTTGGTGTGTGTGTACCATGAACATATGATGTTATGTGTGCATGATATATATATTATAAGTGGGTGTATAGTATATATATATTTATGTGGGTTATAATGTTTAATATACATGGGCATATGTGTGCATGGTGTGGTATGTACATATATCAGTTTTGCATGTGCTTGTATACGAACGGGAAGTCTACAGTCGAACCGAAACCGAGACGCGAATACGAAACCGTACGACCCTTACACTCGTAAATGATAACTAACATTAATTATATTCATATTAAATGAAATTCAGGTTAACCAAAACTCTAACCGTTGCGCGGACATTATTTTCTTGTTATGCATTCAAGGTGAGTCTTCACGGCCCCTATTTTACTTTCTTTCCTTTTGGGGGAGAAAACATGCAAACATATTTTATAAATGGTTTTTAGTATTATTGATGTCGCCTGTTACGTTAGTGCAAACATACTTAAAAGTCCTTACATTCTCGAACCGTTAGCAATGAGTAGCGAGGTAATTCTGAGTAGTACTACTGGGTTTGACAAACCCCTCCCGGGCTAGTCACGCTAGCTTGATTGGAGGTCAAACGAGTGCATTATTGACCTAACATTTGTCACTATATGGTGAGACGTGACGGGAAGGCAACAAATATACAAACAAACAAACAGTCAGCCTCGGTTCGAAACGCTAAGTAACTTGTTTATAGGCTAGCTACCTATTGATATGCTTTAATTACTTTACCATTAGAAAAGTTACAAACATTTTATCTGTGATTAAACCTGTGAACTCACCAACTTTATGTTGACACACTTTAGCGTGTTTTCTCAGGTCAAAGGAACGCTTAATCTCATGATGCACGATTAAGGACGCACTCAGGACATTCATTCACCAGTTTCATTTAGTTGTATTGAATATTTGTTTTGGCATAGTATTTTCAGATTTTCAGTATTGTTTACATTTCAGTTTTACGCTTCCGCACTGATGTTTATTTCTTTCATGTTACTCTGATTTAAGTCGAACGTTTATTTTTAAATTCATATAGTGTCGTTTGATATGACCGTGTCTGAGATCCTGGTATGTCACACGCCTAACGGTAAAACCCCATTTGTGGAAATTGAGGGTGTGACAGATTGGTATTAGAGCCACTAGTTATAGAGAACTAGGATTGCATTTGCATCTAGACTATAGCCTTAGACACAACACTAGTATTGCACAGACACTCTTACATGATTGCAAATATTGTACGAACATTCTCCTGGCATACTAAGATTACATTGCTGAACGATCATAACATTATCTGCACTATCCATGTCACCTGTATCATCCTCTACTAACAGAGGGGCGGAGAGTCCCGCTCGCTTACTTCTAACATCTACACTTGTTCCTTCACTCTCGGAGTTGAAGCAACGACGATTTGAACCTAACATTACCACTTCGGAACACGAAACTCTTTTCTAACACACACGACAAACCTAACGATGATAAACAAAGAGAACAACGCACATTACTTTTCCAACTCTATTGTACTTGTTTCTACTTCCAACATACCCTATCATCTTCACTAGTCTGAACAGTAAACGTGGGACAACCAAGGGATTTGAAGTCTATCAGAGAATCGGACTTAGATATGTGGACACTTAGAGCTTCAAAGGGGAATATGCTAACTCAGATCGCCGGATTAATTTCCATCCAACACATAGATATATTGAATTATGATTGTTTGATTTAAATACGTTGTGTTTCCTACAATTTATTTTTATCAATAATTATTATTCGATTAGTGACTATTATGTATTGTGAATTGAAGAATCATGTCTGGAAGAAGACCCAGACGCCCGAGTGGACGAGGAAACATCAATATGACTCAAGCTGAATTGGATGCCATCATCAATGAGCTTGTAGCTGACGCGCTTGCAGCTTATGAGCAGACCCGCAATCAGAACCAGAACAACCAGAATCTGAATCAAGGAGGTCCGACTATCTGTACCTTCAAGATGTTTATGGACTGTAAGCCTCACTCTTTCAGTGGTTCTGAGGGTGCTGTCATATTACTTCACTGGCTGGAGAAGCTCGAGTCAGTGTTCGCCATGTGCAACTGTCCTGCTGGAAGTCATGTCAAGTACGCCTCTGGCACACAAGAAGGATCAGCTTTGACATGGTGGAACTCACAGGTCCAGACCTTAGGACTTGATGCTGCTAACGGTATGCCTTGGGATGATTTCAAGATTCTGATGAAAGAAGAGTATTGCCCCAGAAACGAAGTCCAGAAACTAGAAACAGAGTTTTGGAATCTTAAGATGGTTGGTTCTAACATTGAGGAATATACGACTCGTTCACACGAGTTGGCTGCTTTATGTCCTCAGATGGTGACCCCGGCTTACAAACGGATTGAGAAGTACATTGATGGTCTAGCTCCTCAAATCCAAGCTAGTGTTATGGCTGTTGATCCTGTCACTATTCAGCAGGCCATCCGACTAGCTCACAAGCTCACTGATCAGGCAGTGGTACAGGGTACCTTACCTAAACGTGGTGGTGCATCTGGCTCATCTGATAATAAGCGAAAGTGGGATGGTACTACTAACAAGTCCTCAAACTCCAACAACAACCAACAACAGCAGGCCAGAAAGTTTGATTCTTCCAGAAGCTTCACAAACAATAATCAGAACAACAACAACAACAATAGTCAGGGATCGAGCAACTATGCGGCAAGTATCCGAAGTGCAACAAGTGCAACTTCATCATCATGGCCAGTGTGATCGATTCCGTTGTCAAAGGTGTGGAAAGATGGGACATGCTGCTAAAGACTGTAAGGGTGAACTGATGACCAGGCAGCAACCTCAGCAACAACGACAGGGTGAAGCGACTAGATGCTGTTATGAGTGTGTAAAGAGGGCCATTACCGGAAGGATTGCCCACAACTGAAGAATGGCAACAAGGGCAATAATGGAAACAACAATGGAATGGCGCCAAAGGTCGAGCTTTCATGATTGGTTCTTGCGAGGCAAGAAACGATCAAAACGTAGTTATCGGTACGTTTCCTCTGAATTGCTTCTATGTTATTCGATACCGGCGCTGATAAGAGTTTTATATCTACTAAGTTTAGCAAGCTTTTATATGTACTTTGACCGAAAGACCCTAGTTATACGGTAGAACTAGCTGATGGTAAAGTGATCGAGGCAACTCATATTCTTAGAGGATGTAAATTAGAGCTCTCAGGACACAAATTTGAGATAGACCTTATGCCTGTTACACTTGGTAGTTTTGATGTATTCGTTGGCATGGACTGGTTATCTAAAAACCAAGCCGAAATTTTCTGTCATGAGAAAATCGTTCGTGTACCACTCCCTAGTGGTGAAGTCTTATCCGTTCAGGGTGAGAAGAGTGATGTCGTTTCTAGCATCATTTCGTATATGAAAGCCCAGAAGTGTTTACGCAAAGGCCATACCGCTATCTTAGCTATGATCACCGAGAATACCACTGAAGAAAAGAAGATCGAAGATATCCCTATCGTTCGTGATTTTCCAGAAGTGTTCCCTGAATACTTACCTGGTCTTCCACCGCATCGTCAAGTCGAGTTCCAGATTGATTTGACGCCTGGAGCCGCACGATAGCTAGAGCACCATATCGACTAGCACCAAAGGAACTACAAGAACTGTCTACGCAACTGCAAGAACTCTTGGATAAAGGATTCATCAGACCTAGCTCATCATCGTGGGGAGCCCCAGTCCTATTTGTCAAGAAAAAGGATGGGACTTTTCGCATGTGCATTGATTATCATAAGCTGAACAAAGTGACGGTTAAGAATCGTTATCCTCTACCTCGCATTGACGATCTGTTTGATCAATTCAAGGGTCAAGCTTCTATTCGAAGATAGATTTAAGATCAGGATATCATCAACTAAGATTCCGAGAGGAGGACATATCAAAGACGGCATTCAGAACTCGATACGGTCACTATCAGTTTCTGGTAATGCCATTTGGTTTGACTAATGCACCAGCGGTTTTCATGGATCTCATGAACCGAGCGTGCAAACCCTACTTGGACAAGTTTGTTATCATCTTCATCGATGACATTCTGATCTATTCAAGGAACAAGGAGGAGCATGAGGAACACCTTCAACTGATCTTGGAACTACTTAAACAAGAGCAACTATACGCCAAATTCTCTAAGTGTGACTTCTGGATTCGGGAAGTTCAATTTCTGGGTCATGTAGTCAATGAGAAAGGCATCCATGTTGATCCGGCAAAGATAGAAGCTATCAAGAATTGGGAAGTTCAATTTCTGGGTCATGTGTGTGTACCATGAACATGTGATGTTATGTGTGCATGATATATATATTATAAGTGGGTGTATAGTATATAATATATATATATGTGGGTTATAATGTTTAATATACATGGGTATATGTGTGCATGGTATGGTATGTACATATATCATTTTTGCATGTGCTTGTATACGAACGGGAAGTCTATAGTCGAAACCGTAACCGAGACGCGAATACGAAACCGTAACGACCCTTACACTCGTAAATGATAACTAACATTAATTATATTCATATTAAATGAAATTCAGGTTAACCAAAACTCTAACCGTTGCGCGAACATTATTTTCTTGCTGTGCATTCAAGGTGAGTCTTCACGGCCCCTATTTACTTTTTTTCCTTTTTGGGGGAGAAAACATGCAAACATATTTTATAAATGGTTTTTAGTATTATTGATTTCGCCTGTTTCGTTAGTGCAAACATACTTAAAAGTCTTTATATTCTCGATCCGTTAGTAATGAGTAGCGAGCTAATTCTGAGTAGAACTACTGGGTTTGACAAACCCCGCCGGGCTAGTCGCGATAGCTTGATTGGAGGTCAAACGGATGCATTATTGACCTAACATTTGTCACTGTCTGGTGAGACGTGACGGGAAGGCGACAAACATACGAACATACAAACAGTCAGCCTCGGTTCGAAACGCTAAGTAACTTGTTTATAGGCTAGCTACCTATTGATATGCTTTAATTACTTTACCATTCGAACAGTTACAAACATTTTATCTGTGATTAAACCTGTGAACTCACCAACTTTATGTTGACACACTTTAGCATGTTTTCTCAGGTCACAGGAACGCTTAATCTCATGATGCACGATTAAGGACGTACTCAGGACATTCATTCATCAGTTTCATTTAGTTGCATTGAATATTTGTTTTGGCATAGCATTTTCAGACTTTCAGTATTGTTTACATTTTAGTTTTACGCTTCCGCACTGATGTTTATTTCTTTCATGTTACTCTGATTTAAGTCGAACGTTTATTTTTAAATTCATATAGTTTCGTTTGATATGACCGTGTCTGAGATCCTGGTATGTCACACGCCTGACGGTAAAACCCCATTTGTGGAAATTGAGGGTGTGACAAATTAGTTCAAAAGCTATAGAGAAGCTTGTGTAGAAGTGTGCTCGATAAGACCTGCATATAGACTACCGACAAAAGGACTGACAATTTTCGAACCGTTATGAGCGAGGGCGGAGTGGAGAAGATGATCGGCACGGGAGGCTTACATGGCCGTAACCTCTAACCAGGAACACCAGCCCAGCCATGTACCCTTGGAGTCGGTTCGGCTAACGATTTGTTAGGTTACGACATTTTATTACGGTGGTGTTGTACATACACCCTTTAATTTGTTTTATTGTTATACTCTCACTCTTAACTTTTTAATATAGTTAACTTTTTAATTTATGCTTTCTTATTTATCATATCACCACTTAATGTATTGAAATAAAGATTTTTAACTTTTGTTTGTTTATTATTTACCTTTAATCTTTATTTTTTTTGATATTTAATGTTTTTAGTTGTAGTAGATATGAATGTTCAAAAAAATCAAACGAATAAAATGACCTAAAACCAAACCGTATCTGTAACCGGAAAAATCGAATCAAAGCGTGAATTTGATTTTTGGTTCAGTTAACGATGACACAAAATCTTGCTTATTTGGTTCGGTTATCCGTATAAACGAATAATAAACGGTTTAATAGTTTTGATCGGATAACCAAATTGAATAAATTTGTTTAAACGGTTTAGTTAGTTGAGTTTGGTTCGTTTAGGTCTATTTCTAATTCTAAAAGGGATTTTTAATTTTTATTAAAAGTTTTGTTTCTAGCTTCAGAAATATTTATATGGCATTTTTTATATACCTTTTATTATTTCTTAAATATGTTTTCAAACCTTTTTAGGGGAAAAAACTTTTCTCTAAATTAAAAAAATAAAATAAAAGATGAAGTATGACAAGTAATAGAGACCGGTGCGTATAGCCTTTAACTCTTATTTTGTTTTAAACACCCTTAGTTTTGTGTCATCAACTTTATCGTTTTGTGTGTGTGTTTGAATGGTGAAGTGGGGGAAGAATCAAGACTTAGCTACCAGGGAGCACCAAGTCACCAAGCACATCCATCGACTTCGGCTCAGGAACATTAACCATCGAGACACAATCTGGACGACTTCGTCCTTTTAATTTTCATCTTCCTTTAACTTTACTTCGAATTTAGAGAATAATACGTTTTTTTATCTAGTAAAAATGCTTAATTATGATAAATACAAACACAAACTGTTTTTTATGTTATTTTAATTATAGATGAAAAATGAAATTTAAATTATCCTAAATAGATGACACACCTGCGTGTTGTTGCGGCCGTGCGGTCGTTTAACACCCTCATGTGGACACCCTTGTCGTATGTCGGGGCTAACCAAATCTAAAAAACTTTAAACCTCACACTGTCGCTTCGAAACTAAAAACAATCAAATTCTAAATGTAAAATGTTAATAATAAAAAAATCTAAAACTAAAAAACACAAAACAATAAGCGTACTTTAACAAAAGGGAGACATAAAACTAAAACATTATAAAAACCGTAAAAAAAGTAAACAACAAACAAAAAAAATAGATTTACACATAAAATAAAAGGTAATTTAACATTTCATAATTGTATAGTATATATTAATAATAACAATGTAGCCAGACGGTGATAGATGAAAGGTGAAATTTAAATTATACAAACTAGATGACACAACCGGATGTTGTTGCGGCCATGCAGTCGTTCAACACCCTCACGTGGACACCCTTGTTGTACATCGGGGGCGAACCAAATAATAAAACTTTAAAGTTTAAACCTCACACTAATGCTCCGAAACTGAAAACCTTCAAATTTTAAATGTAAATCGTTAATAATAAAGAAAATAAATCTAAAACTGAAAAACACAAAACAATAAGTTGTACTTTAACAAAAGCGAGACATAAAACTAAAATATTATATAAGAACGAAAAAAAAATTAAACAACAAACAAAAAAAAAAGATTTACACATAAAGATAAATGGTTATTCAACATTTTATAATGAGTAAAATGTCATTTTCGTCCTTGACGTTTTGTTAAATTTGTCATTTCAATCCAATTTCTGTCATTTCAGTCACTGTAGTTTATCAAATATTGTCATTTTCATCTACTCCACTAACTCCGTTAAGATTTCAGTTAAATATAAGGGTATTTTAGTCTTTTTCAACATCCTAATTATCCAACTAAAACAAATTAATCAATTAGTATTCAATTAAAATTAAAAAACATGAAGCGACTAGTGAGACCGGGCGCTTCGATTTAAAATGTTCGATTAACTCTAACTAATGTTGTTCGATTGAGTTCTTCTGTGAGATTTCAATTAATCTTCACATTTTGTTCTAACGTGTACATTTATTTGATTGAGGTATGTTGTTGTCACACTTTGTTTGATTGAGGTATATTGTTGTCACGTTCGCATTGTCACGTTTCTTTGAACGTGACAGCAACAGACCTCAATCAAGCAAAATGTGAGAACAGTAGATCTCAATCAAACAACGATGTACGTTCGAACAAAACGTGAAGACCAATTGAAATCCCACAGCATACCTTAATCAAACAACATGAGTTAGAGTTAATCAAAACTTTTAAATCGAAGTGCTCGTCTCATTAGTTGCTCCATATGTTTTTTAGTTTTGATTGAATATTAATTGATTAATTTGTTATAATTGAATAATTAGTGTGTTGAAAAAGACTAAAATACCCTCATATTTAACGGAGATTTAATGAGGTTAGCAGAGTGGATGAAAATAACAATATTTGGTAACTACCGCGACTGAAATGATAAAAAAAAATTTGAATTGAAATAACAAATTAAACAAAATGTCAAGAACGAAATAACATTTTACTCTTTCGTAATTGTATAATATAGTAATAATAACAATGTAGATTCACACGATGAGCCATGCAGATCCCTTCTTGCACCAAAACCCAAGAGGTAAGCCTAACCTACGCAATAGCCGGTAGTAACATGTTGTACGATACTATTCAGGCTCATGCCGATTAAATATAGTGTAATTATCAAATTGTTTATCCATTATGGTGTTTCATCTTATGCTAGGGTGTTTTATAATTTTCTTTTAGTTTTAACCCAAAGTGTTTTATTTTTTATAATGTAGACTCACAAAATTTGATTTTTTCCTTTTACCCTAAAACTTTTCGTCTTTTGCATTTTAACTTCACAACTTTTTATTTTCAACTTTGGTATCCTATACTTTTCATCTTTCTTAAATGTTTGTCTTACATTTCACTCTAAGTTTTGCAAATTACATATGCAAGATTCATGTGTGGTTCAACATTTTTATGTTTTGTTTTTGGTTTTGTACTAAATTTGTGAGCTATCACGACACAACGTGCGTGTGTAGTTCAACGTTTCTATATCGATTTTTTCATTTGACGGGTTTGTCGCAACATGCTAGTCCTAGATTGACTTAGCTATACTTTTCTATGTTGTATGTTTCGGTCTAATTTAATAAAACATCACAACCTTAGTGTTAGCGGTAGCTGGTGGACTTAGGGGCGTATCTAAAGCCAAGGGAGGGGGGTAGCCGCCCATCCAAATTTTTTTAGCGTTATATATACGTGAAAATTCTCGATCGCCCCTCATAAAATTTTGCAATCGCCCCCCCCCCCCCCCCCCCCCCTAAATTCTTCAAACTAAAGAAAGAGCAAAATTATCTCAAATACATTGTTTGGAGTGAAACTACAATGGGGTCCAGTGATCTTCCAGCAGGCCGACAAATCATATTTTCTTACTAACTGGGTTTGTAATCGGATAGATTTTTTAAATTTTACTCTCAAATAATCATGTAATTAGTAGGAAGAAAAAGATTTATATCAAGATAAATATATTTGATAATAATACAAATTGATTTTAAATTAGTTTCAAGATTGATATCAAAGACGTTGAGCATATCATGAGTATAATTGTTTCAAATATCATATATTACCACTCTTATGAGTATAATTACTTCAATACAATTCTTGTTATATATACATATACGCGAATTCACAAGTTTGGGAACCATTTTAATGATTTTTTTACGTTAATGAACCGACCCGACCCAATCTAACTCGAACCGGACTGAAAAATATATATTATATTGTGATAACCAAATGACCCTTAAAATTTCCGCCCCCTGTGAAAACAAATTCTGGATCCGGCACTGTTGCTGGTGATGTAACATTGATGTTATTTGACATGGTTTATAAAGTCCAGCTGTAACACAGGAGGCTTAATTCTAGTTTAAGCTAAATATAAATATATAAAATATAATTTACTCGCATTAATAAGAGTCTGTACTCTATAGTCTATATGATGAGTTTAATCAAGTGTGTTGTAAATTGTAATTAATGAACAGATCTGTTATGGGTCAGGCCCATGCCCTTTATGTTTTATTTCTCGAAGTGGGCTGAAGATGAGTTTAATCAGGAGGCTTAATTCTACTTTATTTATTTAACCCCACACAATATTTCATATGATTCACTTGATTGTGTTAGGTTGTTAGGTTTAGAATCTAAGATTAAAGTAAAAGCTAAGATGAGATTTACAGTACTACAATAGCGTTAGAGTTGCATAATTTAGTTATTTAAGAATCCAGTTTGGTTAGCAACTAAATCGGTTAATGGTTAAGACTAGTTATCTTACAAACCAGTTTGGTTATTAACTGGTTTAAGATAGTGTAAAAATCTACTTGAGAAACGGTTATAGTTTGGTTACTGACTGATTTATTAATTATATCAGTAAGATTTCATTCTGTAAAATTACATATATTATTTAAATAGCTCACTTGAACAATTTTAAAACGGAAATTTTAGGCGCACCGCCTTTTCCTGGAGAAACCGACCCAGCGGTCACGGTTAGGTCTCCCCGTGACCGCTTAGTCAGGTGTGAGACCTAAATGTCACGGTTTGCCCTAACCATGACAGTTATATCTGGGGATCCGTAGTCAATGATTGGGTATGTAATTATGGGAATTGATTGTGCGCAGGAGGGGCTATATGTCACGGTTTGGCCAAACCGTGACATATTGCTTTTATTTTTTTTTATTTTTAAGCATTAAACATTGTTTTTTTATTTTAATTTTATCACTGTAAACTTGAGAATGAAAGGCGGAAACACCGTTCGATCGGAGTTTGATTTCGTGTATCTTCCGATTGATTTCAAGTTGGTATCTATCTGAATAATATTATTATTAATTTTTATGGTGTAAATACTACATGTCTATATATATATATATATATATATATATATATATATATATATATATATATATAAGCTAAGTTTGACGTTGATATATACGTACAGGCATGGTTTGAATGCCGGATATGCGTTTGCGAACTTTACAACACCTGAAGCAGCTTGGAAGTTTCATACGTCGGTTAAAGGAAAACATTGGGATTAGTTTCAAAGCAAAAAGATTGCGGATGTTAGTCGTGCTAGAATCCAGGTACTTATTACTTTTAGTTTTATTAACGTACTCACCTTAGTCATTAGCTAGTAGAAGTAGTGTAAGAAGGATGGTTGGGGGGAGAGGTAGGGTTGTGGCACTAGGATCTTGCACCATGGTCCGGTGGTGTGGTCTACCTTTTTCTGACGTCATCATGGTTTATTAGTCTGTACAAATGATGATTGATTATCGATTACTAGTTTCACCGATTTATCCTCAGGTTTATATACTTTTAAAATCATTAACAAACAC
The DNA here is from genome assembly GCA_024085815.1 of Flaveria linearis. Taxonomy (NCBI): domain Eukaryota; kingdom Viridiplantae; phylum Streptophyta; class Magnoliopsida; order Asterales; family Asteraceae; genus Flaveria; species Flaveria linearis. The sequence goes on from CM044009.1 coordinate 63,278,379, forward strand.
TATTTTATGGTTTTAATCATTAACAAACGTGCGATTCAGTTCATCTTTTTTTTCTAATCTGCTTAATTAGTCTTTGTAATCTGTTATCTTTAATCTTGATTCAGAACGCGTTGACTTTAATCTTTGCGAGACAAAACGCAGCGCAGATTCTTTGGAAAACTGGTTATGCAGGGTCGGTTTCCCTGCTGCTGCAATTCATGGTCATATTACAAGTAATTTTTGCGTTTAATTATTTTTTAAACAAGTTGGTTGTTATTTTATCACATGGTTAACCTAATCGTAAAAATCAGTTGTTATCAAACATATACAATTAACATTATCAACATTGCAAATATAAAACAAACAAACAAAGAAACACAACCAAACAAACACAACCAAATATACAAATCATCATAACTGAAACTGCACATATATATACAACGAGTTTTTACATACAAAAAGAAATAAAATACAAACAAAATATCTATCTAATCCATCATCCCCGGATCGCTGCCCTGACCAGACCCGCCCGCGTCAGATGGGCCAGCACCATCATGGTCTAACCGCCTCGGTGGCTGTGACAACAACGGCGTACCCGAGGCGGTATAGTCCGCGATCATGTGCTGGATGACCCAGTCCATCATATCATGCAGCCTTGCGGTCGTATCCTCCAGCCTCGCGGTCGTATCCTCCAGCCTCGCGACCCTGTCTCGTGTGTCCTGAATCATATCAAGAACATGAGCAGGCAATCGCACGGCGTGGTACACGCGCTGGGGATGCTGGGGCGGGTCCTGGTCGTGCGACGGGGGAATGGGCTGATCCTCCCCGCCGCCAAGGGTCTCGTGGGCCTCCTGAAGGTGGACCTCAGCCCCCGCCAGCTCGGGTGGGTCCACCAACGGCTCGGGCACCCATGGCACGACCTCCTGGTATCTGGTGAGCAGGTGCCACGTGCCGTCGGGGAACCTCCGAACTATCCTCATCCCAGTGGCGGTGCTCCGGCCGGCCACGCGCACAGGAGTCGGAGGTAGCGGGAGCTGGGACATGGCCTGTGCGTACCCCAGGCCCCGAGCGATCCGGGAAACGATGTTCCCGCCCACTAACGCCCCTCGCGACTGCCGATGATAATAACTAGCAAAATAATCAGCGAGGGCGTGCGCGAGGTGGCAGTGTCGGTGTGTGAGTACACACCGAAGAAAAATAAGGCCGGCGACGTTGACCATGTCGGTCCCCGCCCCACGACCAGCGACGGATGTGGCGATGAGTCGGTGAATGTATCTATACAGAGGGTCTCGTATATGAGAGGACCTCGTATCACCGCCGTATGGTCCGCCGCCTATCGCAGGCCACCAGACCTGATCGGAGTCGTCTGGCCCGCGGATCAAGGCGGTGGTGTACATCGGCTGTCGGGTCTCCTCCTCCGTGTAGAGGCCGCTGACGACAGCGAACCGCCTAAGTGACATGTGGTGGAGGACCCCGAACAACCGGAAAAGCAACCTCCGCGGGCGCACGACCGTCCGCTATGTCGTCCTCGTCCAGCTCCGCAAGTCCCTGGTCACGTGGATGGAACGTGAATGTGCAGTAGAACTCCACGGTGAGCTCTCGATGGGCATCGTCGGACATCCGGAACAGCTGCTCCCACGGGCCGTCCTCGCCGATGATCTCAAAAAACCGGCCGCGCTCTCCAACGAGTTGTAAGAAGTCATCCGACATGACGGTCCCCGGTGCTGGCACACGTGCTCTCAGGGTCCTGAACCGCTCGTACGGTGTAGTCCCCTGCTCGAACTGCAGCGTCGGGCAGTCATCATGCCGGGGATAAAAGCATCGTCGGCATCCATATCTGCGAAAAAAACGTATTTATCGTTATTCACAATGTTTATAAAATTAATGTTGACGGTTATTATTATTATTATTTTTATTATTGTTTGTTATTATTATTATTATATTATTATTATTACTATATTATTAATATTACGATTATCATCATCATCATCATCATCATCATCATCATCATCATCATCATCATCATCATCATCATCATCACATCATC